>NW_020769362.1:3707436-3764693 GCF_900518735.1 Pseudonaja textilis
AGGAAGGAAGGAAGGAAGGAAGGAAGGAAGGAAGGGAGGGAGGGAGGGAGGGATCAGATAATACGCTATGAGGAGGGAAGGAGAGGGAGAGAGGAAGGAAGGGAGGAAGGAAGGAAGGAAGAGAGAGAGGGAGGAAAGGAAGGGAAGGAAGGAAGGAATCAGATAATATGCTGTGAGGAGGAAGGGACAGAGGAAGGAGGGAAGGAGAGGGAGAGAGGAAGGAAGGAAGAAAGGAAGGAAGGATCAGAGCTTTGACCCCTGGTACCCTTGACATTTCTCCTAAGTGGGGAGCCTGCAGCTGACCCACCCACCCACCCACACACCCCGCCTGCCTGGCCCCGGTTCCCCATTCACGCTGCATCTTCCCTGCTCCTTCAAGCGCCACCTTGCCTGGCCTTGCCAGCTTGGAGGTGGAAGTTCTATTCCTGCCGGGCGTTAGCCGGGTTCCGACCCTCCTCCTCCTCTGCCTTGGGCCGCAGGTTTGGGAGCAAAGAAGAGTACATGTACTTCATGAATCAGTTTCTGGAGCACGAATGGACCAACATGCAGCGCTTTCTCCTGGAGATCTCCAACCCGGAGACCCTCTCCAACACGGCCGGCTTTGAGGGCTACATCGACCTGGGCCGGGAGCTGGCCACCCTTCACTCCTTGCTCTGGGAGGTGGTGGCTCAGCTGGATCAGGTAAGGCCCGGAGACCCACATCCCAAGGGGCCCAGCGGAGCTTCCTGGGTGCCCCAAAGGGCGCCGGCTGGGACGGGTCCCTGAAGAGTCTGAGAACAGACCATCCTTTTCCTCCCTTGCAGAGCACGGCCACCAAGCTGGGCCCCCTGTCGCGCCTCCTCAGGGACGTCAACGCCGCGCTGAGCAACCCATCCTGCATGCAGCTCTCCGTCACCGGCGATCCGGCCGCCTCCACCCCAAGCGCCGGCAACGGCATCTCCGTGGGGCTCCAGAAAATGGTCCTGGAGAGCGATCTGTCTGGGTAAGAAGAGGCAGGTTGGCCATAGCGGTGGGAGGTAGGGAGGCGGTCCTGGCCTGGGCGAGACTGTGTGCTCTGGAGACCCTGAAGTGGAAAGGGCTGAGGCTGAAGGGGGAGGAGGGTGGTGAAGTTCAGTTACAGAGGCCAAACACACCCCGCCCCTTATGGCACCTGCCGTCAGCCATAGAGGCCTTGGTAAGGCCTCACGGGTGGTGGCCTCTCTACCCACACTGAAACTCAGAGGAATAATAGTTGGGTGAGGGTCCCTGAGGGTGCAAAGCTCTCCCGGGTGAGTTCAGCATGTCCTTCACCTGAGCATGGCGGATGCGATGCGCTTGCTTGCTTGCTGTCCTCTGCGTAGCGTGTTTTTCTCTCTCTGCCTCACTGCCGTTTCTCCTTTTCTTCTTCTTCTTCGTCGTCTTCGTCTCCTCTTCCTCCTTCCTCTTCTCCTTATGCATTTTTATTTCCCCCACAGTCTGATAGATTTCACACGGTTACCGTCTCCAACTCCTGAAAACAAGGACTTGTTTTTTGTCACAAGGTCTGTGGGGGCTCAGCCATCGCCTGCCCGGAGCTCCAGCTACTCGGAGGCCAATGAGCCCGACGTCCAGATGGCCAATGGCAGCAAGAGCCTCTCCATGGTGGACTTGCAGGACAATCGCCTTTTGGACGGCGGGGGCGGTGGGCTGGGGGCCGCAGAAGCACTCCCCGAGAGCCACCCCTCCGCCGGGCAGGCCTGGGCCACGCGGACTCAACAGAGTGGCACCATGGGCACTGCCACCGTGCGCCGCTCGGCACAGACGCCCACCACTCCCAACGCTGAGAACGCCCCTGGCCGGCCGCAGCTGCTGGCCCCCCTCTCCTTCCAGAACCCCGTCTACCAGATGGCGGCTGGCTTGCCACTCTCTCCCCGGGGACTGGCCGACTCGGGCTCCGAGGGCCACAGTTCACTCAGCTCCCACAGCAACAGCGAAGACTTGGCAGCGGCCACCAAGCACGGCTTCGGCAACCCCAGCGTCCCGGAGGACTTTGCCCGGCGGGCTGGAGAACTGGCCCGTCGGCAGCTCTCGGTGGCCGAGAAGGGTGGGCAGCCGACGATGCCCCGGCAGAACAGTGGTGGCCCCCAGCGGCGGATAGACCAGCCCCCTCCCCCACCCCCGCCCCCGCCCGTCACTCGGGGCAGGACCCCTCCTTCCTTGCTGAGTACTTTGCAGTACCCCCGGCCGGCCAGCGGGGGCCTGCTTTCCTCCTCGCCCGACTGGCCGGGCAGCGGTGCCCGCCTGCGCCAGCAGTCTTCCTCCTCCAAGGGAGACAGCCCCGAAATGAAACAGCGCACCATGCACAAGCAGGTGAGTGGGGCTGCCGGGTGGGGGGAGGTGGGCCAGGCCATGAGCCCCATGCAGCTCCTCTGACGCCCACTGGCTTCTCTCCGCCAAAACCCCAACCTTCTCCCGGGTCTCTTCTGCCCACGTTGGCCTCTCTGGCCACCTCATTCTGTCCGCTGCTCCTCCAGCACACAGGATGCCCATTTGGGACCCCTCTCTGCTGCTTCTGCCCACTCAGGAGGAGCCATATCTGTCACCAGGCCTGGGACCCCCAGTGGGGGGAGCTGAGCTGCTGCCCCCCCAAACCCCAGCACCTCTGCCCTTTCTTATCACTTAATGCCATAAATCCTGGAGCTGTTTGTTCACCTTCAGCCCCGTCAATCTCTGCGTGAAACTTAATCAAGGGCCACACACAGCTTTTTGGGCCCCAAGATGGCTGCTCCACAGACCTGGGTCTTCCCCAGAGTGATCTGCCACTCCCATTTCCACCCCTTGGCTGGAAGTCTTGCAATTTGCATGTCTTTGTGGGGCACTTAGATTCACCTCAGGGCTGGGATTCTACCAGTTCGCAACTATTCACTAGAACCGGTTGTTAACATTCTAAGCAGTTCGGAGAACCGGTTGTTAGGAGAAATTACTGGGCTAATCCTGTAAGGAAGGCAGGAAGGAAACATTCTGAGGTTGCTTACAGAAACTGCCTCTCCGTTAACCCTTATTACATTCTTGGCAGGACTAGACTTCCTGTTTCAGGAACTTCTCTGGAGTTTTTTTTCCCCTCCTTTGCTGGTACTTTGCTTGTGTGGAGGGACCATTCAAAGTTACAATGGCACTGAAAAAAGTGACTTATGACCCTTTTTCACACTTATGACTGTTGCAGCATCCCCACAGTCACAAGAGGCCAGGCGAGGAGATGCGTGCCTCGATGTGAGTGATGTTGAGTTGGCCATGATCAGCCAATTACATGACCACCAGGCCATGCCCACCAACTAAGCCACGCCCACAGAACCGGTTGTTAAAAAATTTGAATCCCACCCCTGGTTCACCTCCAAGAAAGCCAGCCACCTGTGGCTGATACCCCTTTAATAGCAATAGCACTTAGACTTGTATACCGCTTTGTAGTGCTTTACAGCCCTCTCTTAAGTGGTTTACAGAGTCATGTTAATCATCTACATATTAAAAGCGGCCCCCAACAGAACAACTGAAGGGGGGGTGTCTTTGCTTCATCTGAAACTATGTGAAATGCCCACCTCCCTCGCTGAAACCCTTGCAAAGCCAGGGCCCTGTCGAGCCCAGCCCTTCTACCCACCCCTGGCAGCCTCTTGGTGTGCCAACTTTCATGCCCAGGAGTACCCCCCCATCAGCAGGGCAGAACCTGGAGGGAGAGGGCCGTTCTCCACCCCTCTGTTCCACCAAGGGCGTTATGCCCACTTGGCTTCCACCTTATGCCCTCTCTCCGCCACGCGGCGCCTTCCTTGCAGGCCCCTTCTCCGGTCAACCCCAACGCGCTGGACCGCACGGCCGCCTGGCTCTTGAACATGAATGTCCAGTTTCTGGAGGAGGAAAACGCCGAGCCGGAATGCAAGCTCAGGAGTAAAGATGAGCTCAGCCAAGAGGAAAAGGTAACAGGGCGACCACCGCGAGTGTTGGCTTCAGAGCTCCCGGCTCTGGGAAGACGGAGGAAAACTCAGTCTCAAGGCCCTTAGTTGTGGAGGGAGTGCACCCCTTGGACTTTCTCCACCCCATCCTGCTTCCTTTGCCCCTTCTGCACTTCCCTCCCACCTGCCTTGCTCACCCCAGTCTCCCGGGGATGCCCCACCAGGCCTGGGCATTGTTTTCAAAGAAAGGAGCATATTTGTAGCTCAGGGTTGAACTGCGGGCTCCTTGGCGCTCTCTGAGCTTGGTGATTTTCTTGCAGACGTTTCATGACCCAACTGGGTAACTTTATCAGTGCTAGAAGGGAGTGGGCTTTGTGGAGAAGAGGAGGGAGAAAGAGGAGGAGGAGGAGGAGGAGGAGGAGGAGGAGGAGGAGGATAGGGTCCTTGGCGCTCTCTGAGCTTGGTGGTTTTCTTGCAGACATTTCATGACCTAACTAGGTAACCTTGTCAGCACTAGGAGGGAGTAGGGTTCTTGCATTCCTTTCTTGCACCGGTGGTAGGACAGACCCCCTGCCTGCCTCCAAAGAGGGTGGACGGGGACCGCAGGGGGCGGCTGCTGTGGCACAGCTGGCCTAGTCCCTCCATTCCTCCCTTCCCCTTTGACACCCCAACCCCACCCCAGTATCAGCAAGACGTGGCAGTGCTGCAGGACAAGCTGCGCCAGTCAGCCAAGAAGCTGGAGGAGTACGAAGTGCGCTTCCGGTGCCAGGAGGAAGGCACGCAGAAGCTGGCGCTGGAGTACCAAGCCCGCCTGGAGGAGAGCGAGGACCGGTTGCGGCGGCAGCAAGAAGACAAGGAGATACAGATGAAGGGGATCATCAGCAGGTAAGTGGGGAGGGGGGTGGGAAATGGAGCATCCTTGGGGGTGTTCCTTGGAACCCTGACACTTGCTCGGTGCCCCTCCCCAAAAGTCAATCACAGGGGATTCCTCCAGCGGGCCCCACTCCGACCAGCATAGCTCCCACGAATCTGGCGCTTAGACCTGCCGCCAGAATTTCTTTGCGTCCAAAAATGGTGGGGCTGGGAGGAGAAAGAAGGGGAGAAAGGCTGTGCCGTTGAGAGGGGAACCCCCACCCCCACTTTCCCACCTCCAGGCTGATGTCGGTGGAGGAGGAGCTGAAGAAGGACCACGCGGAAATGCAGGCGGCTGTGGACTCCAAGCAGAAGATCATCGATGCGCAGGTGGAGTGGGGGCTTTCTCTGAGCTGCGCTGTGTGTGTATGTGGCAGTGGGGAATCTGGGCAGGGGTTAAATGCAGGGAACCAAAAACGCCCGAAGGAATGACTTCGGAGTCACGCCCTTATGGCTGCTTGCCGAGAGACTGAATCTTGCCCAACTAAAGCACAAATCTATACAACTCTTCAATCTATCCTGAGAGCAGCCAGGATGGGAGCTGTGTTCCTGCCTACCAAGGATTCCAGGCTGCCTCTTGGCACCTTGGGCAAGGCACACACACCCCCATGCCACTCTCCACCCTCTTCCACCCCCCCACCAAAGAAGAAGGTCAGACGAAGGAGCCCATTGTCAGATGGAGCTTCTTCCCACCCAGCCGTTGGTCCCGCTGGCACCCAGGCGGAGTGACGCTGCTGGGTGGGCTGTGCTACCTGAGCAGCTCCAGGGATTTGCCCGGCTCCTCGTATCTCCGCAGCCCTGGCCCATTAGAGGCAATAAGAGATGCCTCTGGCCTTAGCAAGAGCCATTCCTCCCCACCTCAACTCATCCATTAATTAGTCCACCGGCTGGATCGATTCAGGGACGAGAAGCAGAGATCTCCATCAGCCGCCCAAGGCGAGGCTGGAGGATGAGCCCCTTCCTAGGGGAACCTGCCTCTCCAAATAATTCCAGGCAAGGGCGGAAAGGAGAAGCTGCTTTGCTGCAGATCAATAAGACAGGCGCCTTCCTGGGAAAGAAAAAAGAAAAAATCGCAAAACCTAGAAAAGAGGAAGACAATTGCCCCCAAATTCAAAAGGGGGTTGCCACTTCTCTCCTCCTGGTCCCTTTTCTCTACCTTGGGGACTTTTGAGAAATGTTGGACTTTCAGAATTGCACAGCCGCCGACGCGGCTGGACTTCCAACTCCCAGAATTCCTCAGGTAGCATGCTGGAATTCTGGGAGTTGAAGTCCACACTTCTTAAAAGTCACCAAGGTTGGGAGAAACCGTCCCAGACGGGCCATGTGGTTGTCTTGTTTATCCCAGTTTTTTTTACAAAAACGCTTTAGCTGGGGAAATCTTTGCACTGACCGTCCGTCTCCCCCTTTGCCACCCCAGGAGAAACGCATCGCCTCCTTGGACGCGGCCAACGCCCGGCTCATGAGCGCCCTCACGCAGCTGAAAGAGAGGTACAGCACGCAAACCCGCAACGGGATCTCCCCCACCAACCCAACTAAATTGCAGATCACCGAGAGCGGTGAATTCCGGAACAGCAGTAGCTGTTAACCCAGGGACCAGCTGCTGCGGGTGTGCGAGAGAGTGAGCGAGAGGAGAGCCAAGTCGAGCGCCCAGGAGGGGTGGAGCTACCTGGCACGGGCCTGGCACTCCCCTGGTCCGCCGCCTCCAGCGGGCAAAGCCAAGTGGACTCTGAGCGCTCCTCGCCAACAGCCCCTGGCCCAGGGATGGCGCTGATTTGCACAGGAGCCTCCAACCGAGCAGGCGCTAAGCCAGATGTCCAAAGAAGATGCTTCAGCGGCAAAGGCAGGAATGTGGAGAGACTTTTGACGTGCCCAGCACCCTGTTCCAGCACGTTCTCCCTGATCTGTCCTGGCTCCTGGTGCTGCCACCACCCTGGAATTTGGCCCAGCTGCCACCAACACGTCCCACCGAGTGCTCGTTCGGTGCCAGGGGCCTCGTCCCCTTTCGTCTGGGGGATGGCACTCCCCCTCTCCCCGGCCAACAGATCTCATCAGGGGACGGAGGAGGAATTGGGGCAGCTCAGGGGCTCCATCACTGGCCGAAGGATTCTCTGCCCAGGCATCTCTGTGTGAGTCCCTGAAGAAGGGCCGCTAGCCAGAAAACCTCAACCTGGGCGGAACGTTCAGGGATGTTCCACTCCTCTCTCGGTTTAAGTTTGCAGAATTCCTTGGGGGGTCAACTTTTATCAGCACAGATCCCCCCACTTCCAGCACTTAGGCTCCTCCCACTCAAGCATTTCTGCCCCCCCCCCCCAGGGCTGGAGACAAGGCCAAAAATAAAGGGGGGAAAGGGCAGAAGGCGGCATCAGTTTGATGCAGCCAGGAGCCAGGCTGACGACAATCTTGCGTCTGGTGGGGGACACGTTTTGCATGCCAACTTCTGCAAAGGCAACCCAATGAGCTGGGCAGCAGGAGGTCCGTTTTGGCCCCTGGCCATCTTTAGGCTGGCGAGACACCCCCCCCAACAGTTTGCAAAGGAGGCGAAAGCTGCAGAAGACCCCTCCCCCTTGCGTCCTGGGCGGCTTCAGCATCCCAAGGGAGGATGGCCACAACCTCTGGCCGAAAGGGCTGTTTCGCTGCGCCAAACAAGAAGAGTGCGAAAAAAATAAGCTTCCTGCTACGGCGTGAAAGCCCGAGAAACCCAATCCACACCAGGGCGTAGTGCAATAGTGTGTCAGCGGATACCAGGGCAGTCAAATCTTCGGCGGGGTTTGCAAAAGGAAGAAACCAGCCTGGGCCTTCCGGGGGTGGTGTTGGGGTTGGGGTAACGGCTCCCCCACCCTCTCAATTTCCTAGCACCGAGGGAGCTGCCGCCCCACAGATGGGGAGGGCACCCACCCAGCTGCTCACAGGGGGTGGGTGGGGGGGTCTGCTTGGCTGGCCCTAATTCTCCAGCAACATGTATGGCAGGTCCCTGCATGATGGCTGCCGGAGAAGCACCAGAGGATGAAAAAAAAACAAAAAACGACAGCCTCCCTCGTGTACGAAAGCCGGTTAACTCCCTCTCTTTTTTCTTTCACAGTCTGCGTTAGGAATAAAACAGCCCAAAGCCCAAAGCAGACTTTTTCTGGACTCCTCTCCTCTTTTCGGGGTGTGTGTGGGGGTGCTGCGTGGGAAGCTTGCCACCTCGACGAGGCCGCGCAAAAGAGAGAGTAACCGAGCAAGGAGGCGCCCTCTGAAAAGAGCCGCCCCGCCCCCACTCCCTTTCCCTAATCCGAACCGCTGGGCAGCCTTAACCGGGCTGGCGGGCCTGTCTTGGCAGTGTGGTCCGTTGTGAGACACACACCCCCTCCCTACAGGTGTGTAGGAGGCAGCAGCCACGGAGGAAGGCGAAAGAAGCCAGACGTTGAATCTCTCTCTCTCTCGCTCCAAACGCTTCCCCGCCTGCCATCTGGCTCGGCTGCGTGCAAACTGGCCCCGGGGCCCTTTCCCAGAAGACCCGAAGTTTAATACTGACAACACCCCAGCCCCCCAACACCTGGCGACCCCACCTGGGCCCGAACGTTTGCAGACAATCACGCGGCTTTTTCTGCACCCCGCTTTCTCTCTCTCTCTCTTGTCTCTGGGGCGAAGGAACCAATGCCTAAAGATCAGTGGCACCGCTGGACACCTCCCAAGAGTCATGTCTTGCCCCTCCTCCCAATTCCCCAGGTGGCCATTTGCAGGGCGGGCACCCACCCACCCCAAGGAAGGTGCATGCAAAACGGAGCACAGATTTCCTAAGGCGTGGTGCCCAGGCAGGGTCTTAGGCAGCCTGGGCAAAGCAGCCGGGAACTGGGCGCCTTTCCTTGCCAAGCAGTCCCAGGGCTCGCGGGGTCTTCCCTTTGAGTGGGGCATACATCCGAAGCCCCTCCCAGACAGCCATACCTTAAGTAAGCAGGTACCTTCCCCTGCGCTGTCCTTGGTCCTATTGGGCACTTTCAGGGCGCTGGGAACGTTTGCCAAATGCCATGTCACAAATGCTGGACCCTGCCCTCCAGGAAGCGCTCTCGCCTCGCCCACCAGAGGCCTGAGATGCCCAGGAGGGAACCCCTGTGCCATCCAGGGTTCAGTCCAGCCCCTGGGCGCTCGACTGGATGTCCTTCCTCTCCCCTCAAGGCTGGGCAGGTGGGAGGGGCCCCTCAGCTCCCTTCTCCCAATGGTTTGCACCTAGAAGAGAGAGACCTCTGCTGCCCTTCCATTCTCGGGGTGTGCGTGTGCGTGAACCCCGTTTTTCTCTCTCCTTGAACTTTCCGCCATATGAACTTGTTACGATCTGTAAGGTTTTCTCTCTCTCTCTCTCTCTCTCTCTCTTTTTTTTACAACTAATCCTTCTATAATACACTGATCTTTAGAAAGTTGTACAGGTCCTCTTTGTAAAACGGAGAAAGATGTTTTCAAGTATCGAATATAATGTGCCATTTTTTTTAAAAAAAAAGATTCTTTTGCCTGAGAATTTAAAAAAGAAAAAAGGCTGCTTTGATTTATGGGAGCTGCAGTGTTAGAGTCACGCGGGGGGGGGGGAATGGGGCTGGCTCTATCCAAACGCTCCTTTGGAAAACCCAGATAATGGAGGGTTCCCCGTGGTCTGGTTCCTCTTTTTTTTTGCTTCTTTTGGAAGTGAGCTTCGCGGTTCCTGCTAAATTCTGGAGGAAGAAAACGTTGATATCAAATAGGTGTGTGGGGGGTGTTTCCCCCCCAATGCAAGATCCATCCTGAATTTGACACTCGGGCCAAGCCAGCTTGGTGGGAATCGAGCACTGAATCCCTAAGGGCTGAATTGAAGACCCTATATGGGGAGGGGGCACCCCACAACCGTCACCCACAATGCAAAGGAACCAGACGGCCCGGGTTGACCCCCAATGCATGTCTGGTTTTGCTGGGTGAGACCCGATGGGTAAAAATCCACTGAATTGCTCTTGGGAAGGTGCCAGAGCCCACCAATCCAAGGGCTCGGGTCAAGAACGAAAGGTGCCATGGTTCAGTTGAGCCCTCAACCAACTCTGGACCTGACCGAGCCAAGGGGGACAGTCGATTTTGCTTTCTAACTGGGCAGGGCCAAGCAGCGCCCCCCTATTCTCCCCTAAGCAGCCCAGTCCACCCACCTGGGCACCCCGGTGCAGAAGGTGGGCGAAGGAAAAACAGCCGGTAGTGGGTTTTCCCATCCAGCCCTCCTCCTCTACCACACCACCATACCGTGCTGCAAGGATCTGTGTGGGGAGACCCAGAGATTGTGCCCCTATCCGGAAGATGGGAAGGTTTCACCAACCCCCCAAGGTGGGTGGGCAATTGGGTGGGGCTGTTGGGGAAGGACAGTGATTTTTTCAACCAAACGGGACTCCCTGTGGTTGCTCTGTGGTTCGGCATCCATTATGTGAAAGAAAGAGAGAAAAAAAAAACCCTCCATGTGGTCTCCTTTCCCTTTCCCTTCCTGGACAGCAGCACTGTGTCTTCAGATATACCTCTCTGGCGCTTACAAGCGTTCCTGGGTCCCACTTGCTCCCTGTTCAAACCAGTCTCCATGTTTTATAGTCTCTTCTAAAAGAAACCAAGCAAAAATATATATATATATATATGACAATAATAATAAAATAATTTTTGTAAGTATGTTTAATAAAAATAATAATAATAATAATAATGAACAATAATAATATGAAGCCGAGGACTTGCTGAGTCGTTTCCTTCAGTTTTGCTGTCGAATAATGTACAGAGAACGTAGTTTGTGTCCAGAGCAAAAAAAAAACCAACCATGATGTGTGCGTGCCATTTATGTACATTTGCAATTAGAAAAAATATTAAAGATTTATTTAGCTATTTTATTCAAGCTCTTTTTCCCGTGTAGGATGCCTGTTTGCTTGAGAAGTGAATCGCCTTTGTGGGGTGTAGGTGGGTTGGGGGGCCGGTGCTGAAGTTTGCCAGGGGTCAGCTGCACCCCAAATTCTGCAGAAGGAGGACTTGGAATTGGAAGGACCGAGAGAGCGAGAGAGAGAGCCCAGGTGCCAGGTAAGAACCTAGGGGTTTTTTTTGGTTACCCTCTTCCTACTCTCTGCTCCTTGCAAACCCCCTTAATTCCTTCTCGCTCTTTCACGCCAGGCCAGCGTCGCACCTTGGAGCGACCTGGGCGTCTCATTCGACCGGGGCTTGCTTCCCTTCCCCTGCACGGAAGGCAGTTCTCAACAGCTGTCCGTGTAACGTGCGAAGCCCACGGGGAAACCAGAATCACAGCTGTGTTAACTTGCTTAACAGCGCAGAGATTCACTTAACAACCGGGTCAAGAATAGGCATAAAATGGCGCAAAACGCACTCCACCACTGTCTTGCTTAGCAATTTGGAGTCAATTGTGGTCGTAAGTCGAAAACTGCCTGCATCCTTTCTTGACCTGATCTCCTCTTTTGGTTTTTCCAAGAAATAATCCCTGGGTGGGGACCAGCCGCTTCCTGGTACACCTTAAAATCTCCCCTTCTCTTTCCACCCCTTCGATAACCATGTTACGAAGACACCTCATCCCCCTGCTCGTCCTGGCTTCTTGCCACTTAGGTATAAACTGCAATCCTTCACTCCATTTTCCCTGTCAAAACCCAATTACCTCAGTCTCAGATACATCAATTTTCAGGCCCAGACCCCTCGCTGCTTCGCACAAGCTAACATTGGCTGAAAAATCACTCTGGTTTTTTTTTTTTCAGCCAAGCAGCGGCAACATCTGCATATAAATGCACGCCCGAGCCCTGCCAGCCAGCCACAAGCATTCTTTAGGTATTTATTTCTAAATTTAGCAGCCAACAGAACCTCACACACGTCCTTCTCTCTGCTCCGCACTCAAATGATCTCTTAAGCTTCCCTCTTTTTTGGCCCGGCGCTCTCTTGCCTTCAGCAACTAACCTTCAACTCTTGTCCTTGCGGGAAACGTGCCAAAATTCAAGCTTATTTAAATTAACCTTCCTTTTTTTCTTTTTCTTTTTTCCTTTTTGCAGCCCACAAAGGTACAAGAGAGGGTCACATTTTTGCCCTTCTTAATGATGGACAGAGCAGCCCACATCCACTCTGCCTGGCGCAAAGCTGCCTGGCCTTCTAAACATTCGAAATTCTCGCTTCCCTTGTCAGCCCTGCGTGTTTTCCAGGCACACTTTAACAAATTAATGGGCCTGGAGGTGTTCTTGCTCACTTCACCACACAGGAAACAATAAAAAGCAGTCTTCCAATCCACAGTTTTTCACAACACCTTAAATAAAATGCAGGGCTGCCCTGCAGGCACAACACCACCTGCTTTTAACATTTCTACTCCAACACTCCTGCCATTTTTCAACTGTCTTGGCGTTTGTGTCTTAAACCTTTTCATGTTTTTCTTTTTCTTGGACAGAAGTATACAGGGTTTTCATTTCTGTTTCCCCTCTTCAGCGTGTCTCCCATCAATCACAGCTTTTCTCGTTTTGTTTCTCAAAAACACCCAGACACATTTACATGCAATTGTGCCTCTTGGGTTACAGAGCACCTTATTCGCTCGCTCAGGTCTTCCAAATCTTTTATTTTGGCGACAACTTAGCAAGGGGAAAGAAGCAAACTAGAAGGTAGCGATTATGACGAGTTGTTGGTGCATCTCACACACACCAATACACTGTGAAATAACTTGTACACACTAAAAAAAGCATTTGCCAAGGTAAGGGAAGAATCCTGCACCGCTTCCAAAGCTGGAGGCTTTGACATACCTGGTCTAAAGGATGCCAACCGACCTCCAGCTCATGACATCTCCTCCAGCCAGACAGCCGGGTCGTCGTTTCTGGGGGACCCCTCTCCTTGCCAGCCAGCACAGGCAGACCCCCCCCCCCCCCACAATCTACGGCCAGCCCCAGATGGCCTTTGCCAGCGATGCTCAGACTTTGGGCATATGGTACCACTGGGTTCCTGCCCTGCCTTCTGGTTTCCGGACATCTTGGCGGCTTCTTTCTGGCACCCTTCAAGGGAGCTAATTACGGTGCCGCTAATGAGGCACAGGTGCTAATTCTTCCTCCTGGTCTTTCAACGGGCCTCTTCCAAGGCTGCGGATCCCCTTCCAGAAAGGCAAAGAAATCGGGGCAGGAGCTGGGCAGTCCGAGGGAAGGAGGGAGGTTTTTGGTTCTGTCCCAAGGAGCAGCTGCCCCAGAGGGGAACCAGGAAGGCTGGGCCCTTTAGTGTACTGGCTGCAAGCCTGGCCTCCAACCTTCACCCCCTCTGCTTTCTTCCTTTACTCCCCTCGGTCAGGGCAGAACCATGATTGCTATAGTTCTACACAAGCGATGCTAAAGGAGGGCATTGTTTAAATCGTTCCCCGTTTTAAAAACCAGGGCTGCTACCGCCCGCTCTGGGAGGACGAGCTGGCATCCCACGCAACCCTAGCCGATTCTTGCTCACCCACCGCCACTTCAGATGGCAGCCCACAACAGGACCGTGTCTAGATTTGCATTCCTGGGCCACAAATCAGCGAACCGGGGGTGCTCTTTAAAGAGCGATGCTCTTGCAAAATGGCCCAGTTGGCCAAATCTAGCGAAAGGGAGTGGTGGGGGAATTGGGGAGTGAACGTTAGGCTCACCGCCCTTTGGATGGGCCCTTGACGTGGGCTCCTTTCCCAAGTTGGCGCTCGGATGCCCTTTCCTGGGTCTGGGATGGAGGGTGGGCTCTGCCTTCCCCAGCATGCTGGCTTGTCAGAGGAGCAGAGATAAATTAGAAACGGGTCCTCAAGTGGACCGGGGTGGAAAGGGGTAGCTGGAGGCAAGGGGGCTGATCTGACCCCCAGATTAATCAGGGTTAGTAACGTTGTGCTGGTTCCGCTCGTTTAGATTCACAGCCCTCTTCGCTCGTTGCCTTTTTCACCCCTTGTTGGATCCCCCCTGCCCAGTGCTGAAGGAGGCGGAAGGAAGGCGGTTGCGGGTGGGTGACAGCGGCAGGGATCGGTTCCCCCCAGACCCAGCCAGGCAAGGAGACATGGCCAAGGGACTGGAGGAGGGGAAACAGCCACGGATTGCCCACCTCTGCCTGGCCCCAGAGTTGATCCCCCGGCTGGAGGGAGCGGGGCAGCACATCAGGGGTGGGATTCAAATTTTTCATCTGTTCTGTGGGCGTGGCTTAGGTGGTGGGCATGGCTTGGTGGTCATGTGACTGGGTGGACATGCCTTGGTGGTCATGTGACTGGCTGGGTGTGGCCAACTCAACATCGCTCACATCGAGGCATGCATCTCCTCGCCTGGCCTCTTACGACTGTGGGGATGCTGCAACAGTCATAAGTGTGAAAAAGGGTCATAAGTCACTTTTTTCAGTGCCATTCTAACTTTGAATGGTCACCCCACACAAGCAAAGTACCAGCAAAGGAGGGTAAAAATCCACAGAAGTTCCAGAGACAGGAAGTCTAGTCCTGCCAAGAATACAAAAAGGGTTAACGGAGAGGCAGTTTCTGTAAGCAACACCAGAATGTTTCCTTCCTGCCTTCCTTACAGGGTTAGCCCAGGAATTTCTTCTAACAACCGGTTCTCAGAACTGCTTAGAATGTTAACAACTGGTTGTAGAGAATAGGTGCAATCTGGTGGAATCCCCCCCCTTCCCTCTGCTCCCAGTGCCTGTCTCGTCTCTTCCCCTCCCCTCTGCCGAGACAAAACGAGGCCCGCGGAGGTGGCAATTAGCTACCTGATCTAATTACTGTAATTGCCAATACAGATTATCCGCACAACGTTGTCGCAGCCGCCCGGTTAATTTCTTGCCTCCCCAAACGTCCTCCACCAGGGAGGGAGGGTCTCCCCTTCCAGGGAGGGTGAGGAGGCTGCCTTCCCTTCCAGGGGTCCCGTCCGGCCGTCCCCAGCAGCAGCCCTGACAAGCAGAAGCCCAACTGGTCAAGCAAGGGGAAGGACCAGGCCAAGGGGAAGCGAGTGCTTCCTCTCCTGGGATTTCCGAGTGTTAAATGGCCCATTCGGCACTGTTCATTTCCTGCTTCTCTCTCTGGAAACCAGGGCTGTAAAACAAGCCCACCAAAAGCAGCTTCCCACGAACCGTTTTATCCCCATTAAAAACTGCATGTCAGAAATGATGCATGACTAACACCCTCCTGCATTATGCATTGCCTGCCTCCGAGACAGGGAGACGGGGAGGGAGGGGAGAGAGAAAGAGAGAGAGAGAGAGAGAAAGACGGAAAAAGAGAGAGAGAAAGAGACAGACAGAGAGAGAGAGAAAAAGGGAGAGACAGAGAAAGAGAGAGAAAGAAAGACAGAAAGAGAGAGAAAGAGAGAGAGAGACAGACAGACAGACAGAGAAAAAGAGAAAGGAGAGACAGAGAAAGAGAGAAAGAAAGACAGAAAGAGAAACAGAGAGAGAGAGAGAGAGAGAGAGAGACTCATTTTTATATCTTAAACCCCCCAAACAAATAGGTATTATCAGGTAACCTGGAGCTAAAATAGAGAAGCACCATTTGCAGAAATGGGGGAGGGGAACGTCTACTTTAGGAAGAAACGGCTAAGCTAATTAAATCCGTGTTTTAAAAAACGTCTCTTTTGATTGTTTTAGGCTAAAAATCAAATAAAATTGCAAATTCTCTAGCTGGCAGGCCTATCCCAAATGCCTTCCTATCATTGCTCTTTTTTTCCCTCTAAGTTATTGATAAATAGAAAATGTTTCTAATGTTAGTAAAAAAAAAAAAAAAAGCTAAAAAACCCCAAAAAAACCCCTAATTAATGAATAAGCTTCGAGCGGCGAACCCTCCGAAGGAAAAAAACGAACAAAAAACAAAGGAAAACGCTGCAATCGGCAAGAATCAAATCAATGGTAAAATACTGAATACCTTTGTTCAGTCCTCCAGGAATTCAGCTGTTTAGCCACAATATCCATTTTATTTCTCTTCTTAATGAAAGTGTTTCATTATCACCTCCTGTTCCTCCACAACACGAAAGCCTCCCTCTGAAATCTGATCCCTTGCCCGATCAAACCTTTGACTAAAAGGCTTCCTTACTTCCCCTAAATATTCTCTGGATCTGATTTTTTTTTTTTAGGGCCAAGCAGTCTTGGCTGGATCCCTTTGGGGACACGGGGAGCCCCTTCCCGGAATTGGGCAAAACCCCCTCTGCGTTTGGGCCCCTGGATTACTGAGGGAGATGTGGCTGGCGCTCAGGACAGGTTGGCCTTGCCAAGGCTCCCACAGGGCACAAAATCCAAGTGAGCTTTGTGGTATGTGAGAGGAAGCCCACCCCCCACCCCCACCGACCTAAAAGGCCCCCACCTTCCCAAAAGCCCCACTGAGTCTTTATCCCCCACGAGAGACATCAACCCCGCGATGACTGGGATTGCATCGCGGGCTGCGGACGGTCCAAGCAAGATTTTCTCAGCCTGGGGACATTTGCAAAACCTTTGTCACTTGGGTGGGGGGAGGGAGAGGGACCCCAGGGTGCTTTGGCCAGGAGGACCAATACCAAATCTTGACCCTCTCTCCCCCGGTCAGCCTTTGGAGAGGCTTTGCTGTGATAAGCAGAGTCCGAGAGCCCCCCAGTTTCTTTTGAGTAGCAGCTCCGCATCTCGGTAGGGGATTCCTCTCCCCCTTCATGCAACACGGGCATCCCCTCCCCCCCTCTGCTGCCTCACCCCCCCCCCAAATGAAGAAGACACTTAGAAAGCAGCTGGCATACATAAATAGGATTTTAGTTCACCAAACGTTTCACTCTTCGTCCTTTCTACCTGTCTGTGCACCGCCAATCTCCCGACTTCTTTTTCCCCGCTCCTGCCAAACTTCCTACCCCGTCCCCAGCCCACGGAGACTGGGCTCCCTTGGGCAAGGAGGCTCCTCAATGGCTGGAGAAGGCCTGTTTTGATCCAGGAGCCCCTCAGCCCTCTGCTTTGACGATGTGATGCGCCAACAGGCCGTGCCAAGAAGGCGTTTGGCCGAGGAACATCGGTCAAGCCACGCAGCCTCCTCTCCCCTGGCACAAAACCCCCCCCTAATGTCTCTGACGGGGGAGGGCTGGGCACGGCTCCCCCTCTGGCAGCACAGGCTGGGCATCAGGCTGGCGAGAGCCTTCATGGCCTGCCCAACAAAACCTGCCCTCTTCAGGGCTGGAAGCTCCTGCAGTCCACGAATTTCTGGCTCCTCTGGAAGGCGGACGCATCACCGGGCTTGGCGGGGCTGAGCTGCAGCCGGCCTTGCGGGCAGGTGACCAGGGTGGCCTGTGTGCCGGAGAGGCTCCGGCTGCAGGCCAGGCGCTTCTCATCCAAGACGGCCAGGTTGTACTCGCAGAAGTCCAAGAGAAGCTCCACCTGTTCATGGAGCGAGAGGGACTTGTACCTCCTCTGGGCCAGGAAGCAAATGGCCTCCACGAAGGCTTGGAGGCTCATCCCTGGGGAGGAGGAAGAGGGGGAGGTGAGCCAAGGGGAACGCTGAGAGCTTTGGGTCACCTAGATTTAAGCCAGCCACCACCACCACCACCCACACCAGCATCCGCTAGACATTCCACCCGATTGGAGGTGAAGGTGCCAAACACAGACCATCGCCAAGCACTGAACCTTCTGGCCGGGGCGGGCAGCTCAGGGATGCTGACCGCTGCCACTTCCCTACACCTCCCCTGTAGCTGCAGTGGCCCCCATGCTTGGCTGCCAGTCCCCAGGGTGGGTTAGGCAGGTGCCAGGCATGGACCCAGCCCTCAAAAGAGGGTTATTTAGGAAGCACAGCTGTCGCTTTGCCCAAGCCCTTCAGGGCAGAGGCTGGCATGGGCTCCCCATCCGTCCTGCCATGCAAAGAGGGGCTTATAGCTCAGGGCAAGCGCTGGAGTTTGGCTTCTTATGGGGGGGTGGGGAGGGGGCTGGCCAGCTCCTCGGAAGGGAGTAAATAAATCAGACCCTCCTCTTGACATCCGCGGAGCGCACGCACACACACACCCCTCTTCTCTGCTCCCCCGCAGAAAAAGCTGTATTACTGCCTCTGGCAAAGAAACGGGGTTTTTTTACCTGCATCCCTGGAGTTATCCACAGCCTCATTTCCATCGCCTGGCACAGAGAGCGGCTTGCAGGGATATTAAAATAAATCCCATCCATTACAATTTTTAATAAAACCTGACAATTAACTCAGGGTACCAGACAGGCGGGGAAGCGCATGCAGCTTCCTGTTGAGACGCTTCTGTGTAATCCAGATCGCATATTAAAACCTCAGAGAGGAGCCTCCCCCCCCATCCCCATAAAGTGGAGTGGGGGGGCTGGTCTCCCCTGGACAAAAAAAGGCTTTCCCCCCCCCCCCCCCCAAAACGGTGCATCCCTCCAAATGCTACTTTTCTCACGGACTTAACCCGCTGCTATTAAGGATTATTTCTTAGCGCCGGCTCTCAGGCACCACCACCTTCCTCATCCTTCTTATTATTATCATCGTGATGATTGACAACCTCCCTTCCTTTGCTCTGGTCTTTGGCTCTTCTTCCTCCTCTGAGCTCTGCTTAAATCCCTCCGATTAAGAATCCCTTTTCATTTCCTGCGACAACGCGGCAGCCTCGTTTCCCACACTCTACATTTCTTCGCCGTTCTCCCGGTGAAACCTGCGTTTGTTCTTTTCCCCAAAGCGGCGATGATACAAAATCAGTCCAAATCGATCAACGGAGGTTAAAAAAAAAAAAAACACCTGAAAGGTTGTTCTTTGAATGTTGTGGGTGGAAGGTGGAGAAGGCAGCCAGAAACACCAAGCTAAACACAAACTAAAGGAACTGAAAACTGCACACTCCTCGGGGAAAGTTTGGGTCTGAAAATGAAGTGGTTTTCCAGCGTTTCCCACCCTGAGGATCATGAATATTCATGAATTCCCAAATCTAAGCTCTGTGTCAAAAGTTAACTTTACTGGCTATATTGAGTTCTTCTACCCACACTGTGTGGAGATTCTCCGTCGTTCAGGTCATCGCTGTCTCAAAGGGGCACTTCCCCCCAAAAAATGCAACTGGACTTTCCTTGAAGACGTTTCACTTCTCATCCAAGAAGCTTCTCCAGTTCTGGCTGAATATAAATCCACCCATTCCGTCAGAAGGGAGGAAGCTTCTTGGATGAGAAGCGAAACGTCTTCAAGGAAAGACCAAGAAAGTCCAGTTGCCTCTTGAAAAAAAAAAAAACCCCTTTGGGATCCACTCCTGATTATTACCACTGATAATACGGGATATACCACCGATAGGGTCATCGTCCACTTGCCACGGAGCACGCAAATTGTGCCCGCTGCGGCCAGCGGGGAAGAGAACCTTCTCAATCAGGCTTTTACGTGGCAATTTGGGTCTTCAAGCATCGTGTTCATATTTAGGGACGTTTGGCTGCGTTCTTCTCCAAAGAGAGAGAATCCGCATCCACGCCCCAATGGACGGTCAGAACAGATGACCGGCTTGCTGGCTGGGCAGAGCCTCTCGGTTCTCTGCAAGGCTTGGAGTCTTCATCTAACAGACCAGGGATGCCACCTTGTGCCTACATCGCCATGTGCTGGTTATATCTTCCTCACCCCTCCCCAAGCCGATGTTTTAAAAGTCTGTTTCCCCCTCTTTTTAACTCCAGAGGAATCAAACAGCACCTGCAACAGTTTTCTAAGGTGGAGAAACACTACCTGCTACCGAGAGGTAGAGGCTGTATTCTAGGCCTGAAGGGGGCCAGCAGGTGTAAATACCTGAGCCAAGGGGATTGAGCACAGAAGCGAAGAGAACATGGAGAGCTGAAAGCAGCTGACCCAAAAGAGGAAGAATAATTTTTCCCCAATTATTTTGGTCTGGGGGAAGACATTCGGGAGGGTGGGGGAAAAAAAAAAACCAGAATTGTACTCCTCAGCAGTCCTTCACATCTTTTCCCTTATTGTCACTTCGGTCAGCAAAACCAAAATACACGCCCACACAAATCCGCGCTGGCAACATCCCACCACCGCAACAGATTCTGCTCACCCACAGCAATTTAAGATGCAAGCCCGACAGAACTCGGGCAAGGAAAAACACACACAGACAAAAACTGAGCCCTCGCCCAAGACTGAACAACGGAGCAGATGGTGGGGGCTCCTCCGAAGCCATCAATGGGGGGGGGCGAGGGGGGGAGAAAAATGGCGCTTCCTCTCCCGTTAATCTGTGTTAATTTCACTCGGCGGGACTCGCAAAACCCGAAAACTTGGCCCTTCTGCTAACCTGGCCCGGCGGCTGCCAAACTCCATTCCAAGGTGATTCCCTCCAGGGCTGCGATCTGGAGGCTCCTGAGCCCCGTGCAGCGGTGTTCCCCATGTCTGGCCTCCTCTGGCTTCCCTGAGCCCCCTCTTCTCCCCCTTCCCCCCGCCCCACACCGACAGCCTCATGGTCTTTGTAATCCATGCCACATCAGGTTGAGAAAACCTGGAGGTCCAGGTCTCGAAATCCGAAGGGAAGAGGCAGTCAGGCCAGCTTCCTAGGACCTGGGAAGGCTGGCTGAGGATTATGGGAGATGATTGCAAGGGTGGCCATCCCCTGCGACCACCTACCCACTTGGAAGACCCAAGAGAATGGACCCTTTGCACAATGGAGCCTGGATCAGCCAGCTGATCGGGGCCAAGGGAGGCCCCCACACACAGCCAGCCCCCTCCCAGGTGGGGGAAGGATGGACCCTGGCACGGCCAGGTGGAGCCCCAATCTCCGCTTGGTCTCCTGGTCTCCCATGGGTGGCTGGTCAGAGGGAGGGAGACTCACCAGCCTCCCGCTGGTCCACGCTGGGCCCGATCCCCCGGCGAGTGATGTCGATGTACAGAATGTCGCCCGCGGCCATGCTGAAGCCACTGTTGCTGATCTTGCTGTTCCTGGGGAGGAGGAGGAAGGATGTTATTATGGGATGCTCTCATTTTCTCTGCCTGGAAAGCCTCCCCCACCCCCAGGGGTGGGATTCAATTTTTTTAAAGAACCGGTTCTGTGGGCTTGGCTTGGGTGGTGGGTGTGGCTTGGTGGTCATGTGACTGGGTGGACATGGCTTAGTGGTCATGTTATTGGCTGGGCGTGGCCAACTCAACATCACTCACATCGAGGCACGCATCTCCTCGCCTGGCCTCTTGTGACTTGTGGGGATGCTGCAACAGTCGTTAAGTGTGAAAAAGGGTCATAAATCACTTTTTTCAGTGCCACTGTAACTTTGAATGGCCACTCCACACAAGCAAAGTATTAGCAAAGGAGGGGAAAAAACTCCAGAGAAGTTCCAGAGACAGGAAGTCTAGTCCTGCCAAGAATGTAATAAGGGTTAATGGAGAGGCAGTTTTTGTAAGCAACCCCAGAATGTTTCCTTCCTGCCTTCCTTACAGGATTAGGCCAGTAATTTCTTCTAACAACCGGTTCTCCGAACTGCTCAGAATCCTAACAACCAGTTCTAGCGAATAAGTGTGAACTGATAGAATCCCACCCCTGCCTCCCCCCCTCCCCCAGGCTCCCCCTCCTCACCTTATAAACATCCGGAATCCGGTGGGGCCCAGCTTGGTGGTCCCCTTCACTCCCAGGAAACGGATGAAGAGGGCGGCAATCCTCTCCACCAGCCGCAGGTAGCTGAACTGCTTGGCGTACTTGGGGAAGACTTCCTTCAAGCAGATGGTGGGGGGCTCGGCTTCTGGCGGGGGGCTCTCCCCCAGCTCAGGCTTGTTCTCCAGCTCCTCCTCGAAGAAGCTTTCCTTGTCCTGGGCCGCCAGTTCCACCGGTTCAGCTCTGTAGTTCAAGAGGGAGACCCCAAACTCTCAGGAAATGATCCCCATGTAACAGGGAGCTGGAGGTACCAAGGGGAGACTCTGCCCTACCGGACCCCAGCTGTGTGTTCTGACCAAGGCTTCCGAGACCGTACTTAAGCACACGCTTAGTTAAAACAACTCTTGTTTTATTTCAACGCTGGGAATTCTGTTCATTCCCAGCCTGTAATGACTCCCAAACAGTTCCTCGAGATAAGCACCCACCTTTCTCTCCTTTGAATTGCTGCCAACAACTAAAGTGCCAAATGGACTGTAAAAAACCAACTGAAGTACAAAGTCCACACAGAGCTTCAAAGATTAATCCACACAGAATGAACGACTTTGCTTCCTGCAAAGGTTTCTTCACCTTTGCCTGTCCTTTATACCGTATGGGAGGGGCAATCACCTCTCAGCCTTGCTCCCAAGTTGCCCCTTTTGTCTCAGCTGCTCTCGCCTTCTAGCAGCTCTGCACAGGCGCACTGGGAACAGGCTCCCCTTGTTCCTCTGCCTCGCTGCTGCCAGGCTCTGGAGTCAGCACCCCACTCCCAGATGGTCCTGGCCCCATCTCTGCATCAGACGCAGGACCCTCGTCCGAGTCTTCTCCAGACTCCCAGACTGGTCCTCGTTCTTCCCCACTGTCCGATTCCGCACAGGCTGCCAGAGAACCACAACACCATGAGAACAAGGCAACAGCCCTGATGAAGGGGCATAGATGTTCCCTGGGTGCCCACCTGGATCTTCCAAAGGCAGGAAAGGCCCTGTGCAGACTGGCAGGCAGTTCCAGGCATCGTGCCAGGTGCCCGTCCGCTCCATTTTTTACACAGAATCCCAGCTTTTAAAAACCACGTTCTAACATTCTGGATTCTCTGTTCCTGCCAAACCCGGATGGTAAAATCGAGCCATCCAACGACCTCTGAAGCCCATAGTCCAGATTCGGAGGGCCACCGGGGCCCCAAAAGGGCCACCAGGGCCCACAGAAACCACGTCCTCCCCATTTGTGGCAGACAGGCAGCCTCCAACCCTCTAGGTTTTCGCCCACCACCAAGAACAGCAAGAAAGGAAGCCATCCAGCCTGGGAACCAGAACCCCTGGCATCCCCCAGAGAAGAGGGGTCCACGCCGGTTTTCAACAGAGTCAAGCCCTGCATTCATTACACGACTGGCAGGTGAGAAGCCTTCTTGGGCTGTGTGGAGGTGTGACCCAGCTTAAAATGGCATTTCCAGGCCTTTCATTTCCCTTGTTCGGTGCCTTTCGTCCAAGAAGGGATCCGCCTGGCAGATTTACTAACAAGATTGGGAGGAAGAAGGAAAGAGAGCCTGTCTGGGGAGCGTCATTGCAGAGAGCAAACATTTCAATTTGAGCCCAGCCTTTTTTTCCCCCCCACCCCGCAACACATCCCAAGGACGGCTTATCTTTTATCCATGATTACTAATTTATTAATGCTTCCCTGCTATCGGCACCATGTCCTTTCTCTTCCTTCTCCGGGCACTTAATCTTTATGCTAATGTTGCTGCTCCCTTCGCTCCGTTGGCTACAATTCCAGCTGCTAATTAAAGGCTGGAAGGGGAGATTTACAGCCATGGTCCAGGGAGCGGAAGAGCCGTGGCTAAGCCCCCGCAAGGCCATCCGTGAGTTGCCGTCTTCCCAGGCAGGAGCCTCTGCTCTGCACGGAGGTCCAAAGGGGAGCCCACCTTGGAGGCCTCCGTGTGTGGGGTGGGGGCAGAGTCAGGGTGGGATTCAAAACTATTAACAACTGGTTCTGTGGGCGTGGCTTAGATGGTGGGTGTGGCTTGGGGGTCAGCTGAATACCATACATACATACATACATACATACATACATACATACATACATATAAAAGGAAATACATCTCTATCTCTTTATCTATCTACCTACCTACCTATTTAATCTGTCTATCTATCTGGCCTTTCTGAAGGTTGATACCGTCCAAAGGTAGGTCATCCAGCTGAACCTGGAAGAATTCAAGGGCCAGCAAACTCGGCTGCGCCTGCTGGGCCTTGTAGTTCGGCAGCCGGTGAGCCCAAAGACCGCAGGTTATCCCACATGAAAGATGGCCTTAATTTAGCTGCTTTAATTCTGACAGCAGGACCCGTCGCCTCCTGCCAGCATTCCCGCCTGGGTTATTGGTGATCGGAAAATAAATCACAGGAGATTCCCCACCGTCCTGAAACGGCTTGTGTTGTGTTGCGTGCGTCTGTTTGTGTGTCTCACCACCACCACTGAGACTCTTCCTAGTGGCATCTGGTTGTAAATATTTAAGTGGGATTGTCTGCAAGGACAGCCAGCTAGCTTCTCAGCAGTTTTTGGAGGCACGGGAGGTGGGGGAAAAAAATGGATTGGTTTCTTTTTGCCTACTGGGAGATGAATGTCTCTTTGCTTCCCTTGAACCTCCTAAACATGGAGAACAAAGGACAAGCTGGTGCCAGGATGGCATCTGAAGACTGTTGCCACCGTACGAATGACACGGATTGGCTACTCCTTGCACATTGCAAGACTTGTGGCAGGCAGAGAACGGGGTAACATAACGCTGCATTTCGGTGACATCGCCTCCAAAGTGCACGACAACATCTCTTCTTTCGAGGGAAAGCCTGACTTTTCCCCCTTCTTGCTTGGCACCATGAGGTCTAGGGTGACGTAACCCTACAATCCAAAAATGTCGCCGCCTCCCCCCCCCCCCCCCGAGAGCACTAATAAGGTGATCTCCTTAACTCAAGGACGGGTGCTGCCTTCGTCAAGGACCTCCAGACCTGGATCACAGCCCAGGTAGCAGTTGTCTTCCGAAAAGGTGTCTGAAGGAAGCACAACGCTGTCTCATCAAGATAACCGTATAGCAGGGCAACATCCTCTCCCGGTCCCCCTGCCTGCCCTGCCAGCCACCCAAGACCATCCTGGTGGTCCAGAACCCCCAGTCCAATTGCCAAAATGACCAAGATAGCATGTTCTTTCTGCCCTCTTTGTGGAAATAAAGCCTAGGGTGACATTATGCTTATGCCAACTAGCTTGGGGGGGGGGGGGGCCAACTAGCTTGGGGGGGGGCACATTGCCAGCTGGAAGGCAGAGGTTTGAGGGTCTCCACCCCAAAGCTTTAGCAGCCCCCATCCTTAAGTGCTGTACACGTCCTGCCAGAGTCTCAGCTGGGAATCAGATTGCACTTACGGAGGCAGCTCGACCGGCTGCTCATGATACTTCTGCTTCTTCTTCTCCTTGAAGGGATCCACCAATCGGAGGGTGTCACGGATAACGGCCACCTTGACTTCTTCATCGACCGGACTGGGGATGTTGTGCGTGACTCCCGGAGAAACCTGGGAAATCCAGAAGAGAAGCTGATCCCAGCAAACATGCTCAGAAGTCAGCTTTTTTTGCCTTCAAGCCGGATGTTTTATTCTTTAGGATTTTTTTTCCGCCAAATTCCAAGGTTAAAACACAAAACACAAAAAGGACAAAAATAAATAAATAAAAGAAACACAGATGCTAAAAAAGAAAAAAAAGTGTCTTAAAAAAAATAGGAAAAAAAGACTAAAGCTTACATAACAGAACACAGAATCACAGATTCATTCAGAGTTCTATCTTTCTGCAATCTGCTACCTCAGTTGAATGCTGATTACTATAAATATGGCAAGATTCAGAGAGGACTTCATTCAAGGCCAGCTGGTTCCTACGCCTAGCTCTGTCCTCAAAGGAGCAGGGAAGGTTTAAACTTCTCCAGACTTTTCACCTGAATGCAGGGGTGGGATTCTACCTGGTCGGACCAGTTCTATAGAACCGGTTGTTATGATTCTGCCCAGTTTGGGGATCTGGCAAATCGCACCACTCCCCTCCCTGCCCACTCACTCCTTACCTGGCATGCGCGCCATGAAACTTGCCTGATAAGTTGCTATTTTTCCTTCCCCTCCTCCCGACCATCAGTTGTTCTGCTGTGCTGGAGATTTAGATTAGCTAGAAAGCAGGAAATCGTTGGATTCCTTGCTTTCTAGCTAATCTAAAAGCAGAGCTGAACCTTCCTTAGGGCTAAGTTTCTATTTTTCAATGCAGAACTCAGGTAGCAGATTGTAGAAAGATAGAACTCTGAGTGAATCTGTGATTCTGTGAGCAACTCAGTCTGCTTTGCCTGATTTTGGGGCAAAAGTTGCTCTTTTAAAAAAAAAAAAATTCAATATTTACATAAATGTTTACAATATTTACACGCAAGCTGCTGCCACCCCGCCCAGTCACATGACCACATAAGCCATACCCACAAATTAGACCACGCCCACAGAACTGGTTGTTAAGACACTTTGAATCCCACCCCTGCCTGGACGGTATGGTCAGGAGGAGGAGTGGGGCCTCCGGTGGGACAGCTGAGGAAGGGGAATATATTGTTTCACCCAATTAATAATAAACAATCCAAATATTAACCCTCTTGAGTGCGAGTTACTGTTCTTTTCAAGGGGTATTTGAGGAAGGTGGGCAGCTGGTCCCAGGTGGGAGGCAGAGAGCTCCACTCTCATCTCTCCAGGAAAAGAAAGAGGCCGGAGGATGGCCGGACAAATGCCCACCTCTTGTTCATGTTCGATCTTCATACTTGGGTTGGCATTGACTTCCAGCAAAATGGGCTTCAGGTTCTTCATCAGCAGGATGTCAAATCCTAAAATCTTTGGAGGAGAGAAAGAGCAGCCACCGATCTTTCCCAGAAACCAGAGTGAAACCGTTTCCAAGCTCCCCAAGAACCACCCTAAAGCCCTGGTGTTTTGCTCAGCTTGACCGCCCCTAGAAGAAAAAGGGGTCCGGAGGGAGGGTTCCCCCAAAGATCTGGACACCGGGGGGGGGGCTTCCGTGGCAGCCAAGAATTAAGAGGAGGGGGAGTCTATTAAACCTCTCCATGGCCCCAGAATCCCCTAAGCAAGATCTGTCTTCGTCCTGGTTGCAATTCTGTGCTCTGGAGGCAGAAAACACAAAGGGGCAGACAACCCCCCCCACACACAAAAATAAAAACTTTTATAGCCTGAATCAGTTTGGACAACCACCCCCTGACCCCAAGGCAGTGGCTGAGAGGGCTAAGGGAAGCAGTGACCCTCCCAACTGAGTGAGGGTCCACTCAACAACAACAACAACACCCCACACACTTTTTGCAAGAGCCTAAAAACTTGCCTTCCCTGCCAGCTGGCTTGGGGCACCAAAGGAGGGGGCTTCACATCAACTCCTTCCCTCAAAACAACGCTATAGAGCCCTTTACACCAGAACAACTAGACACAAGGACAGTTTTTTCCCCACAACTCCATCACTCCGCTAAACAAATAATTCCCTCAACATTGTCCAACTATTTACAAAGTCTGCACTACTATTACTATTAATCTTCTCATCACTCCTTATCACCCATCCCCTCCCACTTGTGACTGTATGGCTGTAACTTTGTCGCTTGTATCCTTACGATCTATATTGACTGTTTCCTAGTATGATTTGACTGCTTATTGTATCCTATGACTATCATTTAATGTTGTACCCGATTATTCTTGATTCGTCTTGACAAATGTATCATTTCTTCTATGGACACTGAGAGCATTTTCACCAAGACAAATTCCTCCTGTGTCCAATCACACTTGGCCAATAAAGTATTCTATTCTATTCTATTCTATTCTATTCTATTCTATTCTATTCCTATCTTTTATTCTATTCCATTCATTCCTATATTATTGTACATTCTATTCTATTTTATTCTATTCTATTCTATTCTATTCTATTCTATTCTATTCTATATTCTATATTCTATTTTTATTCTATTCTGTTCTGTTCTTATTTCTATGCCTATTGCTATTCCTATTCTATTCTATTCTATTCTATTCTATTCTATTCTATTCTATTCTATTCTATTCTATTCTATTCTATTCTATTCTATTCTATTCTATTCTATTCTAATACTTGGCTGGTATTTTATTTACATGCTCTTATCTTTTGATGTCACAAGACGCCTAGATTTATCCCGGGGTAAGATGAACTGGCCAATAAACTGGGTAAGCACATAAATAAATAAAAAAATATATATTCCATGCACATCACTTTGGACACCCAGTGGGTTGACAAGTCCTCTTGTGAAAACCTGCACTCACTTGGAAGCAGGAAGGCCCCGGTTTCCCTGCGGGGATATCGGACTGGTGAAAGACCTTCAGATCGGGCACGATGGCGATGACGGTCTTGATGACCAAGGAGATGATATCGGACCAGACCTTCCGGATGTCGACGCCACCGCAAGCCAGCTTGCCCAGAACGCTGGAAAACGTCCGTTTGCTGCCGGTGTTGCCACTGTCCGAGTGGACAAAGTTCCCGCTGTGGATGTTGAGGGAGTAGTTGGTCAAGTGCATGTAGACCTGGTGGAGGTTCTTCAGGGACGGCTCCTGGTAGGGCTCCGTGCAAAAGCGGCAGAGTCCATCCTTGGCCACGTAGACCTCCAGGGGATCCAGGGATCTGAGCAGGACGTACAGGCGGATGTCAAACTTCAGCTTGTCGATCAAGAAGGGCTTGGCCATGTACTCCTGGACCACGGCCGGCCTGCTCTGCAGGTTGCCCGTCAGCCGGATCTCCGTGGGATCCTTCACCAGGTAGATGCCGTCTCCCTGGCAGCCCCCGTCAGGCTTCACAATGAAGGTGGGTTTCCACCTGGGGTTGTTCTCCTTCATCAGGTTTACCTGCCAGGGAAGCAAAAGGAGGGAGACAACGAAACTTTTGCCTGCTTCCAAGCCTTTCCCTTCCCTCCCCCTGCGCCCTTATGTTTTTTTAAGCAGCTTTGGGGCAGATCCCATTTAATCTGCTTCTTAGACAGCCAGAGATCTCCCTGTCTGATGCCCCAAAGGTGCTTTTTTTCCCAAGAGGAAACCAGACTTGCTTTGTTGCTCCTCAAAGACATTTCGCTTCTCGCCCAAGAAGCTTCTTCCGTTCTGAACTGAAGAGCTGGAGGATGAGAAGCGTCTTCAACAGGGGTGGGATTCAAAAATTTTTTACTACCGGTTCTGTGGGCATGGCTTGGTAGGTATGGTGTGGCTTGGTGGGCGTGGCAGGGGAAGGATACTGTAAAATCCCCATTCTCTCCCCACCAGAGGTGGTATTCAGCTGGTTCTGACCAGTTCGGGAGAACCGGTAGCAGAAATTTTGAGTAGTTTGGAGAACCGGCAAATCCCACCTCTATTGGCCCTGTCCCCATCTATTCTCTGCCTCCCATTGAGTCCCAGCTGATCGGCTGGGTCTCCTTTGGTTGCCCTGCACAGGAGAACGGAGCTGGAAAGCAGGTGAGTGGGATGGGGAGGGAAAGGGGATTTTGCAGTAACTTTCCTCAAGGAGGAAGACCAGGAGAAGAACCCACGAATTGTCCACCAACAACAGCCCCCCAAATCTTCTCCTTCTCAGGAACGGCTTCCACATCCTTTCACATCCGAAAAAACCAGCCTCACACCTGGCGTTTGTTAACCAGAGAGGTGCGTTTCCCTTTAAGACAGATGGAGGACCATATGCGGGGCTGTTTTATTGGCCATCTGCTGCTTGCTGCATCAAAGCCTGCGCGGGTGGGGGGGACGGGTTGGACTCTACTTACAAGAAGAGGTGAGGGGGATTCAGCTGCCTGAGCCATTTGCCCCAAGATGGATGCCCTGAAGAGGCTGCCCAGTAGATTCCCGGGTGCCAAAACAACCTCTGCTTTGGGCTGGAGGACCACATCCAGAGGGTGGAACATGGAGTTGGGCTCAGCTATGGCTTTGGGAGCATCAGTTTGGAAAGAAGAACAAGATGAAGATGGGTGGGCTTCAATTCCCAGAATTCCCCAGCCCATTGGCTAGGGAATTCTGGGAGTTGGAGCCCACCCATATTAAAGTTGCCCAAGGTGTTTGCTCCAATGGAGGTTTAATCCCCTTTCGGATGCATCTCTTCACTTGCAAAATTTCCTCCGGGAAACCCAACAATTCAGCTGGGTTTCTATGTCTTGTGAGGGTCGTACAAGGACCCAGAGAAAGAGAGCAGGCTGGAGAAGCTTCCTGTCGTGCCCCTGGTGGAGACTGACTCTGAGGGAGAGGAGGAACAGCCGACAGGGAGTGGAAGGGTGGCTCCGGAGGTTGTGGAGGAGGCTGGGGAAGGGCAGAGGCCGGCTGAGCAGTCATAGGAGCCAGGCCCATCCCTTCTCTATCCTAGGGCACGCAGGGAGGAGAGGATAAGGGAGAGACGCGGTCTCCTCAGGAGGAGAGGGCCTTGATCCTCTTCCCGGGCTGCAGCTGCGACAACTGAATAAAAGTATGGACCTGTACTGGCAAATGCTGGTAACAAAGCATGTAAATATCTCTACTTTATAGTTCATCTCTGAGTTGGGTGTCCTTCCCAGTGTGTGTTATCTGTGGACGTCCTCCAGCCCTTATCTTGCCTGGTTTGTGTTGCTTTTTTCCTTCTTCTTGTAACTGTTTGTGTGGGAGTTTTTTGCCTCCAGTCAAGAATATTTGGAGCTTGGAAGCAAAGCGAAGGAATAAAAGGGGCTTCACCTTGTTTTCTGTGACTGTGTTTGTTTCGTATCCCGCCCCGGGTCATCACACTTCCAGTGCCCTGGCCTTAAACCCTACTGGTGAAAAATGCCTGCCTCCCAGCCAGGCCTTTGCACCCAGATCAAAGTGCCCGCACACCTACCTCGGTGAGAAAAATGGCGAATTCCTCCGGGAGGATCCAGGAACGGGGATAGAAGTTATACTCTTCGGGAAAAAGCTCCTGCATCGTCCTCATGGCACGACTCAGGTTAACCTTCCGTGCCATTTCGGTCATGCCTGGTGAGGAGAGGAAGACGCGTGGGCAAGGGCAGCTACTGCCCACTGAGATGCCCGCTTCGGGCGCAGAATGCCCAGCCAAGTGCCAGAGAAGATGGCACTGAAAGCCAAAGATGGTGACCTCTCTTCCCAGCCCTGAGATTCAGTCTCTGCCTTACAGAAGGATCGTGGCATCTACATCCTTTTATTACTCTTCCTTTCCGCCCAACCTATTTCATTCGGTTTTACTAATTTATCGATTGTTTACCTGTTTAAGTAACCTTATCAACTACCCAAAGGATCTATTAAGCCGATCAACTTAATGATGATAAATTTTAACATATTGAAGCTTAAAGGCTCCCTTGTCATGGAGATGAGCTGCAGCCCCCACCATATTGGGTAGGAGGGCTATTTTTTTTTTCCTCTGAAGCGAGAACCCCAAACCTACTTAGCAGGGATTAAACTTTCACAGCAGAATAAGCTCCTAAATTTGCCGGTTTGTGCCATGACGGTGGAAATGTGCACAGCCCAATTCATCAAGCATTGATCGACCGGTCAGTGTGATATAAAAATATTCCCCTCCTTTTCAAAGTACCCAAGCGTAGGACTTGGTTACTGCTGAAGATTTTCTTCAGACCGAGTGGCTCACACTTTGCAGCCAGGAGAGAAAACAGCCCCAGAGTTTAATTACACTTGGAAGGAGTTGATTTTTTTGCCAATTTGATCCCTGGGAAGGCCTTTTTATAGATCCTTGTATAGCACGATAAAGCTGAGGCAGGAACAGCGATGAGCCAGTAACGTGGCCCTTCCTTAGCTGGATTCGGGAAGAGATTAATGGCAAATCAGGGAGCTTTAAGAAGTTTAATAGCCCCAATTTCAAGGAAAGGTTGTGTTAAATTCCTCAGTGCTTAAAAGAAAATGGCCCATCAGAGAAATCTCTCTTGGCAGAAGAAAAGAGATGGGACTGCTTTGTCTAGGTTTTTCAGCAAGATCAGGTAATTGCAAATATTTATTAGCTGTTCAGAGCCTGTGATTTATTTGGGCATGGCTTTCACCCAGAAACCTGCCCCATAACTGTAGGGTTTCTGCTTGTTCCATTAAAATAAGTTTGTACCACAAAAAAGCAAGAATCAAAAGACACAATTCAATGATGGACATTTAAAACAGTGAGAGGTGCTCTTGATGTTACCTGAGCTTGGTTGTTTTCTTGACCCAACTAGGTAACATCATCAATGCTAGAAGTGAGCAGGATTTGCTCTCTGTTCTAGCACTCATTCGCTCCCTTCCAGCACTGATGATGTTACCTAGTTGGGTGATGAAACGTCTGCAAGAAAACCCCCAAGGTCAGACAGCACCAAAGACCCCCTCGGTTCAACCCTGTACTACAAATATTTTCCTGTATGGGTATTTAAAACATTATGAGAAATATTTTCTCCCTTCTTGAAAATGATCAGCAGGAAGCTCATTGCAGACATAAGATGAGAGAAGGGCTGGCAACTGGCTTTGGACTATTTTTGACTAGACTAAATATTAATATTTTTTTTCCGGCTAGCTTAAACCTTCCCGTTTTTGAAGAAGGTGATGGTCTCAGGCTAAGGAAGGCCAACAACCATTGGAGCTCTGCGGGCATCCAACTTTTCAGCAGAGACGATCCCAGCAACGGTTCTCGTCCCAGGTCAGTTACCTGGAAATTTGTTGACTTGTCCCGAATAAATGACATTGTCGTGAAAGGAGACAGCGTGCCAATAGATGTCGCAGGGCAAACGGCGACCAAACGGAAACTGGACACGGCAGAAGAGAAGGAGACAGAAAGGAGACCCCCTTAGCAGAGTTCCCTGGGCGTACAAACATACTTTGTGGGTCTACAGCAGGGGGTCTCCAACCTTGGCAACTTTAAGCTTTGCTGGCTGGGGAATTCTGGGAGTTGAAGTCCTCCAGGCTTAAAGTTGCCAAGGTTGGAGACCCCCCCCTGGTCCACAGGAAGAGGGAGATAACTTTGCAGAGATTGCTCTGGCATTGCTTCTCTCTTTAATAGTGAAAGAAAAGCATCAAAAACCTCAGCTTCATCAACAAACAGAGAGAGGAAACAATTAATTAACACGCTAATTGGGCACCTGCTTTCATTCTCCCCTGCTAAATGGGGAACGGTGGCACCCACAACTGACAACAACAGCCACGGAGAAGGGGGATCTGTGACTCACTGCCTGATGCCTTGAGACTGGGGGGGGGGGGCGAGGGGGGCAGGGGAGACACTCCGTAACCTGAGAAAGGTCTGTTTTGCAGGAAGACAAACCAGCAAGCTGAAAGCCTCACCCTTTCCAGGCATGTGTATTTCACTTCAGAGGAGCGTGTGTTGCAGAAAATTGACACAAATGGCCATCCTTTCTGAAAGTAATGCACAAGTTTAAGGGATGTTTTCTGCAAATGATGCTCAGATCGCCTTTCCAAAGGCAGGAGCCCCCTCTCCTGGCCACAGAGCCCCGGATCCGAGAGTTAAGCAGGGGTGTGTGTGTGTGTGTGTCTGAGCTAATTATGCTAATTCCTTGATAACACCCTGCAAAGCCCAGTGGAGAATGAAGGTGTCACCTTGTTGCACAAAAAGGATTTGGATTTGTTGGAGGTGGGGGGTGGGGTGGCGACCTCTCAGATGTGCCACCCCGAGGGATTAGTACAGAGGCAGCCTTGGCTTCTGCTCACACCTTTGCAAGGGATTTTCACACGTTGCACGAGCACAAAATCCTGTTTTAAGCAGATTTATTTCTGCTTCGCTCTCCAATATTGCAGAAAGAGTTTTGACTAAGCGAGGGACAACGTTCTTCGTGGCCAAACACTGATATGACAGCTCGGTTTTCTGATTCGGCCCCAAACCTCGATTCCACACCCCTCTTCCCCCTTCCTAAAGAACTTGGGAACCAGCCTGTCTGCTGTGGATCTAGGATGCTTAAACACAAAGGTTCAGTTTTCCCCTTTTCTTGTGGTTCCATTTGGGTATTGTGAGAAAGGCTGTGGGGATGCCCGGGTCTCTGGAAGTCATCATTTAAGGCAGGGGTCGCCAACCTTTTGGACCTCAGGGACCACCAAACTCATAATTTTAAATCCTGCGGACCAGAGACCCTGGGAAAATCCCCCAAAAAGTCTGCAGGAAAATTCCCCACCCCATTTTCCTATTGATCAAGCCTTCTTTATTTGGGATTGCAGGATATAGTCTCCAGCTCTGTTCTCAGGGGGAGAGAGAGAGAGAGACTTTTGGCTTCATGCAAGGAAAGCAGCAGAAGCAGCAGAAGTTTTTCTTTCTCTCCCCCAAACTCCGCCAGAAATGAGTCTTTGCCGGCACAGCCTCTTGGAGCAGGAGGCCTTGCAAGGCCCCAAAGATGTATAAACGGACATTTGAAATTAGAGAACAAGAAGATAAATATTATAAGGTATGGGATTTATTTTATGAATGGTTAGATAAAAAAAAATATGGAAACGAAATATGTAAGAGAATTTTGCAATATAAGGATAATAGAATTATACAGAATATAACATAAAGATGTACTACTATTGGATGGATTTAGGATGATGGAATGAATGTTATCAGATAAATTAATCTAAAATATTGAATATTTTGCATGAAATGATGGAACAATATAGTCAAATGAATTATTAATAATGATAATAATGTACAAATATATAATAGATTGATAATATGAGAATTTATATGAATTGTGAGGACTATGGAGAGGATGCACAAAAGACTTGTAACCAACTGACACACTGTATGTATGTATCTAGAAGACGGTTTTATGTTTTATGTTTTGTTTGTGTATGTTTGTCTAAAATATTTTTTTTAAAAAAAAGACTGATTTCTGGCTGAGTTTGGGGGAGAGAAAGAAAGACTTTTGCTGCTTTCCTTGCGTGCAGCCAAAAGCAGAAGAAGAAAGAAGCGGAAAGAAGCAACCTGGGGCCAGGCTAGGTGCGTGGGGAGAGTGGGGCAAATTCCCCCCCTCCACCCTTTCCTCCCTCCCCTCACTATCCCGTGTTGCTCGCAGTGCAAGTGATGCGAGTCTTGTGTTCCCACGCAGCCTGGATTAATTGCTTTGGGTGGGGGGGACATTTCTCTGAGGACCACCAAAATTTTCTCACGGACCACCAGTGGTCCCCGGCCCACTGGTTGGCGATCCCTGATTTAAGGAAAGGCTGAAAGGAGGGAATTGGGGATCTGAGCAGCCCAGGGCCAGCTACTGGGGCTCGGCCAGCTGCCCTCATTTCACAGGGGAAGAGAAACGAACACCCCAAGGAGACCAATGCCTGCTGGGAGTCCAGCCCTGTGCTTCTCCAAGGGTTGGGTTCTTGGTGTGGCCACAAGCCTGGGCCCGGGCCATCCAGCAAAAGGAGCTCAGGACCGTCCCCTCCCACCTGCCCTGAGCCTAGAATTGCCCTGGTTGTCAACACACCACAAAGGCCTTTCTGGCAGCACTCAGTGATGTCACAAACAGCTCTGTGGACACTGGGGAGGAAAAGGAGGGATGGGAGCTGCAGGAAGGGAGGTGAGGGTCCCTGAAGACTTCGACGGGGGGGGTGGAGCTGAGCCTTCCCAAACCAGCTTCCTCCGGGTGCTCCCATCACAGCCAAACCAGCCCAGCCCAGGGGGCTGCAGTCCTTCAGAACCTCTCCGGCTCCCTAGCCCCTTCTTCTTCTTGGATCCGAGCAGACCCCTCCCCTCTTATCGGGGCTCCGGTGGGGGGGGGGGAAGCCCCGCGGAAGGTTAAAAACAAAAAAAAGCCAAGCAGCCCCCGCGCGCGCGCCTTGCGCTCCGCCTCTGCGCCGCGCCTACCTCCTTCCAGCGCAGTTCGCGCAGGCTGAGCTTGAGCGCCTCCAGCGAGGTGCGCGCCTTGGAGCTGTCCACCGTGACGGAGCGCGCGCTGCGGCGAGGGCGCGGCCGGGACCGCGGCGGGATTGCGGGCGCTACCCCGCCGGCAGGGTCCTTTCCTTCGCGCGGCGGCTCCTGCGCGCTGCCGCCCCCGCCGCCTCGCCGGCCGGCCTGGCCCCGCGGCGCTGCGCTCGGACCTCTCCCGGGCGAGGATGCGACCCCCGCCTTCTCCTCGGGCCGGGCTTCCCGGCGGGCGCGGGCGGCGGCTCCGGCTTGAGCTGTGGGCGGCGGCGGCGGCGGCGGCGGCGTCTCCATCCGACCGGCGGCGGCCTTTCCAGTTCCTGCCTCTCCTCCGGCCGTTGCGCTCCCGCCGCCACCACCACCACCGGGCGCCGGCAGGGACTGAGCATGCTCTCCCGGAGCTGCCCCGCGCCCCGGCCCGGCGTCGCCCTTGGTTGCCCGGACGAGGCAGACGCGCCGCTCCACGCGCCGCCCGCTCGGCCCTCTTTGGGCTGGGAGCCCAGGCAGCCGCGCCCCGGGGAAGAGGGAGGGGGAGGCGGGCAGCCCGGAGGCTCGTCCCGGCGGGGCCTCGGCCGCCTTCAGAGCAAGCTCCGTCCCGCCCGCGCTCTGCCTTCCTCGCTTTTGGGTTGCCGGCCCAGTTGCGCCTCCCGAAGAGACCTCAAGGCGGCTCCAGTCCGCTCTTGGCCGTGGAGAGGGGCGAGGGGCAGAGAGCCCAGCGGAGGGGATGCTGGCATTGCCCCTGGCTGCCCTTTACACAAGCGACGGGGGCCACCGTGTCCCTGAGAAGGGAGGTGACAGGTTGGAGAAGTCCTTCCCCCCCACTCCACCAACTTCTGGGGGCAGATTAACCTGGGACAAGGCCTGGCCTCAACCCTCCAGCTTGTTTAATGAGAGTGGGGTGGGTGGGCTTTGAACCCGCAATCTCAGACCTCTCTCCCTTCTCAGCTTAGAAGGTCCGAGTAGTCCACAAGGATTCTGCGGGGGTGGCGGGGTGTGTGTGTGTGTGTGGACTTCTTCCAAACAAGGATGTCCCTATTTGCTTCTAGCACCCCCTCTTCTCTTCAGCCTTCAAGCCCGCCCTGTCTTGGGAAGGGGCCAGTTTGCAAGGTGCTTGGCACGGGGGTCAACTGCACCAAGGCCCTCTCCCTTCGGGGCCTTGGACCCACGGTCACACTGACCTCTGCAGACGAAAGGGTCGGGAGAGGGGGGGGTCAGCGCCCTCAACCTTCCACCTGCACACACACACAAGGGAGAGAATTCGCCAAGAATGATACTCTAACCGCCCCTGTGAAATTATTGGCCTGGAACAGGAAAGCGGCAAGACCTGTAGATGGTGCTGCAGCTAAGAGACGGCCGAGCCTTTCCCAAGCTCTCGCTCGTTCCTCAAATAATTAACAAGGAGGATGAAACCGGAACCCGGAAAGGCCTCTGTGGCCGGGAAGAAACAGGGCATTGTTTTGGCTCGGGAACCAGAATCCGGTTTGAGGGAGGGCAAAACAGAGAAACTGGTCTTTCTTCTAAACTCTGTTCGCCCGGCTTTCTCAGCTCAGTTCTAGGGTCCACGGCTGTGTTTGCATAACAAGCTTGATTTAGTGGCAAACAGTGCAAATTCCATACCTGGCTTAATTCTGTAACCAGGTTAATTGTGTCGTGCAAAGGCTGACCCTGATAGTCTAGTGGGCATTGTATCAAGATACCTGCTCTTTTATGCTTCGTGGTTGATTTATTTTTTGTGCTATCGAAGTAATGGGGCTTTTCCCAGTTTGTTTTTAAGTAACTTTGACGTCTTCCAACAACTGTTCCTCCTGGAGGCCTCCAGTGGACCCCAACTGGGCAGGCATGCTGAGAGAAGAAAGCTTGGCTGGACCCCTGGACTGAAGAGGACCTGACCTGGGGGTGCCTCCATTGCAGCCCTGATCAAAATGGCCCAGCAGAGATTATACTACCTGAGGCCTCTCAGAAAACAACAATGGAATGAAAAACTGCTGGTGACCTTCTACTGCTGCACCATAGAGAGTATCTTAACTTACTGCACACCTGTGTATGGTTTGCCAATTGCACAGGGGCAGATAGGATGGTGCTCCAGAGGGTTAACATCATTGCCCAGAGGATCATGGGTTGCCTTCTCCCCTCTTTGGAAAAGCTTTAGAGCTCCCACTGCCTTAAGAAAGTTCAAAACATCCTTAAAGATCCATCTCACCCTGGGCACCTTTTTTTTTTTTTGAACTATTACCATCTGGCAGACGGTACAGAATAATTAAAAACAAGGACAAACAGGCTGAAAAACAGCTTCTATCCCAGGGCAGTAGCTCTTTTGAATTCCGCTATATAGTGCAGTGTTGGTGTGGTGTCGGGGGTTTTCGGTTCAATATGTGGAGTGTGAAGGGTGTGTGTTTGTGTTTATTTTCATGGTCGTGATGTGCACTGAAGACGGTGTTTGATTTCATTGTACGAGGAGCGATGACAATAAAGTAAACTAAACTAAACTAAATTTGATATTTATTAGGGCTGAACCCCATTTGCAAGGACACATTTTGGCCACTGGTTATACAAAGAAGCCACAAGTAGCTTGATTTGCACAATACATTCCACCAAATTGGCCCCATCCTGGCTTGGTATTGGGGTGTGTGTGTGTGTGTGTGTGTGTGTGTGTGTGTGTGTGACCTGGGCAGCCCTTTCTGGCCTCCTGGGAGCAAACTTGGGTGAGGGAAAGAGGGCAAAACAGCCTTCTGCATTTGGGCTAAATTTAGGCTTAACGCCTGTAGAAAATGTAAACAAAAAAATGTACTTTAAATTATAGGTTATTATAAATTATAAGTTAGAACCCAGGAAATTATATTTCCTGGGTTGGTTTCACAGACTCAACAGTCCCACAGTTAAAGCAAAAATGTTTGGATGGGGGGGTGGAAAAACAACAACCCTGTCTGATCGAGACAATGTTTAAATTAAATGGATAAATTAACTCAAGAATTAAAAAATAAGACCAAATCTGATTATTATAAAATTTGGGAGAAGTTTTACCACTGGTTGAAAAAAGGAACGAATAAGTGTATCAAAGATGACTAAAGTTTATGTATATATGTAATTTTGTATTATTTTTTTTATATTTATTGCTTAATGATGTAAGAGAAGTAGCTGTGTCAGGATGTATGCACCACGTTCATTGTCTTTCTTTTTTAGTTGATTAATAAAAAATTATTTAAAAAATTTAAAAAAAGAAAACAAGGCTTCTTGTCTGAAACAAGCTTGTAAATGTTGAGCTGCTTCTAAAATATTTCACTGAAAAAACAAAATCTCTACAAGAGGCAAAGAGGGGGGAGAAAGGGGGCCTCCGGTTGACTTGGGGGGTCTTGAAGGGCCCCCACCAGAAAGGTCACGGAGAGGGGAGGCGGCCTGAGGTCCTGCTCGCTCGCCGCCCCCCCTCTGGTGCCCCTTGAGACCCTCCAGCCGGTCCTCTGGGCTGGTGCTTTGGACAGCGCCGCGCCCTGGCCTCAGCATCGGCGGGAAGGGGAGCCCGGGGCGGGGAGGTGGGGGGCGCTTCCCGGGGGCCGGCCGCCTCTTCCCCTTCCCGCCTCGCTCCGCCCCGACGTGGCGCATCACCCGGGCGGCACCCGGGAGGAGCCACGCAGGCTGCCTGGTTCGCCCGGTCTCCTGGGCGGCCGAGCGCTTACGCTCCTCGCACACAGCGCGCCGCTCTCAGGGCGCGCGGGGCGGCAGAGCGGCTGGCCGGGCAGGGCAGAGCCGGGGGCGGCGATGCGTTGGCGCCGGCCAAGCCCTCGGGAGCCTCGTCCGCCGCCGCCGCCGCAAGATGCCCGGGAAGCTCCAGAACCGCTACAACCTGGTGGACGACGCGGGGGACGCGCGGGTGCCGCTGCACAACGAGGAAGCCTTCCAACACGGCATCCACTTCCAGGCCAAGGTGAGAGTGGGGAAGGGAAGGGAAGGGAGGGGAGGGAAGGGAAGGAAAGGAAAGGAAAGGAAAGGAAAGGAAAGGAAAGGAAAGGAAGACTGAAGGGAAGGGAAGGGCGTCCTGTCTGGTCAGCCGAGAGGCCGTGGTGCCCCCAGCCCCGCCTTGCACCAGCTCCTTCCTGAACGCACTTGGATCGCCCCACTGGTGCCCTCCCTAGCTCCGTCCACTGGGCCACCGGGGCCAGGGGAGCAGAGCTCCGGCGCAGGACACGTCTCTGTGGCCCTTAGCCGGATCCACTTGCGGGCAGCTTAGCCGGCCGGCCGCGTCTGGAAAAAGCCAGGCAAGGAAGGATCCGCGCAAGGAAAAAGGGGCAGAGTTGCTTGGTCACTGCTGCATTGGGGACTGACTCCCGATGCGACGCAAAGGCAGCGAAGTTTGAAACAGAGCCTCTCTCTCTCTCTCTCTCTCTCTGCTGGCACAGTCTACCCGCTGGGCATCAGGTGTGAACTGAAGACTTATTTAGCTGCTAGTTCCCTCCGAGCTTCCGGGCCTAGGTGTGGCAACACCCACCCCCCACCCCCCACCCCCGATGCGCTGGTCAGATTGGAAGACATGTCAAAACGTGCCATGTTCCTCTTTTCGTCTGCCCTTGTTCCTCCCTCCGCTCCTTATCTTGCCATTCCCATGAGGATGCTGGGTCAACCAAGACCAGGCAAAAACCTGGTTAAGGACCACCCCACCTACCCACCCACCCCCCATTGACTAGCCAATGTTGGTCTTCCTTCCGTGGGGTAGAGCCAAGAAATTTTAGGGGCCGGAAACACCAAACAGGCCCACCACCCAGGCTTGATCTGGCTTTTCATAAACTGGTTTGTCCTGTTGGATGCTTTTTAAAACCATTATTTTAATGTCCTTAGATTTCAGAGTTTAAATGACTTGGACAGTTTCCCACAGAATTAATGAGCAGGCTAAAATGGGAAAATTCCTCCCCTAGCCAGCAAACATTCAGGCACCAGTTTTGCCAAAGGTCAAAATAACAGTTTTGGCTGATTTCGGCCTTATCCCCACCAGTCGTTGCAGTGGGTCAGGATGGGCACAATTTGGAATCACTGAGATCTCCTGAGGGGCAGCATTTCAGTGGCCAGCTAAGTTACCACGCACTGCGGCCTATTTTAATCTGTGCAGGATCTCCCGATGGGAGTGGAATTTAACTCTGTTGCCAGCAGGTTATTCTCTCTACCTTTCCCTGATTAAACATTCCTGGAACAATAGGGACAAAAGCTGAAAATGGCTGCTTTGTGGAAAGTCTATTTTAAACCTGGGTAGGCTGGGCTGCTTTTCTGAAGGAGGTCTGGCCAGGTTCTGTCTTGGCCTCCTTTTCTCTGAAGGCACCCAGGATATTGCTAAATGAGGAGGTGTCTGGGAGTGGCCATTTTGGAGAGCAGAGTGGGTGGGCTTGGGTGGGTGGGTGTGAGAGAGAGAGGGGGGAGGGAGGGAGAGGGAAGGAGGGAGATATCTATATCTATCTATATATCCATATCCATCCATCCACTCATCTATCTATCTGTCTGTCTGTCTGTCTGTCTGTCTGTCTATCTATCTATCATCTATCTATGTATCATCTATCTATCTATCTATCTATCTATCTATCTATCTATCTATCTATCTACCTATCTACCTATCTATCTAGTATTTAGGTTTGTTCTGGTATTTTCCCACATCTTAATAGTTGTGCTCTTAGAGTTAAAGTGAAGTTTCGGCAGAATCTCATCTGCCATCATCAGGTTAATGTATTGGGTTCAATAATAATAATAATAATAATAATAATAATAATAATAATAATAATAACAACAACAACAACAACAACAACAATAATAATAATAACAAACAATAACAATAACAATAACAAACAACAACAGCAACAACAACAATAATAATAATAATAATAACCCAATACACTAGCCTGATGAAAGCTTCAGGAGATAAAAATACACCGAGTTAACACTCCAGAGCTGAAGAAAGGAAAAGAAAAAAGAAGCCGATTTCCTGGCACGGAGGCCTTTTTGGTCTTTAATTAGAACCATTTGAGGGGAGAGGATTTAAAAATAGTGTATGAACAATTATTTACACTTGCAGGTGTCAATTATTAGTTGTTTACATTTGGAAGCCAACCAACCCTTGTTAAGCCTCTCAAACATGGAACCAACGGCCCATATTTCTTTTTTCTTTTTTTAGATGGTTCGTTGCCTGCTTAAATTTTGTCCCCGTCCCGATTTTTGTTTCCCGATTTTTGCTTTAGCTTTTTTGTTTTTTCCAAGTGCTCGTTTCGGAGTTTGAACTTTCTGTGGTGCTCACCAAATATGCGGGATTCAACTACCCATTAAGGGCCAGACTGCTGGGGGAAAAAATACATGGGAGTCCGACTTTTCTTGGGGACCTTTGAGCCACTTGTGGCACCGGGTGGCAAGCAAAATTGGGGACTGGAGGGAGGAGCCTTCGCCGATGCCCAGGGCAGATCCTGAAGAGCGGCTGCCCACGGGCACCAAAGCTCCTTCCTGGGCCTTTTGGCATTGGGGTTAAATGGCATTCCACCTCCTCTCTCTCCCTCTCTCTCTAGTACATTGGTAGCTTGGACGTGCCAAGACCCAACAGCCGTATGGAGATTGTGGCCGCCATGAGAAGAATCCGGGTGAGTCATGGCAGACCCCTTCTCTCCTCCCTTGCCTCTTCCCTGTGCTCCCTCGCCTCCCCAAACCCCCCAAGGCCCCGGGAAGCATTTTTCTGTCAGAAGGGGAGATGGGGAGGAAGGCATGGTGTTCTCTAGTTCCCAAATTCCTCTCCCCAAATGCCACCACCCACTCCTTCCGCTCCGAGAAGCAGCCATGCCATCTTCGGCTTGGCGAGGCTCCCGCTGTCTTCGTGCCTGAGCCCACAGCCGGCCTCTCTTCTGGAACGGAAGGAAGACGAGAGCCAAGGAAAGGCAGCCAGGAATGGAGAAAAGGGGCAGGAGGAGGTCAAAGAGCCATGGTTCAAGGGAGGGGGGAGGGTTGCCTTCATTTCCTCCCCGGATCCTCGTGGGCGGTGGGAGCCACGGCAGGTGGGAGGCAGGTGGGCTGTGGGTGCGTGAGCATCACCTGTTCTAGATGGACAAAGTGGTCTGCCCCAAGGTTGTGTTGGACCACGGTTTCCACCAGACACACTTTTGCACGGTTGAGGTGAGCAGGCAAACCGGCAGGTGCTCGCGCCCAAGGTGTGGCCCACATTGGAGGTGGAGGTGGGAAAAGAGTGAAGGGAGAGGCAGGCCACGGGAAGTTGAAGGAGAAACTCATAAACTGGCCATCTGCCCACTCTGACCCACACCTCTGCTCAGATCTCCGTCTCCAATGACTAAAAACTCCAATGACTCCAGTCTTCGCTGGACAAGAAAATAGCCACAAGCTCGCAATTCCCAACTCACCAGGAAGGCATCAAGTTGGGAGAGGCTGGGTAGAAGGACCAGAGCTGATGCCCTCTAACACAACCAAAGGGCCTGTTGGCTGCTGGCATCCTTCTTCCTCTTCTGACCACCTTGCCACTGGTTTTGCAGGATTTAACCTGGTGGGCCTGCACTTCCCAGGCCAATTGAACAGGGCAGGCTGTGGCTGGCCTTTAAAACAAATACCCAACAGCGCAAAACCCAGTTCTGAAAAGTCCTTCACTTGGTGCCAAAAGTGCCATGCCAGCTTCTTTGGAGAGATGGTTCCAAGGAAAGTTCACTGGTATTTCTCAACCTTGTCCTTGCCCTCTTGAAGATGGACTTTGACTCCCAGAATTCCCCAGCCAACATGGATGGACCCCCAACTCCCAGCATGCTGGTTGTGAACTTCTGGGAGTTGAAGTCCACCCATGTTAATACAGATAATCAGAGTTGGAAGGGACCTTATAGGTCATCTAGTCCAACTCCCCGCCCAAGCGGGAGACCCTACACCATTTCTGACCAATGGCAGTCCAATCTCTTCTTGAAGGTCTCAAGTGATGGCGCTCCCACAACTTCCGAGGGCAACTTCTGTTCCACGGGTTGATTGTTCTTACTGTCAGAAAGTTTCTCCTTGTTTCCAGGTTGAATCTCTCCTTGTTCAGTTTCCATCCATTATTCCTTGTCTGACCTTCGGGGGCTTTAGAAAATAGCTTGACCCCTTCCTCCTCTCTGTGGCAACCCTCAAATATTGGAAGACTGCTATCATGTCTCCTCTGGTCCTTCTCTTCACTAGACTAGCCAAGCCCAGTTCCTGTAACCGTTCTTCATATGCCTTCGTCTCCAGTCTCCTCATCATCCTGGTTGCTCTTCTCTGCACTTTTTTCTAGAGTTCAAGTGGGCAAGGTTGAGAGCCACTGTTTGTAGCCCACATCTCCCTTGCGTCCTTTGTCAAGAGATGAGGAGTGGGGTGGAAACCATGGAAGGGATCTGAGGCCAAGTGTCTCCTTATATATCCTGTGATTCTATTGGAGGCATCTGCCTGGCTTTCTAGCAGAACAGAAGGTGCCCTATGAATCTTGCAACCAACAGATTTTATTATGGCTTGTGCTTCCTTTCTTGATTCATACATCACCTTTTGGCTGAGCCAAAGAACAGATTTTTTTTTTTTCACAGCAGGGAGAGCAAAATCAAGAATTTTAATCTCTCTTTCGCTTGTACATTCAGTGGGGGAAGAACCTGTTTTGCCAGAAGAAATACTTGAGGGGAGAAAAAAAAAAAAGGAGAGAACGCAAACCAAAATGCAGTTGAGATGCCACCCACACAGGAGCTGGTTCACAGAAACCAATGATTAAGCGTGGAGAGGATGGGGAGAAGCACGAGAAACCCAACGGATGGGTGAGAATTCAACCATACCCAACAGTGTTCCTACAACACAATATCGAAACGATTCTCGTCGCCAACCTCAAAGTGCAAAGACTATGAAAGCTCAGAAGACCAAAAAAACCTCTGCTCCCAGAGACAGACCCAGATTGGATCCTACAAAGACATTCTCCGCCCTCCTTAAAAACCCAGAACGTTACGTGGTTGCACAACTGATGCCACCAATTCTTTGGACGTGCCGCCAAACTGCCAAACAACCCCACGATTTCTTCCCCCCCAATTTTTTGCAAAGATCTTCTCCTTTGGGAGAAGCTGTCAACGAGAACGGAGGTTGGGTGGGTGGGAGGAACACATGCCCAGCCAGGAGGGCTAAGCATTTTCTCCTGGTGTACCACCCCCACAAAACTGGGAAGTCTGCGGAGCAGAGATCAAAGGCGGTGGTTTTCTGAGTTGAAACCCTCCCTTGGAGAAGAAGAACTAACCAGGAGGAAGGAAGAGCCAGGACTTGAAAGAGAGAAAAGGGGAAGAATCAAGCGGGAATGCAAATGTGGTGGATAAGAGCAGGTTATGCCAGACGACGCTGTCATTAAAGCCAAGCTAAGCCTGAATTTGAATGTATTTTTAAACCTCCTCTTGGATTATTATTAGCTGTCTGGAGTTGTCGAGCTTTCTGAGATGAAATTAAGCCTCCTTCTCCCTGCAAACCCCAAAGCCCCGTCTTCTTCTGGCTTGTCAGCAATAGCAGCTCCGCTCTGAGCGGCCTGGAATATTAAGCAGAGTTGCCACCACCCACTCCTCTTTCCTGACGATGCCACCCACCCTCTGAATCGTGTCCTCCGTCTCCCTCCTGTGGCACAGCTGTTCTCTGCATTCCCCCCCTCCTTGGATGGCACTGCCAACCTGCCACCCTGGTGCCCAGGAAACCTTTTCCTCTTCGTATCTCACCACCGCGTTTGGATTTATTTGCGGTCTGGGTTTCTACCCTCCCCAACCAACAAACTGCCCTGAATACAAAGGCTGTTGAAAAAGCCCAAATTTCACGGCTCCTCAAATCAATAGGGTGACTTTCAAGCAGGGTTGCGCAAGTGAAGAGCCGGAACAGACGTGCCTGGAAGCCCTAATGAGTTGCGGGGGGTGTGTCCCCTAAAAGACCCCTCGATTAGGAGCAAAGGAAAAGCCACAGCCCACTTGCCAGATTCCCCCCTTCGCCCCAACACACACACACACATCCTTTCCTGGAATAAGAAGTCAATTTCACGGCACGGGTGCTGGCTGGTTTGCCCAACACGCTAAGCCAGCATGCAACCTCGTTCGGGGTTGCTTTAGCTGGTATTTATCGCAGAGCAGAATCCGGGGATTTGGAGACGTTGGAATCCAGAAAAGTAGATTTTTACCGAAGGACGAGAAATTTAGCCACAAGCCAGCCACGCTTTCAGGAAAGCTTCCTGACTGACTCTTCCATTTGGGGGGGGTGGGGGGGCAGGGAGCAGGATTCACTTGAGAAAGGCGGCGACTTATTGATTTAATTGATATTGCCGCCTATTCACCCAGGGCGACTCGAGGCGGTTTACACCATGTAAAAACCATATTTAAAACAAAAAAATAAAAACAATAAAAACTAATAAAAAGAATCAAATAAGTTAGTAAAGTACAATAGAACAAAATTTGGGAAAAACAAAAACAAAAAAAATCAAAAACCAACTTCCACCGCCCTCCTCCCCGACGATAACAGATCAGACTAGCCATTGGATGGACTCCATCCCTCTCTGGGTTCCATGGGCCCGCTGGCAAAACCAGGTCTTTGGTGCCTTTCGAAGGAGTATTAGTGAGGGGGCCATTCTAGTCTCTGGCTGGATGATACTCCAGAGAGACGGAGCCACCACGGAGAAGGCCCTTCTTCTAGGCTCCACCAGGTGTATCTCCCTCAGGTGTGGGACTCACAACATTCCCTGCCTCCTTGCTCTCAATGGGTCGGGTGGATGTGACTGACAAGAGAGGTTTCCTTAGATAATGATTTGCTTAACACGCGTGGCCAAGGACGTCGTGCGATGTGGGGTTGAGGGCTGGCAAATCATTTCACAACCGCCTCACTTAGCGAATGGCCTTTAAGCCGAGGACGTCCTGTGCCCAGGTTGTTGATGGCCCACTCTCTCTCTCTCTCCCCCCAGTATGAGTTTAAAGCGAAGAACGTGAAGAAGAGGAAAGTCAACATCGTGGTCTCCGTGGACGGGGTGAAGGTACTGCTGCGGAAGAAGCCAAAGGTGAGTGACCAGGCCTTGGGGAGCCCAGAGAGAAGCGGGGTACAGCCCCAGGGCGATCTAGGCAGCTGGGGTGGAAAGGGTGGGTTTCGGGGAACTCTCTTTATGGCTTATCAATTGACCCCTCGCTGTCTTCCTTGGCGGGGGAGAAAGGAAGCCCAGAATTTGCTCTTGCAGCTTGTCTGAGGTTCCCTCGTCCCAAGGCCTTAGTCAAGGGGTGCCGAGTCCTTGCTGCCCTCGACTCCGGGAGAATACGGGGAGCTGTACAGCTACCAAGCCCAAAACAGCTGGCCCTGCTAACGCCGTCTCTTCTCCCGATCTCCTTTCCAGAGGAAGGAATGGACCTGGGATGAAGGCAAAGTGCTGGTGATGCATGACCCCGTCTATCGGTGAGCCCCTGGCCATTAACTCGCCTCTTCTTGCCTCTCCGTGCACATCGCGGTGCCCCAGACCCAAGGCCCTTTTCTTCAGTGCCACGATGACAGTTGCTAAACAAACGGTCATAAGTTAAGGGCTATCTGTAACAACACATCCCTTAACTTGAGACCGGACAGCCACCCCTATACAGCTGCCCCCCTTCCATGGGGGAAAGGAAGGAATTGCACACACCTGGAAAGGACCATGGAATCGTTTGGGTGTTAAAGATTCCCCGATTCAAGGATGTCCGGGGTGTTCAGCCATCCAAGGTGGTGATCAGGCATCAAGCCCTCCAGAACCTCTGGAGAATAAAGTACAACACTGTGCTAGCGTTTCTGAATGTTTGGAGTGGTTGAGTGGTTGAGTTGCTCTCAACCATGGCAGCTTGTAAATGGGTGGACTTCCAATTGCCAGAATTCCCTGTGATAAGTTGAAGTCCTCACATCGTGAAGTTGCCAAGGTTGAGCAAGGAAGGGATGAGATTGGCCTAAGACCCCTGTCTTAGATAAATCAATTAGATGTTGGAAATGTCATTGAATACCAGGAACATATTACCATATGTGGTGGACTTGCATGGAAGCTAAAAGGTATTGGCTAAACATGGTTGGAAAAAAATGATTAAACAACATATAGATTTGAAGCCTGAAATATTCCTATTAGGAATGGTACCAGAAGGTTATAGTAAAGAAAAGATTTACTTAATTATACAATCGTGCCAATTTAACAGCGGCTAGCGTTGTATTTGCCCAAAACTGGAAGAGTGATAAGATACCGATAGAGGGAAAAATAATTGAAAAAACTATTTGAACGCGCAGAAATGAACAGACTGACACTAGAAAGTAAAGAAAAAGAAGAATCTGAGTATTATATGGTATGGGATTTGTTTTATTGATTGATAGAAGTTAGAATAAATTAAAAGGGATTGGATGTATTTATAGAGTAATAAGAGAAATTAATGTAATAGATATACTGGACTTCATTTATATTATTTGCACGAGAATGTGATTATTGTATTGTTAAATTTGACAAGAAGAACATTATTAATAATGGTTAAATAACTGAAATATGTACCTGATCGACACACGATTGAAATGGATTTGTTGTATATTAAAAAATAAAAAAAACTTTTTACTAAAAAAAAAAGAAAAAAGATGACCCCTGTCTCTGGTCCCACCTTCCCTCAGGATCTTTTACGTCTCTCATGACTCCCAAGATCTCAAGATCTTCAGCTACATCGCCAGGGACGGCACCAACAACTCCTTCCGCTGCAACGTTTTCAAGTCCAAGAAGAAGGCAAGCCAACCTGGGCTGACCTGGGCTACCTCGTGCCAAGCCTTGGCGCCTTGTTAACCCGGTTATCTTCCCGCAGACCCAGGCGATGCGCGTGGTGCGGACGGTGGGCCAAGCTTTCGAGGTGTGCCATAAACTCAGCCTGCAGCACGCCCTCCAAAATGCGGATGGGCAAGCCGACGGTGCCAGCAACAACTCTGCCGAAGGCGCTCAGGTAGAAGGTGAGACTTTGAAGGGACCCTTCCTGGATCGTAAATCTGGAGAAGGGGACCCACCTCGGCTTCCTAAAAGTGGAGGATTCGAGATGGGAAAATAAGAGGGGCCCACAGGCGCTTGGGGCAAGTTCCTCTCCTCCACCCTTTTCCTCCTCCCCTCACTACCTCGTGTTGTTTGCAATGCAAGTGATGCAAGCCTTATGTTCCCGCGGGCCATGTGGGCGGTGCAGGCTTGTGTTCCTGAACAGCCTGGACTAATTGCTTTGGGGGGAGGGACATTTCTCTGCAGACCACCAAAATTTTCTCATAGATCACCAGTGGTCCCCGGCCCTCTGGTTGGCGACCACTGCTCTGGAGAACCAACTCATACCTTAGCTTGAAGAAAGGCGACCCAAAGTTCCCCAACGCCGGAATCCCAGGTGCGCCTCACTTTTTCTGCCTTGCTTGTTGTCCCCCAAAGGTCTCCAACCCTCAGAACAAGCCTTGGCTGACCAAGACCTCGGCTTGGCTGGGTCGCTAGGGGTCTGCCTGCCTGACTGCGGGGTCTGCGAGCTGCCTTTCTCTGTGCCTGACCTGGGAGAGCTGGACAATGGGCTCAGCCTCAAGGCGAAGGACAGCCAGGTGGGTGACTCCTTGGGGAGACCCATGAAAATGAAACTGGGGAGCTGGATCCGTGGGGCTGGCTGGGGGTGGGGCAAAAGGAGCAGCCCCCATTTCCGGTCTCTTCTGGCTTCCAGGAAAAGGAGAACGGCGGTTTCCGGCCCTCCTCCGCCCAGCCCCTCGGCAGCACGGGGAGCCCTTCGTCCTCCGCCTCGGCCACCCCACTTGCCTCCCAGCACTGCCTGCAGCTGCTCCAACACCAGCTCTTCCAGCAGCAACAGCAGACGCAGGTGGCAGTTGCACAGGTAAGCCTTCTCTGTCCTGGGTGCAAAAGTTCCCAGGCCTGGGCACCTGTCCTTTTTTTCCTCTGCTCCTCCAGTTACAACCACCCTTCACTCGGGTCACCCCCTGAAGGAGGCTTCCGGGCAGCTCACCAACTTGGCTTGTGGCACTCCTGGCCACAACGATTGCGTGGGAGCTGCGAGTCCAACCGGGGTTCCCCAAGGGGTGATAGGGAAGAGTCTGCGTGGACTTCTAGGGTCGAGCATCCTGGCATGGACGTTATAGCAGACAGGATCTTCCACCTGTCCAAACTGCAAAGTGAGCTCTAGCTGCCATCCAACCAGGGGCCCCACGACAATTTCCAGCCTTGCGCGCCTGGTGCAACGTCCATGGTCAGAACCTGCCCTCCCTGGGGGCAGCGAGGAGATGCCTGCCGTGCCAAACGCACGTCCTGTCCCCAACAGGTGCAGCTGCTAGAGGACCAGCTCTCCGCCGAGACCACGGCCCGCGTGGAGGCCCAGGCGCGTGTCCGCCAGCTGCTCCTGACCAACCGCGATCTCCTTCAACATGTCTCCTTGCTGGTGAGGCAACTGAAGGAGCTGGAGATCAAGGTCCAGCTGCGGCGTCCAGGTGAGCCAGGGATCCAGTGCAGCTGGGGTGGTCAGCTGTCCCTTGCCACCTGCTCCTTGGGAGCAGGAGAACCGAGGGGGTCGGGAGGTGGAATGGAGGAAAATGGGCAGGAGCGGAGAGGAGCGAGGAAGGGAGGCCACCAGAGAACAGGTCAGAAGAAAATTGGCCAACCAGAGTAGCACTTTCTTACAATACGAGACGAAACTTGCCGGCCTCCAGGTGTCTCTGAACCAGGCCCTCCCCCTCTCGCCCCCAGTTGAACGTTCCTTGCAGAACCTGAGCTCCGAGCACCCGCTGTCCCTTAACCTGAAGGACCACTACAGTCTGGAACTCAACCTGTCTTCCACCTCAACACCAGCCAGCATCGTGGGCAGCCCCACGACACACCTAGCTTCTTATGAATCCCACCAGAACTTGACCAACTTGGAGATGGGTGGTAGCGGATTGTCTGGCAGGCTGGAGAAACAGGAACACCTGGCGATTCTGGAAGGGCCCGACGGGCTCCGCAGCGTGGAGGGATCTGAGGCAGATGAATGCAGTGGACCCAATGGAAGCACGCAACCGACTTCCAGTGGTCCAGATGCCCTGAGGCTGAAGGAAAGGTAAGTTGTGGTGGCTCTAATCGGCACTGACCCAACTCAGCCGTGAATTGCTTCCTTCTCAGGTTGAGGTGCCACACCCAACCACGACTGGCCTTGAGTCTGACCCGCTTCCCGTCCTCATTTGACAGGTTGCAGCTGTTTATCCCCAAGCTGAATCCACCTCCACCGTCCTTGCGAAGGAGGTCAAGTAAAACCATCTCTCCCAGCTCAGAGGCAGAGAAGATCGGAGCGTCTTCCAGGGCCGCCCCTGAACCCTCCATGCTCAGCAGCCCAGGCGTCTTGTCTAGGCCCGAGTCTGAAGCCAGGATGCTGGGAGGAAGCCAGAACGCCAGTGCCCGTGCCAAAACCCAAGGCCAGGAGAGTGTTGGGCGGCCAACAGAAGCCCGTATGTGGGTGGAAGCAGCTGAGAACTGGGGTGCCTCACAGCCCTTCTTGAGCATCGACGAAACCTGCCTGCACATCAGTCTGTCCGAGGATGAGCTTGACCGGAAGGGGAGCTGTGTTGCTCACGCATAGGAATGCTCGAGGGACAGACCGCAGTTGATTCGCTCTGCAAGGCAGAAATCCTCAAATGGATTCACCGAAAGTAACCCGCAGAAGTTGGCCATCTCAGAAGCAGGTGTCTTCCTCCAGATACCATCTGAAGCCTCCTAAGAAATGTCACCCAACTTCTTGACATGGTTGGCTGGTTTGCAGACTGTGATACCCTCGTAAAGCAGTGAAGGCCCATCGGGAAACGTTCTCAACATCTTCACTCCCATCTGGAGAGGACCTCAGTCCCGATGGCTGAACAAAGAGCCCTGGCCAGAAATTGCTCCCAAGGCTTGAAGGACATCAAGATATCTCAGGGGCAAAGATCATTTCCACATGGCCTAGATAATGCAAAAAAAGGTTCTACCGTTTGGTCAACAAAGGTCAACATCTGAGAGAAAGCTAGTTCTAGTTGAGCTGTGATTTCCAGATATCTCCATGCAGAAGTTGACTCCTCCTGAACCAGCACGTTTAGAGCTGAGGGGGACACATTGGGGCCAGGATTTTGGAGCTAAAGAAACCTGGTGTGTCCCTCCAGATGTCTCCTTCCTCCCTGTCTCCTTTATCAGCTGAACTTCTGGGGTTCTACTGGAGAAGATGGGAGTGGGGTAATCAGGAGAAAAGCTGGTGTTTTTTTTTTAAAAAAAATAGAGGTTTTATTGGGTCCAAAGAGAGAGATTCTGCAGAGATTCAGGAAATTTGGCCCAAGTAGCCAGAACCTGTGATGCTCCCACCTGGGGTGAAGGCCATCTGGGGTGAGGAGAGCCTGCGATAGCTCCCACCACTAACCCAAACCCTCACTGATACCAGGCGAGGGGGGATAAACAGCCACCAGCAAGGAGCTGTTTGACAATTTCACAACCTCGGAAAAGGACTGGACTTGCATTTCGGGCGTCTGGTTCACGTGGAGCCCCAAAGAGTGACGCCTGCAGGGCTGATGACCGTGAAAAGAGGGGGGAAAAGTCCAGGATACGTTGCCAAAAGGGCCAGATGTGGGGAGAGCCCTCCAAGGACCAGAAACGAGGCCTTCGTAGTAAATGCCGGGCAGACACGCACGAAGGAGCTGACCAAAGGGATGGAACTGTGCGAAGAGTCACTATGTAGGAAGGAGTGCATGTGTGTGTGTAAGAGAGAGAGAGAGAAGAGAACGGGAAGGAAGGAAGGAAAGGAAGGAAAGGAAAGAAGGGAGGGGGGAAAGAAGGGAGGGAGGAAGGAAGGAAAGGAAAGAAAGAAGGGAGGGAGGAAAGAAGACTAGGAATGCACCCTGTGTCAAGTTATCCCCAACCGGGAGGCAAAATGGCAGCTTCACAACCGACAACCGGGGTTGCCCACATCCAAATATAAACCACACTCCCTCCTGTGCCCATGAAGCACAGACTGAACATTTTCTGATGCTGCCAATAACAGAGAGAAAAAACACAAACACACCTGGATCTGCAACACACACATTTCTGACAGTCCCCCCGTCCCCCAAGGCAAGCCGTAGTTTCAGGGGTGCAAATCCTGCCATTGCAAGCATTCGCCCCCCACCAGCAGTGTCCTTCCTCCCGCCGCCCAAGACAAAAAAAAAAAAAAAGAGAGAGAGGCCTTAACTTCTGAATCCGAAGTTAGCTATCCATGTTTTCTCTGCATTCCTCTTTTCCCCAAAGGGAGAAAGAAAGAAAAAGGCAGAAGAATGCACGGGGGATGCATTGGAAGCGTTCTTCACAGCCAACTTAAAGCAAAAAACAAAATCGAGAATTGGTGTGCGATATAACACCCCACTTGCGTTGCCGGGAGGTGTCGAATGAGGCATGGAGTGAGGTGGCTGCCCTGTTTTTATCAGCCAAGGCAGCCCCCAGACTCACAGTCCCCCACCCCTCACCCGGGAGCGGGAGAGAAGATCGGCCTTTGATCCAGCATCAAAATCGCCTTGAATGATTTATTTTGGGCCAAGGTCCCGATTTAGAGGCAGGTTCTCTTGCCACGGGCAACCTCACAAAACCCGCTGTAAGAAAGAGCAAACTGCAGAGAGAAGGAAAACGGGGTGGATGACAGCAGCTGGGGGCGGGGGGGGGGGGGTGGCCAGCGTTTCCCGGGTGGGGGGGCAGGGGGGTTATCTCCTTGTGGAAGACTTTCGCCAAATAGAGAGGGGGGAAACGGTTGAACACACAATGTAAAACCACTCATGTTTCCAGGATGATAAATGTAACGCCAAATTCTTTTCTCTTTCCCTTCTTGGCGCTGTCTTTTGGGGAGGGGGGGGAGGGCCTGGGGAGGGGGGGTTTCCTGTGCTTTCAACAGGCTGCCATTGACCCAGACGGCCGTTGAAGTTCTCCTGTGGATATGACTTAATTCTAGCACTTGAGGTCTGCTTTCCTTCCAGATAAACGTCTTTCCCTCTCCGAGACCCAAACCCGCACAAACACACAGACCCACACCCAAGCTTTTTGACCTCCTCTGGTTTAAGCATTGTCTGGGCATTCTGTTAAAAAGGATTTAAAAAGATTTCTGTACGTGGCTGGGCAAATGCATGCCAGATTCGATGTTCCCATGCCCAAAACTGGAGCTGGCACATTGGCTAGCAAGAGAAGGGGCTTTATGGGTCAGTTCAATGCTTCCTTTTTGGGGAGGGGGTGTCAAAAAGGGAAATCAATGTCAAACCCAGGATGAACACATTTGAAAGCTGATGGTTCTCCCTTCAACAAAATCCAGGGAATGAAGTCTCAGACCAGACCCAAGAATTGTCTAACTGTTTTCCTAAAAACATAAATCCTTGGATCGGATCTACACCCTCTGTTCCACACCCAGGAAAGGCCTAATCCACTCACACACACACAATTGTGGGGTGCCCCCTCTTGCAATCAGCACCAGCTGGGCTATTTTGCAGCCCTTCTCCCTCCTGAGATGCCCTCTGCGGGTGGCAAAAGACACCCTTGGAAATTTGGGAGGTTTGATGAAGTCAAGAGCCTGGCACCCTTCTCCGCTGGCACAATTCCTAACGGAATGAAGAAACCAAAAAAGGACACCGGCCACGTCACACAATTCTCTAGGCTGAGGGTCTCATTGCAACAGGTTGGCACCGGTGCAATGGTGTGAATGACACCGTTTTGCTTTATTTTTTCCAAGTTTGGGGTACCCGCAGCTTCTCGTGCCAGCTCAGTCCTGGTGGGGCATCACCTGTCTCAACTGGAGGGCTTTGGGGGGAAAGAGGTGCACTGCGTGGCATCGCAAGGGAGAATCAGGGGGTGCAGGACCCACTTCTGGGGTCTCCACCTCAACTGTGGTTTGTTTTCTTGTCCCTTTTTAATCCCACCGGTATGTTGCTCCTGCCTTGATCCAAGATGGCGCCGACGACGGCTGCCTCGGTTAAATGCTCTTGGCTTCGAGCATTTGCACTAAGACAAATTCCTTGTGTGTCCAATCACACTTGGCCAATAAAAGAAGAATTCTATTCAATTCTAGTCTTTCCTGCAGGGAGGGCGGCTGTGAGAACAGGCCAAATTCAGGAGAAGAACCTGCCACTTAGGAATTATCCGACGTTTCCCCCTGCAGGGCTCAAGGCAAGGATTCGGGTTCGAGTTTCACACATCCCTCGCCTTCAGAGAATCACACACATACTCCTGGGATGGACTGATGGGAGGGGTCTATGTGAGGCCGGGGGGAGGGGAGGTGAGCTGCTGTTCCCCTCCACTTGAGGGCTTTGGGGGACTTCATCCCCATTTTTTTCCACTTGTTTTTCCGCCCAGATTCCTGGGACTCAAATGTAAGCCCAGACATCTGAAATAAACACCTCCATACATACAATCCTGGGCTCAAAGTCAGCGAGTGGCCTCAAGTCATCCCATTGTCAGGTTTCCAAGGGATGACGCTCACACTTCCCATAAGCACCCAGGATTGAAGGTTTGGGACTTAGAACCCGGTCATCTCAGCCACTACACAAGCCGCCATTTTGGACGATAGTTCCCATAACTCCTGACCACGAACCAGGCTAATGAGAGCTGTGGTTCTCCCCCCCCACCGCCTCCCCCAAGCTCGAAGGTTTATTTTTATTTATTTTATTTTGTCAATCGTTTACGAGATAACAGGTATAAGTATAAACATAGTTATGAATACATGAAATGGATATATATAAGAAAAATAAAAAAGAAACAATAGGACAGGGACGGTAGGCACTTTGGTGCACTTATGCACGCCTCCTACAGACCTCTTGGGAAAGGGGTGAGGTCAATAGTAGACAGTCTAAGGTTAAAGTTTTTGGGGTTTGGGGAAGAAACCCCAGAGTCAGGTAGAGTATTCCAGACATTGACCGCTCTGTTGCTGAAGTCGTATTTCCTGCAATCATGTTTGGTGCGGTTAACCTTGAGTTTGTATCTATTGTTTGCTCTTGCGTTGTTATGGTTGAAGCTGAAGTATTCACTGACAGGTAGGACATTGCAATGTATAATTTTATATACTATATTTAGATCGGACCGAAGGCGGCGTAGTTCTAGATTTTCTAGGTCTAGAATTTCAAGCCTGGTACATCGGACCTTTTGAAGGCGTCCATCCAGGAACCAGACTTGGTTTTAAAAAAGGAGGTGGGGGAGGAAAGGGAGGGGGATCCTACAGCTGCCCCCTCCCTCCCTGTGTGAGCACCGCCTGCCTTTTGCAGGGAACGCCCAGCAGAGGGCAGCACCACCCCAGGTTCTCCTGCTGCCATGTCTGGATGGAAAAAGACTCCTTTGGATCTGGAGGGCAGAAGTGTCTTGGGGCCCGTCCAGCAGGATGCAACCCAGCCTTCTCCGGCCACCATCCGGGCCTCCTCCCTGCTCCCCACCAGCACGCGAAGGACAACCGAGCCTCTTCCTGAAGGGATTTGGCTTGGCTTCCTGACAGACCGTGAAAATTTGCTCGTCCCGGTTGGGATGTTCCTAAAAACACAATGGGTGAACTGCAGACTTGGCACGGATGCCATTCTCAGCATGCCAGCTTTTTAGAGCGGGATGCTGCTGCTGCTGGACCGTTGGGACATCTGCCCCAGCCTTGTGCTCTCTTCCCAAGCGGGGGCAGCTTTATTTTTATTGATTGATTTGATTTGTCAATCACTTACAAGATAACAGGTACGAGTATAAACATAGTTATGAATACATGAGATGGATACGTATAAGAAAAATAAAAAGAAACAATAGGACAGGGACGGTGGGCATGATCGGTGCCTGTCATTGGTACCCTATCATAAGTTGGTTCTTTCCCATCAGACTTCCAGATTCAATGTGCAACTAGACCCTGGGGGCCCCTTATAAGCAGGAGGGACCCCCTGTCAGCCATGGGCCCCTTCAACATTCCATCGCTGATGGAGACAACGGCTGCTCAGAAGCCGGCCTTTTAAGCGGAGGAACTGCAAACATCAACTGAAGATGCTCCCAGAGTCATTTCATTACAAATTGGGCAGCAAATAAATTCAATAAATAAATAAACTGTTGCCAGAAAGCCCCTTTCCAGCATCCCCCCTTGATTTTCCAGCCTGCCCCACTCTCGGTGGCAATTAAAAAAATAATAATTCCCGAGACATATTCTTTCATTTTAGAGATGCTCTCTCCAAGTCAGTAGTAAGAAACTCCATGGGGATTTCATTTCTACGCAGCCACCGGTTGTATGTGAACCAGAAAAATGTGGTGACCAGGTTTGGAATTAACCTGGATTTTCACCCAGCTTCAAATGAGCTAATGTAAAGCTAAAGTAATCCTAAGTTGCATTAACAGAAGGATACAATCGAGATCAAGTGAGGTACTAATACCACTCTATAAAGCCTTAGTAAGGCCACAGCTAGAGTACTGCGTCCAGTTTTGGTCACCACAATGTAAAAAAGATGTTGAGGCTCCAGAAAAAAACACAGAGAAGAGCAACCAGGATGATTAGGGGACTGGAGACTAAAACATAAAGAACAGTTACAGGAACTGGACATAGCTAGTCTAGTGAAGAGAAGGACCAAGGGAGACAGGATAGCAGTTTTCCAATATCTCAGGGGCTGCCACAGAGAGGAGGAGGGGGTCAAGCTATTCTCCAAAGCACCCGAAGGCCAGACAAGGAATAATGGATGGAAATGGAACAAGGAGAGATTCAACCTGGAAATAAGGAGAAGCTTTCCAACAGTGAGAACAATCAACCAGTGTAACGGAAGTTGGAGTGCCATCACTTGAGACTTTCAAGAAGAGATTGGGCTGCCATCTGTCAGAAATGGTGTAGGGTCTCCGGCTTGGGCGGGAGGTTGGACTAGATGACCTGTAAGGTCCCTTCCAACTCTGATTATCTGTTAACGATGATTACGCATGGTCTGATGGTCAACTGTTGGCAGAACCAATTTACAGGACCAAAACTGAGGTCCTGTAAGACAACACACACACACACCCCCGAAACCTGCTAAACATCCATCTAAAATCTTGAACAAGCCTCACTCGATGATCGCGCGACAGGAAAACAAGGTGGGTGAGCCCGTGGAGAAGGTCGGCGAGTTGAAATACGGCTGGCTTATTTTCCAGTTCAAATGTGAAAAGCAGAGAAGGAAAAGTGAGTTTTGC
>NW_020769362.1:3764793-3827114 GCF_900518735.1 Pseudonaja textilis
GTGGAAAAAAAAAAGGGGGGAGCAAAATTCATCCGGGATAAAGCCACTCAACATCGCAGGTGGTAAAAAGATTCCGAGCCCTCCCAACAATGCCGTTGAGTTGGTAACCTGTGACTAAAATCGGCGCTGGCTTTAATTTAAGAGCCTGTGTTGAAGGGGGGGGGGGGCGCGTGCTCGTTAATCTCTATGCAAAGCAGTTGAAATGAATATGCAGCGTTCGGGAGATGTAATTGTACGGCTTCCATTCAGGCACTGTAATTTTCCAGACAGGATCCTGCAATCAAGATTCTATTCATTAGGATATAAACAATTTGGTTTCTCTCAGCTCTCGAGTCTGCCAATCATTTTGCTGGAGTGAGCATCTCTGCTATTTAAAAAAAAGGAAGAAGAAGAAGAAGAAGGGAAAAAAAAAAAAACCAACAACCCAGAAGGGAAAGTTTCTTTTGTGTTTGAAGGGGGGTAACAGTTGTCGGCAAACTTCTGATAAAGATGATAAAGGGAGACGGATGGACGGACAGACGGACTGGAGGAAGAAACATCTCACGGTTGTCAAAAGCGCTAGTCCGTCTGCTGGACTACAGTGTCCATCAACTCGATCCTCATGGGGAGAAGGTTTGACGCATCCTTTGTCTGGTTCTGACAGGCTGGGCCAGTTTGCTAACAAACACACACACACACACACACACACACAGAGGAGTTCCTTCCTAGGGCAACACAATCTTAGCTTTTCAGCCCCAAGAGTTTGGGAATAACACAAAGCAGCGCAGAATGAAACCTCTACAAAGACAAACTCTTGAGCCAAAGGCAGGTTGTTGGTCTTCCCTCACAAAAGGTCAGCTTGGAAAATGCAAAGAGCCTAAGCTAACCACACTCTGGCTTTGCCAACGCCTCCAAGTTTCTAGTCCTTATGGCTGAAAAGAGAGGATCGGAAATGTCAACGGAGTTCTTAGAAGTTGTTGGCTCAGCTGTTGGCTGCGCTGGAGGTTTTTCCAGGGAGGGGGGGATGTCAGAACTCTGCAAAGCTGTTTTGGCTTCCCAAATTAAGATGTACGACCAAAAACACATGCAAAATAGCTGTATGCAAATACCCTTTTTTTTTGCTGAGCCCACATAAGTGAGTAGGATCTGCTTTCCCCCCCCTAATTGGGGAATGTTACTGGAAAATTCTTAGAAGGGGAACATTTTAGCAGTCCTCCTCACACACCAATTATCACACACTTTTATCTAACCTAGTCACTTTCCTGAATGGTAGACCCTTCAGGATGGGGGAAAAAATTAGCTCCGAGGGTCCCAAAACACTCAAGGGGGGATGGCTGTTCCCTGCCTGTGGTTTGCGCAATGTCAAAACCCAAAGTGACACAACTGAAGTGATCCTCGGGGTGAATCATAACTTGGTGCCAAGATACAGGCCCCTTGTGGTATGTGCACGAATGTTGGCCACGAAAGATGGCTACAGAAACCGCCCTCTCCCCCTCTCGCTAGGAGAATAAGGATCGTGATTCATGCAGGCCAGGAATGATGGGACTTGTAGTCACCCCCTCCAAAAGGGTTCTCAAAGGGGTGCTCGGCCGAGTCTTCCAGAAACCACACAACGGCCGGCTAGTGGGAACCGCCAAGGCCCCCTCTTTCCAAATCAATATTGACAGAGCTAATTGCGGTCTGCTGCCAAGAATGATGGCTTGCTCCAGAGTAGCAGGGTGCAGAAAGAGAGAGAAGAGAAAGCCAAAAAAAAAAGACAAAAAGACGAACTGCTGCCTGGTGTTGGACTCCTCCAGAGCTGGCGCAGTCCTGGAACGCAGCAAGACGCTCCCCGGTGGGCACAAGCGGTGCAGCCCCAAGCCAGACTAATTGCTTCCTGATTGTCTTCTGGCCACCCACCGGGTAAAATAGAGAGAACAAGTTTGTTTGGCGCATAAGTAAGCACTCCACACCAATTTGGAATACGGTAATCATCCGCTGCGCCGTCTAATTAAAATCCGATCACTTAGGATAATTATTTCATATCCTAAGTATCAGGTTAGGGGCCAGAACTTGGAAGCTGTGGGGAGGAGGGGAGGAGGGAAGAGAAAGACAGACACCCCAGAAGCGCTACCATCCCCGATCCAGAGAGAGGAACTCTGCTGTTTTCCACAGCCTGGCGGAACGTGCACGAGGGCACTCTGGCTTGGAAAGCGGGCATCGTCCAGCTCTCGCATCCTGCGGTAGTAAAAGCAAACGAAAACCCGACTGGAAAAGGAACAAGGGGTGCAAATTAGAACGCTTATGAACGCGTTACACCGTTACAAATTCACACATCACCAAAAAAAAATTGTGTTGAAGCTTTGCAAAAAAAAAAGTGCAAAGCGGAGCAACTAAGACGATGAAAAACATCTTGAAGAACGGTGGCAGGGTTTCCGTTTGGCCAGTCTAGAGAAAAGAAAAATTAGGAATGACATGATATTCCTGTATTTGAGGGACTTATTTTCCAAAGCACCTGAAGGCGGGACAAGAAGCAACGGATGGAAACTAACGTAAGGAGAGAAGCAAGCTGGAATTAAGGAGAAACTTCTTAACAGGGTGGACAATTAACCAGAGGAACAGCTTGACACCAGAAGTTGTGGGTGCTCCAATATGTCAAGAAGAGATTGGATACCCCTTTGTCCAGAGCGGCACAGGGTCTCCTACTTGGAGTAGGTCAACAGAAGACCCCCAGGGCTCCTTCCAGCTTTAGGAACAGTGATAGGCCAGATGCATAGCCAGTGTCACAGACAGAAAGGAACACTGATGTTTCTCACACTTGTGGTGCAACTGGTACGACAAGCAGAGCCGGAGAAACTTCAGGTGCTGAGTAGAACATCCAGATTTCACCCCTGAAGGATGAGCCGACTCTTCCTCACCTCATTTAGAAGGAGAGGTCAATTCTAGGATGCATTTGACCTGGATCCTCTGCAGAAGGGGTAGAATCTGGGCATAACCTGGGAGACCTTTATTTTATTTTGATTTGTCAATCGCTTACAAGATAATAGGGTATATACATAGTTATACATAGTTTTGAATACATGAGATAGATATAAGAAAAATCAAAGAAACAATAGGACAGGGACGGTAGGCACGTTGGTGCGCTTATGCACGCCCCCTACAGACCTCTTAGGAAAGGGGTGAGGTCAATAGTAGACAGTCTAAGGTCAAAGTTTTGGGGGTTTGGGGTAGAAACCAGAGAGTCAGGTAAAGTAGTCCAGACATTGACTTACTAAGAATTATCTTGTGATAATTTATGACAAAGGCCAGGGTCAGCCTTCTCATATAAATTGCCTCCACATTCTCGGGAGGGATTTGCAACTATTGATTTCAGAACCTGCAGCCAACCGACATGGGAAGGTAGCCCAACCAACCAGGAAGACAAGCTAACCATTTCGGCTTTTATTTATTGTCCAGTGCCCCAAATCCTCGTCCAGCGTTGCAGGTCTACCATGGGTTCACAAGGCAAGACCGGTAGATTTTGCCCTGTGTTGGATCAGACCACCACAATAAGAGAGTCGGAATCTAATATCTACACCATTCCAGACCAATGGTTGTCCAAGCTTTTTCTTGAAGACCTCCAGTGACGGAGCACCCATAACTTCTGTTCCACTGATGAATTGTTCTGTTAGGAAATCTCTCCGTAGGTCTGGGTTGCTTCTCTCGTTTTCATCCGTTGGTTCAAAAGGGGCCTTCCAATTTTCCTGCACTGGGAAGCCCCGGCTGTATGAACACGTTAACCTGTATGTCTCCCAACCACCTAGTACTGCAGTCATCGGTTGGCCAATGGAATGGACAGATGGGAGCAATCTCTCCTCAACGCTTTGGCCAATTGTCGCAATGACAGTTTTTCCTGGGAAGACTCACCAAAGCTTGCCAAGGAATCCAAAGAGGAGATGGGCAATGCTTCAAGTTCTGCCCCTCCCCCCACCCCCCCCAACCCAGCTACCTCTCGCCCTGCTGGGGCCCATCCATCACCGCCATTGACATCATCTTCACCACTTTTTTCCAAGTCCGGATGTTCCAATTCCTGCTGATTACACATCAGAGGGCCCAGGAGAGGACTTGGTATCTCCCATTTCCAGGAAAGGAGGGGACGGCCGAGGAAAAGTCACCGATAACCACACACTCCCCCAAACCCCATTCAGCTTGGCTCGCGCCGTGGGACCAGCTATTGTTCCTGCTGGAAATGGCCAGCGAGACAGAGAAAGTATTTCCTCAGCTATAAATCTCCCAAGCCTCTTTACCTTGGCACCACGTCTTCCTTTCCCCCACCCACCCCTCCAGAAAGTGTCTTTTGTTAAATCGTCTTTGCAAAAAAAAATCCAAACCTCAACCACCCCAAACCCGCCAGCCTTTGCAGGAAGGGGCTTAAACCAGCCTCCCCTTGTGTGCGGTGGGTAGGTTGGCTCTGCCCCTTCCAATGTATTGATTGATCAACTTTGTGTAGCCTTGGAGGAATGGCGGCACGATGGCCTCAGTGAAGGCCCAAGGGCATCCAACCCTTTTTGCTCTCTGTCTATGAGAGTCTCCGTCATCCAAGTTATGGTTGCGCCAAAGGTGCTTTTCCAAAACGCAGCTGGGCTTTCTTTTCTTTCTTTGCTTTGAAAACGTTTCGCTTCTCATTCAAGGAGAAAACTGAAGAAGCTTCTTGGATGAAGAAGCGAAACATTTTTAAGGAAAAAAACCCAAAGGAAGTCCAGCTGCCTTTTTGGAAAAGCACCTCGGGCCCTTTGCTCTCTGGGTCAGATGAGGAGAAATTGTCCTCCTTTCGTCACTTCACAAGAGAGGACAGGACGGCAAAACGTGGACAAAGAGAGGGAACCAAAGAGAGAAAACTTGCAGCCTGCCTTGAGTTTGCTTAGATCTAAGTCTTCTCCCCCGCCCTTGATTTCGGGGCGCTATCTCTGGGGGTCCCCAGAGTGGGCATCTTCCCCCCTGTTGGTCAATCATTCCACAGGCAACAGAGTCCATCAGGGTCCACCCCCCCTTGGGAAATATCGCTCCGACTTCCAGACTTTGCAAGACCCTCCCTCCGATTTTCATCGCCCTCATTAGCTCCTCCGTCCTTGTTTAAAAATGACTTTGCTCCCCGTCGCTTTGGAAACCGCCGAGAGAGGATAACACCGCCCCCCCCCCCCACAAGGCCCCCGCTTGGCTTGGCACAGCGTAACCAGCAACAGATGCTGAGCTGACCTCTCCAACTTCCTGGAAACATGCATTTGTCAAAATAAAAATAAAGAGAGATTAATGTGAGGAAAAGGATTTTGAAACGAGGAGGAAATCATCGCCGCCTTGGGCCCAAACGTGCTAGCTTGCATTTTTTTTCAAGGGTGGGCGAAGGCCGGGCGGAGGAGGAGGAGGAGGAGGCGACCCCCCCATCTGGCGGCATGGGACAGCAAGGCTGGCATCGCCCACTTGCTTCAGGGGGGCGAGAAAGCGTCTGTCCAGCGTGAACATCGGGGCAAATGCCAGAGGCCTCCAATGGCAGCTCTCAACCCCACCACGCCTTGAAAGACAAAAAAGTGTGCAAGCCCTTTTTCAAAACAAAACAAATGCACAATCCACACAGAGAATTTTGCGGGCTGCGCGACGACGCCAGACAGGGTGCACCCGAAAAGGACAATATTTAAGAGGAGGTCCCTCGTAAACCCCGACCAAGCCAGGCCATTTGAGGAGGTGGTCCTACTGGAGAAGTTCTCAATTGTGACCTCCTAGAGGCCAAGGTCAAGTTTCTGAAGGCCCCTGGCCACTGTTCTCCATGCAGTGGATTCTCCTAGCCTGCAAACGCACGGCAAACTCACTAGAGGTTGTGGGAATGTCTTCTCTGTAGAGGGCAAGAAGAACCTTCTCCAGACTCATCTTATGGCCTGATCAGCCGGCAGTCCTTGATCTGAGGGCCTCCCTTCAGGCCTTCTCCTTCAAGGGGCGAGGGGATGGTGACCCCCTGAAGACTGCATCGCTCAGGCATCCCGAGCGCTGGAACAGGCTGCGTCCCACGGAGGCTCCCCCTCACTCAGGGCTTCCCCCCTCGTCCCCTTCTACAAAATTAAGACCAGCCTGTCAACAGCCCACGGATGGCGCTTCCATTACTCACCCCACCCAACCCGCATTCCCCAGGACACGCTAATAATGGATACAGAAAGCCCCAGGCGTTAAATCTTGGCATCCACCGAAGTGCCGGGGGCCAGTTCAGCCCTGATTGTGTTTCCCCACTTTCTCAACCGCTGTCGCCCTCGCAGAGAACAGAGAACGTCTCTGCCGGCAGAATCGATCTGCCGCCTCTCCCAGGGGCCCCACTTATCTTGCCAGAGAGATTAATCCAAGGCCCCTCCTTGATGGGGGGGGGCGCCAGGGGTTCTTAGTGCGAGCCCTCCACCCCCTCCCCAAGTTATCCTAGATCTGGATACAGCAGGACGATTTCCAGCACTTTGGGTGGCGCTAAGCTCTCCTTGGCAGTTGGAAATCCTACCCTACACCAACCTGCCTTCGGTCAAGACGCTTCCTCCCTCAAGATATACATTTTCCTGAATTGTGCCAAACCTGCAGGACCCCGAACCCTCAGCACCAGGCTGCCAGGCGAGGTGCCCTCCAACTTCAAGCCAGGCAAATCTAGTTTATCCCCCCCACCCCGGGTGGTGTGCCAACTGAAATCTTCTTGTTCCAAGCACGTCCAGATCTGCTAGATTTCCCTTGTGATTTTTTTCCTGCGGGAGTCCCAGGCAGGGTTTGCAGGACACCCCAATTTTTGCCCACCGTGCTGCTGTGAGGCAGGCTTTGCCGAGAGAGAGAGGCCGCCGGGCCCCAAAGCGACCCTGGGCGCTTCCAGGGCGAGAGGGTGAACTTGGACTTCCCAGCGCCAGTCTCCAAGACGCTAGGCCAGGTTGCATAACCCGCCGAGAACGTTTGCTTGCTTCCATTCCCAACGTTGATGCCATGTTGAGGGGCAGCAACTCACCTACTGGAAAGTGACCGCTCCTCCCGTGGGCATGGCTATCTGGGAAAAGGGAAACCCAGGGGATTTTCGGTCGGAAAAGTCCAGGGAGACAAAAAGGAACAAACCACCTAGCTTTTATTTTTTTGCAATAAGTAGGAGGGCCTTCAAAATTAGGACAAAGCCCAAGGGACTGTATCTCTTGGTTAGTAAATGAAAACAGCAAATTATGTCGGAAGAACTGGCGAAGAGTTGTCTTGGATGGCCCCGTGATTAAGAGGAAGAATATGTAAATGTACGTGGCTGTTGCTATAGTTACTACATGAATTACCGCCGGCGTTCGGGGGTGGCAGTTCTCCCCCCCCCCCCACTCCTTCTTTTAAAAACAGTTCTCCAGAAGGGTCAAGGCTTGCATTCTCAATGAGCCGGCTTCCCAAGGAGGCGGCTGCCGCTGTCAGGATTCAGACGCTGGGACCCAGGTTCCTCTCGTCCAGGCTGCAGCCTAGGGAATCCTGGCTTGCTAGAGTAGCCAGGTTTGCGCAAGCCACCAAGCCAGCTAGCTAGCAAGCCAGATTAGGGCTTAGCTCAGTGGACGGGCCTGAGCAACGGACCATGGGTTGGGGGGTGCCCCAATCCCGACGCCTTCTCCTCTTGGGGTTGGCGCCTGAACGGCTTGGCCTCTTGGAAGGAAGAAATTAACTCTGCTATTCTCCGAAAGGAGATGGGAGAAGCCCAACCAGCAGCTGTGTACTTGTGAGTGGCGAAGGAGCTCTGCCCACCTTCCTGCCTTAGTCTCCAGCCTAACCGATTATGCCACTCATGGCTGGGCACTTCAGATATAAAGCCAAACCAGGGGCATCCTGGCAACGGGCTTCCAACACGTCTGGAGGTGCCACGCTGGAGGCCCTCGAGGCCACCACAGCCAGAAGGACTCCTTTGAAGAGCATCCCTTTGCTCTGGTTCTCCAGAACCTCTTCCTTGGCAAGGACAGAAGAATCAGGCTGTGGCTTTCCTTTGGGGGGGTCTCCTTTGGGGGTCAGGAAACAGGCCACACAACTTTCCTCTTTGGAGGGGGGTTCCCTAGGCAACAAGAGGGGAACAAAACCTAAAGGAACACAAGTCGAGCTGTGTCTACGCACAGCTAGAGGAGCTGATGGCTACTCCCGGGCGGGGCGGGCATCCGGCCACCAGGAAGCGACCCACAGCCGGTCCTGACCCCAGCCCTGTGCCCCTTCCCTAAGGCACCCCACCCAAGGCAGGGCTGGGTGAGGCTGCAGGAGCTCGTGGCCAGCCCAGCCTCTTGGCTAAACACAGGAAGGCGAAGGGTCAGCAGCCGCCTCCAGGCGGGCAGGCAGGCAGGCCAACCTCGGGAAGGAAAGGAAGAAACAACCCCAAAAAACACTACCAAGCGCAGAGATAGCAGAGCAGGCGGACTCTGTAGGGAGGGAAGGAAGGTGGGCTGTTCTTCTGAACAGGGACGGGTGGGAGAAGCAGCTTTCAACCTCCCTCCGCTCCTCCGTGCACAGAGCAGCAAGCCCTGAGTGGGGCTCCCGCCTGAACCCCAATTCCAAGTGCAGATCCCAATCCCAAAAGCCAGGAAAGAGACATTCCCAAGGCCCTCTGCCCCACCAAGTAAGCAGACCCCCAGAGACCGTTTGCTTTGAGGGTTTCAAAGCTCACCCACCCACCCACAAGCTATCCCTCCTGGATGAAATTCTTCTCTAAAGAAAAAGGCTGCCTTGAATGACCTACGGGCAGAACAGCAGGATTGCAAACCGTGTAAATATATACGTAAGATAAATGAAAAAAATAATCATCTCAAGACACAGACAGACACACATGCAGAGAGAGAGACACTTGCCCATTATATTAAGGACACCAGACTGTTTTTCCATGCTTGTGTGTGTGTGTGTGCCAAATGTTTCATCTGGGCTAGGCGCAGGTCCTTAATCACCTGTGCTTTATTTAGGCTTTCCAGAGGATGCACTGATCTGTGTACGTTTCTGGTGTTTTGATCCACAAGAGGAGAACGACGCATCAGTATTTCTGGAACTGTCACGCACCCGTCGAAGGATTGAGAACTACTGAAACCACGCGAATAACTTGCCGCCTGCCTTGTTTATGTCGGCCGCAGACTTCTAGCCCAAGACTCTCCCTCTCGGACGAAGAATTGGACTAAACAGCTGGAGTTCATATTCTCAGAACTGGGAGAAACAACGACTGTTTGCGGATTTTTACAGCCCAGCAACCTCAGGGAATCTCCAGTGCAACCAACCATCAGTTTGCTGCTGCCTGCTGGCAGCCTCCTCTCGTGTTCCAGCTTTGACCTATGCCGGCACAGCTGGGATCCCCTGCCCCTTTCTTCCTCCCCGTAGCTCTGATGTCCACATAGCGATAAGGTATATCTGCAGGTCTGTTTAATCTCCAGGGAAGGCGTCCTGGAACTCAAAAAAAAAAAACCCGTGCATGCTATTTTCCAACACTGCTTTGAACTTGGTTAAGTCTACAGAACACAGAGTGACAGGGTTGGAAGAACCCTTGCTCAAACTGGTTTAGCTCATTGCCCCTGACGGCGTTTTGGGCGCAAGAAGTATTACAGACTGACAAAACCCACATCGATTTACAGAACCTCCTTGGTTAAAGAAGATGGAGATGGGACACAGACAGAGGGAGGTAGGAAAATTTTTCTGTCCCCTCCTGGATCTGAGTGAACATTGCGAACCAAGAGGAGGGCAGCTGAAAGCCTTAATGTCAGTTAACGTCGATGAGGAGATTCCCAGAAATAGAACCGAATCTTAGCAGGAGATAAGAGATGCAGGTCTTTCACTGTGTGGACCCCAGAAATATCGAAGGAAAACGGTAGATTAATCTCACTGCAGACCGCAAGAACCCCTTCAAGGCTGGGATGAATGGTTGTGTGAAAAGGACTGAGAGCAAGGCTCAAAGTAACGGCGACAACGCTCAGAAAGTCAAAGATCAGCAGGCAAGGAGGAAAAGGTAGATCCCCTTGGTTTGTCCCAAGAAGATGGACATTAAGAAACCCATAATAATCTCCTTAAACCCCATGAGACGCCTTCCTCACCGCTGCCCGGGGAGACTGATTCCAGGATTACAGAGAACGTTTCTGTACTTGTCTATTTCAAACAAGCACACGAGAAGAAAGCATGAGAAGTCGGACCGCTCAAAGAATATGCATTTAATGACTGTTGGGTACAGGTAAGATCCATCCAACACCAACGAAGCGTAATCGACGGTCCACCAAAATAAAAACCGTCACGGTTTTCCTCCATGGATGGTGTACGTGCGGAAGTGCAATTTTTTTTCCCCTCTACCAACTCCAGAAATAACCTCGGTTACCATATTTCGCAGGCTTGTATTCGCCTTCCGTTGGCAGGTTGGCTGGCGCTCTCGTTCGGGAATGGCAGGGGTTCTCGGGGAGGGGACGGTCGGTCTTCACTTTAGTGACCTGGAAAGGGAAGAATCACACGGGAAGTTCTTGCTGAGCAGAAGGGACGGAAGCGCTGCAAGGGAAAAAGGCATTTCAGAAGGGAAGTGGACGGAAAGAGCAGGGAAGGACGCCTGAAGCTGGTTTAGAGGCAGTTAAGACACAGGATCTCCTGCCCAGTATTTCCTACTCGGGTCAGACGAAATGGGCCTCTGTAAATATTCCCCTCTTACCCTCGGTTGGAAAAACTGCACTGGAAGCCAGGTCAAGATCTGATAAACACGCCAGAATGTAAGGCCCGTTTGCTGGCGTGCAACACGGCAAGGGGCTGCTCTGCAACCCTGTGCACCAACCCCTAAAACACAGCCGTACAACGAGACATGGAAGCAGGAAGGGGGCCTCTGGAAACACTACGCACCTCAAACTAGCCTATAAAGTAGCAGAAAAGGAACTCAAAACCTACATTTGAAGCTGACCTATTGGCCAGACTCCTACAAAGCCAAACTGGGAGGGAGCATCAGGTCCAGGATAACTGCAGCATAATATAACTTAAAGCAGCCATCCATTCCCTGCCTCTATCTTCCAAGACATCCTTAGCAATTAACAGAGGCGGCTACTTGAGGGACAACTGCTTCCAAGCCCTGTCTGTTACACAGGTCCTCTTCGAGCAAACGTCTTCCTACCTCACCAACTCACGTGCAAAACTGCCAGCTCTGTCAGCACAGAAATATGCCTGGCAGGGTCAGAAAGAGGGGAGTTAGACCCCCTGGCCTTCACATGCCAGAAACCTGTCACCCCCTTAAAGGGCTGGTGTAACCTGGCCACACTCCACAGCCTCATGCATCCTAACAAAGAGGAAAGTGAACTCAGTCTTACCACATACTCAGAGCTGCAGTGGGAAGAGAGGGAGAGGATCTCCATGTGACTGGAGATGGTGGGAGACAGCAAAGAGCACTTTGGTCCACTGACCACGAGGACATGCCTCCAGAGAGACACGGACGGTCTTTGTTTACCTTTGACAGCTGACCCAGCTCTGGCCTCACCCAGCCCAGCTTGTCCAGCACGCAGTCATCGAAGAGCTGCTGCTGCTTCCGACACTGACGAAGCTTCAACATGTTGGACTTGTCGAGACAGTTCCAGTATTCGTTGAAGGGCTCGGCGCAATGCAGCTTGATCTGCCTGCAAAAACCAGAGGAGGCCGCCGCGTTCGGTTAACGGAATAAAAGGTTGCAAGACATTCCGAACGATGACACCCAGGCAAGAATAAGAACGGAAGACTGGTGCATTAAATAACAACCTGGGTACACAACCCCGAAACATCTGGAGCCCCACTTGAACTTCATCGACATTGACAAAATCACCACTGGTCAATTGCGGAAGGCAGCTTTGCTTGCAACAGCTGACATCCTGCGATCAGATTTTTCACACCATCAGATAAGAACATCTGCCCATCTTAGGAAGGACTTAACAGATGGACAAAAATGCCAATTCCAGTTCAAATACCTATGCCACACACCATACTAATGTATTATTTGAGTACTGTGGGCATTGACAATATCTCTATTGGTCAATTGCAGAAGGCAGCTTTCCTTGGAACAGCTGACAAACTGCCGTTAACACCATCAAGCATCCACATCTGCCTATCTTAGGACTTTGGGAAGGTTTCAATAGGTCGGTTAAAATGGCAAATCCAGCCTGAACATCTGGCTGTGTGACAAACCATAATACTTCCCACTTCAACTCCGAGCTACAAACATTCTCCTTTATTAATAACAATTCCCTTCGAGGCCCTCAGAGCACGACCCAGCCCGGAGTCCCAGAGCCCTCCCCGTGCCAGGCTCACTTGAAAAAGTCCACAGCGCACTTGCTGACGGCCCGGCCTTCCTTCAAGCACTTCCGTGGGTCCCTCTCCTCCCAACGGCAGAGCATGAACTCCTTGTTGATCTGGTCACACTGCGAGCCATAGTGGTGGGCACCGGCCTTCAGGACCGCGGTGCCAACCGGCAGCTGAGGAGCAAGCGAGGAAGTCAATGTTGCCATCTTGCAGGCCTTCAAGGGCATCAACGATTCGTAACGCACACAAATAAATACCTTTCCGCTACATAAAGAGAGTGGGGTGGTTTAAAACCATGAGAAGCCTCGGCTCGTCCCCTCTTCCCCAACGGGGCCCCCTCAATAGGGTCATAATATTCAAGATATTTATTTGTTTGCATTTTAAGAACTTTAGTAATTATTTAAGAACATTGATATTTCTGCGGTCTTTTACAATTGCACCTGCAGTGTTCATAAGCTTCCTTTTTATCTCTTCTTGCACATGCCAAAGTGGGTGAGATGGTTATATAAATTTGATTAATGAATAAAGTTCATGAATACCCCAGATTGTGCAGCCTGGTTGTTCATCAAATCTTATTTTATTCCTTTCCCCACCTTCCCTTCAAATATAATCTTCCTGCTGGTTGTCAAATCCATGCCAGGAGAAGGACTAAAATTTTAAGTTGTGAAAGTCCACGTAACAATTTTTTGGGGGGATGGGGGGTGGGATTTGCTTGTTTTGTTTATTTATTTTTGTTTTGCTTGCTTGCAAAATTTACCGCGCTCCCATCTTAGCCAGTGCAATCTTCCTGCTGGCTGTCAGATGCTTGCTGGGAGAAGGATAAAACTTCCAAAGCTCTGAAACTGCAGGAAATGACCAATTTTTGCAAATATATATATATATATCTTATTTATTTGTTTGTTTGCTTGTTTGTTTGTTAAAGGGGGGGAGGGGGGAGGCTTCAAGAGAATTGGGGAGAGGGGGTTGCAGGTCCAGACCTGGATTGACCCCCTGGGGAAGAGTGACCCCCCCACAGAGGGGCTTGGGGAGGTCAACCCCGGGGGGGTCAAAGGTCACGGGAGGTCAGGCGAGTGGGGAAACTGAGGCACCGCTTGGGGCTGGGCGCTCCGGGGAGCAGCAGGGACGGCTCACCTCCGGGACGTCCAGCTCCTCCATCGAGGGCACCTCCACCAGGCCCGCCATGGCCGCAGAAGCGCCGCACCTTGAACTACCCTTCGCCGATGCCGCCGCAGGGCCTCAGGCCGCCACTGCGCATGCTCCTCCCCCCTTTTTTTCCCCCGCCACGCAGGCGCAGACGCGCCCGCTGTGGGCCCCGCCTCGCCCGCCCCGCGCCCCTCGTTGCCTAGGCGACGGAGACGCGCGCGCCTGCGCGCCCCAGCCCCGCCGCGCCATGCAGTACACGGGCAGCTTCTACCGCGGGCAGCGCGTCAACGGCAGGTGCAAGTGGGGACGCGCCCCTTTGGGGAACCGGGGTCCCGGGGTCCAGCCTCCGCCCCCCGCTTGCCTAAAGGTTGCAAAATGGGGGTGGGGTGGGGGTGGTGCACACGTCTTAGGCGGAGGTTGCAGCGGGGAGCCTCTGTTCGCGTGTAAAGGAGGGTGCCTGGCACGAATGCCTGGCAGATGCGGGCTGCCCCCGTAAAGACTCGCCTGGGGGACGCGGTCCGTTAATATGCACCGCTAAATAAACCATAAATCACCCCTAAAGCTTATGCAGGACCGTGTCGGTAATGCTCTTAAGGGCAACGGGGGGGAGGGGGGCTTGGGGGGCGATGGGGGCCGTTATCCCTGCCTATTAATAGGTCCAATGCATCATAGTCTCCCCTCCTCGTTTGATATATGATGATTAGGGGATGGGGGGCGGGGCAATGCATAGGCCTACTGCTTCCTTGCAGGAGGGTGAAGCCCCCACCTGGGCAGGGAAGGGCTAGGTGGGTGGGTGGGTGAGGGGCTTTGTGGTTGGAGAGAGGTGTAAGAATGGGATGCCTGACATTCCCTCTGGGCTCCCCCCCAGGTTGGAAGGGACGGGGACCTACACCCTCCCCACCGACACCAAGTACGAGGGCGAGATGAAGGACGGGATGTTCCATGGGAAAGGAACCCTCTACTTCCCCGGCGGCAGCAAATACGAAGGGATTTGGGACAAAGGCATCTGTGTGGAGGTATGGAGTCAACCAGGGGGCCCCCAGGAGCCTCTGGGGTCCTTGAGCGATGATGTCGACCCATCTGGGCCTATGGGGAGCCATCCTTTCTCCTCCATTTCTGAAGCCTTGGGAGACGTCTTCCTTGCTGAGAGTCCCAAGCCCGTTGCGCTTCCTACACCCACAAATCAGAGCGGCTCGGTGCACATCCTGTGCTATGACGATGCTGGGGAATGGATCCAGAATGGATTGCCCCATAAGGACCTTTTAGGACCAGGGGCTGGACGGACCTTAAATATCCTTCAGGGGTGTCCATCCTCTTCAGAAGTGCCCACGCCTGACTCTTCTCCGTAGGGTGTCTTGCTTCTTCTACCTGCCTGGTTGGTCTGTTTCCTGTGTTTGATAAAACAGATTTATCGTTGATGACCGCTTGATAAGCAGGCTCATTCACATAACCTGAGAGGGAGAAGGAGCCATCCTTGGGGGCTCGGGCGGAATCCTTGAACCAAAACACAACCGAGAAACAGGAAGTTGGATCTCAATGCTTGGTTCTGCTCAACCTTAACCCTGAATTTGGCCCGGCAGGGGGAATACACTTTCTCCGATGGTTTGGAATATAAAGACAACAAGTGGCATTACTGCGATGGCTACGACCGGAGGTTTTACACGGAAATCTGCAACGGCCTGAAGCCAGCAGGTACAGCCTTGAATCAGCCCGATGATGGAATGACTGATATTTCCCCTCTTTGGGAGGTGGGCAGACCTTCTCCTCTCTGGTTGGGAGACCCCCAAAAGACTCACAATCAGACCTCCTGGTACAAAGCAGTAAACGTTGGGCTATTTCTTCAGAGTTTTCATTTCTCACCTCCTCCTCTTCCTCGGTTTCTCTTTCCAAGGGATTTCCCAGCTGACGGACCTGGATCCTCCCCGGCGCATTCCCACCGGCTGCTACGACTGCGGAGATGGTTTCTACAACCCGAACACCAGAGTGGTGGTGGATTACCGGCACCGCTTTCTGAGAAATGCAGGTAGGCCCTTCTCCGGATCCCTTCCCACCTGGGACCGGTTGCAGGGGATGCACAATCAGCAAGGCGGAAGTCCCTGTCATCCTTGGGCAGACCAGCCCAAGTCTTGGAGTCCTTCAGATCAGGGGTCGCCAACCTTTTGGATCTCAGGGACCACCAAACTCATAATTTTAAATCCCAGAGACCCTGGGAAAATCCCCCCAAAAGTCTGCAGGAAAATTCCCCACCCCGTTTTCCTACCAATCCATCATTCTTTATTTGGGATCGCAGGATACCGTCTCCAGCTCCGTTCTCAGAGGGAGAGACTTTTGGCTTCATGCAAGGAAAACAGCAGGAGCAGCAGAAATCTTTCTTTCTCTCCCCCCAACTCCGCCAGAAATGAGTCTTTGCTGGCGCAGCCTCTTGGGGCAGAAGGCTTTGCAGGATCCCAAAGACTCATTTCTGGGGGAGTTTGGGGGAGAGAAAGAAAGACTTCGGCTGCTTTCCTTGCGTGCAGCCAAAAGCAGAAGAAAGAAAGGGAAAGAAGCAGCCTGGTGGCCAGGCGAGGTGCGTGGGGCGAGTGGGGCAAGTTCCCCCCCTCCACCCTTTCCCCCCTCCCCTCACTACCCAGTGTTGTTCGCAATGCAAGCGACGCAAGCCTTATATGTGCCCGTGCAGCCTGGATTCATTGCTTTGGGGGTGGCATTTCTCTGCGGACCACCAAAATTTTCTCAAGGACCACCAGTGTCCCCCTGGCCCACTGGTTGGGAGTGCGGAGGAATCAGGGCCCTTCAGATCAGCCTTCTTAAGACCCTCGAAGGTAGGTTGGACTCTAGTGACGCTCCACTAGAAGGATAGGCCATGACCCTGATGGGGTTGGCGGGATCGGTCCTGGAACATCGCTAGGACTTTGCCCTAGCTGGGACTGAGCCATCTCTGCTACCCAGGCCCTCCCTACAGCCTAGTCACCATGCCTCTGGGTGCCATCAGACCAAGGTCCTGGACTCAGAGTCAACACTCGTGAGGAGTGAGATAAACACAGGAATTCCCAATGCAGGATTGAGAGAGAGAGAGAGAGAGAGAGACTCAGCCACAATCATAAGTGGCCCATTGTGCGAATCCCGCTTTGCAAGAGGGCATCTGGGCGTTGTGCAGGAGCGTGGCCCCCTTCCCTCCCGCTCCCTCTGGGTGTGAAGATGGGATCTGGTGCCAAAGCCCATCCCTTCCTTTAAGGCCGCGGATACAATTGAAAACGACAGCATTGGCCTGCCCTTCAAGGAACAGACGCCCTCCCCAGGGGGGTCTTCCAAGGCTGGAGGGGGCCACCGAGGTGACAAGAGAGGTGGCGGGGGTGGGGGGTGGCGAGCGTGCAAGGAAATGCTCAGCCGGGAGAGGGAACACATCCAGGGCTGCTCCTTTGCCGGAAAGGCAGGAAGACCCTGGCAGGCGACTGGCCAGCTCTGGAAGCATCAAAAACAGATGGCAGGAAATATTTAGGGACACGCCCAGGCTTTCGAGGGCAGATAGACCCACCCGGAGAGAAACTAAGCTCCTCCTCCCGTCTGGGGTTCGAAAGAGGCATTGCGAAGACTTGAACCCAGGTCTTCGGCCTTGAACGAGCCCTTTCCATTCCAAGATTTTTTTTCCCCCTGCCCTCCGTTTCTGCTCTTCCATGGCCCTTTTGCAGCCTTGAATTCCTTTCTCTCTGCCCGGCCCTGCCTGGCATCGCGGCCGGTTGCCCCTCGAGAGCAGCACCTGGCCCCCCTGACAAACAGGGCAGGAAATGGCCTGTGACACCCAGGCCCCATTAGCTGTGACGGGTTCAAATGGCCACTTTGCAAGTCGCAAGTTGAAACTATTAGCCTGGAAGGAAATAAATAAGTGTGTCTGCTCGGATACTTTTTCGCGGATGGCGTTGGGTTTTGATCAAGCAATGAAAGTCGCCTGGTTTTCTTTCTTTCTTTCTTTTTTTTAGCATACTATAGTATAACTCTCTCTCTCTCTCTCTTTTTTTTCTCCCCTTCTTCCTCTTTTCTGCTTTTGTATATTTAATCATTGTGAATTATAAGCCGTGTGAAAGATTTTAGCTCTGGGGCATTTGCCAGATGGTTGATTCTGCTATTTTTTTTTTCCCCCTTCTTTTTCTTTCGCACAACAAAAGACATAATGTTTGTGGCAAGCCCCGAGAAATTGTTGGTAATCAGTGCATTCTTCAAAGAACGGGCGCCAGACCTGTTTGCAAGAATGTTCGGCTTATGCCGAAATTAATCGTGAGCTCTTTTGAGTCTGCTCCTGGGCAGGGAACAAAACAAATTGTGTCAGTTGTGTGTCAGTTGTGTGCCGGTTTCCCATCGCCCAGCCCTCTGAATGGCAGAGAGATGAGATGGGTGAATGAGCGCCTTTCTTTCTTTCCCCCACCCTTCTACATCTTTTGGCTGTTAATGCTGCATATGATCGACACGGCCGTGGTTTCTGAAATCACCGCTTGGTGCAGCTTCCTTAAGGCGAACTCAAAGGCTCTGGTTTTGTGGAGGAGCCTCTCCGGGGGGAGAAAGATCCCTCTTGGAGCCATGCTCTCCAGAACTGTTGAGTTAGCGATGCCCAAAATTGGGGCGTGGAGTCAGAAGGAAATGCACGTAACGCAGCACTGGAGGCTTTGGAGATGACAAATCTTTTTGAGCTCAATCTGGGATCTCCAGGGTTGAGAAGGTCACCAAAGAAAGACACAGGGAAGTTCCCTCTGCTCTTATTTAATTCAGCCCTGGATGAATGTTTTGCTTGGTTTCCTGGTGTGGAGACAATAACTTGGTCCTCAACACCAATAAGACCAAGGAACTTATAGTGGACTCTAGAAGGAACAGATCAGACATCTGGCCCTTGGTTATCAATGGAGACCGAGTGGAGCAAGTGGCCGGTTTTAAGTTTCTGGGTGTCACCCTAAAAGAGGAGCTGACCTGGGGGTGCTCACATGGCAGCCCTGGTCAAAAGGGCCCAGCAGAGATTAGACTACCTGAGACTTCTCAAGAAACAACATCTCAATGAAAGACTGCTGGTGACCTTCTACTATAGAGAGTATCTTAACTTACTGCACTTTTATATGGTTTGCCAGTTGCACAGGGTCAGATAGGACAGCGCTCCAGAGGGTTAACGTCATTGCCCAGAGGATCATGGGTTGCCCTCTCCCTTCTTTGGAAGAGCTTTAGGGCTCCCACTGCCTTAAGAAAGTTCAAAACATCCTTAAAGATCCGTCTCATCCTGGGCACCTTTTTTTTTTTGAACTATTACCATCTGGCAGACGGTACAGGACAATAAAAACAAGGACAAATAGGCCGAAAAAGAGCTTCTATCCCAGGGCAGTAGCTCTTTTGAATTATGCTGTATAGTGCAGTGTTGGTGTGTCAGGGGGTTGCCAGTTCAATGTTTGGAGGGTGAAGGATGTGTGTTTGTGTTTATTTTCATGGTCACGATGTGCACTGAAGATGGTGTTTGATTTCGTTGTACGAAGTGCAATGACCATAAAGTAAACTAAACTAAATTTTAGAGGAAGGGCAGCAGTCTCAAGCCAGACTAGGGAAGGGCCCACATATGATTCTTCTGTCAGGCTCTGGGAGACACAGCACGGGTGTAAAATAGGTAGGATCGTGAGAAGCTGTTCCCCACCTTCCGGCGACTTTTTTTTAACCGCTGCCTGGCCCTAGTGAGGGCTTAGCAGGAGGACCTGGTGGCATTCCGCTGTGGGCATTCGGGGTCCCAAATCTCCCTTCCCAGCCTCTCCACCTAAAAGCACCTCCCTCGCATTTGAGGAGGGGCTCCGCGGATTCCCTCGGAGAGCCCTGCTGGGCTGGGGGTGGGAGGGGGTCCGTGCCTTGGCAACTTCTCCATGGCAGAGTCCACAATCTTTGGTGCTTGCACCCCGACCCGACCCCTCCGGGTTTCCAGGCCCTCAAATAATGACTGCTTGGAAACCTGCAAAGATTGAATTTCCTGGCTTGCCAAAGAACAACAACCAAGGTTTGGGTCTGAGCTCTCTGCTACGGATACGTAGCCGCCTCCAAAGCCAGGGGAATCAAATCCACAGCGTAACATTAACAAACAGATCGTTTCAGCCCAGGCTGGAAGAGTTCCTTTTAACGGGCAATTTGTAATTGCACCGGTTAAATAGGGACCAGCAGCTAAGGGGTCACTCCTGGTTGGTGGCCAAGGGTTGCGGGGAACTTTCTGGATGGCGATTAGCCTGAAAGTCGCAGGCAGGCCAGGCCAGAGAAAGCTTTGCAGCTGCAGTCTTTATTTTACCAGGCGATTTCCTGAAGGTCACCCTCAAGTATTGAACTGGTCCTTATTCCAGGGCAGAGCCATTGTCCAGGTCACTTCAGAACGTTTTTGTTTGGCTTCAAAACAAGGACCCAGGAGAGCTCTAACCACAGAGCTGCTCCTAAGATTATGTCCTTTGCGGATGGAGAGACCTGAAACGGTCTTTGGCCCAGGTTTACGGAAAGCACCCCAGCCAGGTTGCTGGGGGTCCCAGACCCCGCCTGCAACAGATCTTCAGAGGGGAGGGTTGGAGTTCTTGACGGCATCAGCGGGGTGTCGGATAAGGAGGGAAGAAGAACTGCACGGAGATATACTTTCGCCCAATCCCTTTAGCATTAAATGGCGGCAGCTTCTTTGCTTAGGGCTTGAGGGACCGGGCTAAAAATTCATCTTGAATAGATGAATAACCAAATTGGAAGGGAACTGGAAGGCCTCCAACCAACCAAGGAAACCCTAGATTCCATCAAGGCTTCCTTAAAACCCCAAGTCAATCCAGATGCTCCCCGCGGATTCAGTGCCTCTCCTGCCCTTCCTTGGGTGGCGGGCCAAGGATGCCCATCCAGGGTGGGTTCGCCACCTGGTCTAGCGCTGGCCCCTTTCCTGGTCCAGCCTGGACTCTCCTCCTTGGGTGCAAATGGGGGCGGGGGTGGGGGTTGAAAAGAGGGAGATGCAAAGAGAATGAACCGAATTGCATCCCAATGGGATTTCCCCCCCCCAAAAAAACACACACACATACACGCACGTACGCACGCACGAAAGACAGAGCGCCTAATTACACCAGGGCGATAATTTCTAGTTGATTAAAGAGTATTTGTTTTCTCGCTTCTCCCTCCCTCCGGCCCGACCCCCCAGTGCCACTTTAAAAAAAAAAGAGGAAATCACAAGGCGAAGATGAGCCTCGGCGCTCCTATTAATATTACCCCCACAATTGTCTTAGCTCAAAAAAAAAGAAGGAAAAAATAATATATTTATTTTTTTTTAAAGAGGAAGGTAATTACAACTTTTGCCGTCTGGGAGCACTAATCAAAGTCTGTCCGGGCTTTTCATTCCGTTTTTAAATGTGGGTGTCAAAAAAAAAAGAAAAAAGGAGAAAAAAAAGGCAACTCTTCAGGCTCACCCCGGTGGGTGTGGCGGGGTGAGGGACGGCACGAGGGGACCCGTGGCGGATAACGAGCAGCTGCCGAGCCAGGACCCGGCATCTGTGATTTAAATTGTTAGCTTGCACCGTCAGGTAGAGTGCAGGAAGACATGATGGAGAGGCTGTTAAGTCCCTGGCCGCCAATTACCAACAATCAGGGAGGAGCCCCAAACTCATTCAGCACAATAAACCACAGTTTTCCTTGTTTCATCCTGAAGAGGCTACAGCTGCAGCGGCGGCGATGATTCAGAGCCCTGGAGCAGGCAGGCGTGATTAGCAGGCAGCCTTGCCTGCCTCCTCTTCCTCTCCAAGCGCGCACAGACCAGCCATTAACCCTTCGCTCGGCTGTTCCCCACCCACACGGGATGGGACGCACAAACCCACCCACCCCACCCCCGCGTCCCCTCTCCATGGGAGGGTGGCGTGTCCTATCCGGTAAGTCCAGTGCGAGAGTTGGGGTGATGGAGGATGGGTTCCCCTTCCCTTTGCATCCTTCACCATTGAAGCAGGAGAACGCCCCCCACCCCCAGCTCCAGAGAAGGAACATACCTAGTTCCCTCCCTGGTCAAAAGTCCTGCATGGAAGGCAGAGGGTGGCTCTCTCCTTCCTGCCGACGGGCAGAATCCCAACCTTTTCCCAGAGCCACCGCAGGAGCTCTGGAGGTGAGATTTATGCGGATCCTTGGCTGTGCATGATCCAGGCCTGCCTTCTTCAGGGTAGCCCTGAGCTGTGGCCAACGACCTGGGCGAAGTGGAGCCACCTGTGCCCCACACAGCCTGGAACGTTCTCAGGGCAGCAGCCAAGGGACATTTAGCCTCCTCCAAAGTATCACCGGGTAGCCCACGGGCTCAGTTCCTACCCCCTTCTCCCCTCTTGGTCACAACTGGGAAATTGTGACATGGACACAAGCTGGATTCCCAGAGACCCCAAATCAAAAGAAGGGAATGAAAATATATGTATTGGGGATCCTGGAGTCGGTTTCCTTAACCCAGGAAAAGAAGCCGCGGCAGTTTTGAACCGGTTACCGGATTAACTGCCTAACGCTTAAGCAAAATGGAATTTAGATGAGCGGACCTGAATTATAACGGCCTTTCCCCAACAATGCACGGGACTCCTCAAATTTATTAAATCATCAGCTCACCCTTCCGTGCTTTCTGAAATCCCCCGAACAAAGGCCGGAGTTTTGACAGTATGAAAAACGACCTAAATGAAATTAACTGAGTTGTTAAAAGGCAGTCAAGACTGTCGTCATGTCCAGGGCAGGGAATTAGACTAATTCCATGCCCGCTTACTTACCTGGAGTAAACCCAGTTTAAACTCACTTGGGCTTGTTTCCAAGTCCGGCTGCCTTGCTAAGCCAACCGAAAACAACACCCAAGTGGCCTCATTGCCAGCTCAAAATACACTTGCTTTCTCTTTGAGGGGAACCTTGGCCTTCCTTTCTATCTGCCCTGCCTTGAAAAAAAGAAAAAAAATCCTTCTTTTATGTCTTAAGTCTTCATTGTTCCTCGCTCAGCTCTTGGGCCAAAACTCCCCCGTTTGACAAGGAAAGGCCAAGAGAGCCTCTCGCACACCCACACGCATACCCTGAACGAAATGCATTTTAATTCTCCTCTTGTGTCTCCCCCCTACCACAATTGCCACCCCCTCTTAAGATGATGACGAGCACGACTGGATTGTGAAGACGTGCCGGAAAGGCTGGGACGAATGCGTTGGCTTCAAGCCGAAGAAGTGAGCCGGGCGGAGGGCGAAGGAAGAACCGCGCGGCTCCCCTTGGGTTTTCCCCACACACACCCCCACCCCGCCAGAGGACCCTCTCCCTATAATTTCTCCATTAAGGCCGACGTGGCCTCCCCCTGCCAGGAGAAGGGGGCCCAGCGGCTTCCTTTTCATCGAAGGCCCTAAGTGGAAATGGTGAGCCAATCGCCCGCAATTACGCTCCTCTTCCTCCCCGGTTGGCAAGCGGGCTGCCCGACGGTCCTTTGCCCGACGTCCCGCCGGGTTCCTTGGCCGCCAGATTTTTATTGTGGAGGTTGTTGTGGTTGCGGTTGTTTTTGTTGTCCTTTGGTTTTGCCCTCCTCGTGGACGTCCCAGGACAAGGCTGGGGCCCTGTTCCCCCGAAGCAAAGAAGAGGGAACGGTCTTCCATGATGTCAGTGCCCCGCACCTCCACTCGACTGGACTTTATTTATTACACAAATAAGACATTTACAAAGCACGACAGTAAAAGGGAGCTAATAAAACAAAAAACTTGGTTTCTGACCTTTTTTGTTTGTTTGTTTGTTTGTTTGTTTTGATTTGATTTTTTCATTTTTTTTAAAAAAAAAGTGCTTTACATTTTTCTGTTTTCCCCTCCTCCCTCCCCCCCCACGAGCACCCACCCCCTCGTCTCTTTTATTTTAAATAAATACCGGTCCTGACCGCCTGTTCTTCCAAAGGTTATTTTTAGCCATGTTCACCTAGACATGCACAAATTGCCACAATCTACAAACAAAACAGTCTGCTCTTTTTTTATTTCCCCCCCCCCCACCTCCCCCAGACAATTTGGCACAGCTTGGGACCTCCCGGGTTCTCCTGACCGGGCCAGGCAGCCCCCTATTCTGCTAACCACAGCTTTTTTAAAAAAGGGGGGGACGCAACGCTGCTCTTCTGAGACACACACGCACGCACACACACACCGGCGAGCCCAACGTGCTTCAATTAAATATACGTTATTATCGGCGCGAATATTTCAGGTTTTTCGAACCCAATTTGGCCCTTCTTAGTTGCTGGAAATTAATTCCGGTTCTCCTTTGTCTTCCCGGATCCCACTTAAATTCTACTTTAAATTTTTTTTTTTTCTCGGAGCGATAGAAAATTCAAATGTATTTCCATAAAGGAAACTACCACCCTGTGCCGAATTCCAGAGCAAGGGATCGAGTTACACAGATTTCGACTAATCTTAACTAATTGCTGGCCCCTTCGGAACTAGGCTAGGAGTTTTTACACAGGGGGATGGTGAGAAGGGAATATGAATCCGTTCATATTTTAAATTCCCCCCAATGCTGGTGGCCTCGTTTAGAGTAGATTATAGGCAAAAATAGAGATTTTTTTACGGGCAGAATAGTCCAGCCTCCAGGAGGGTCTCTGAGCACACACAGAGTTTGCCCTCCCAGGTCAGGGGGCACCTTGGCAGGGGGCATGTTGGCACGGGAGTGTTTCTAAATGTAGATAGACGGAGGGCTTTGCCCAGGGAGAAGGCCCCGGCTAATGAGAGGCTGCTCTACAGAAAATCTGGGTTCCTTTTTCTGGGGCAGGCCTTAAATGTTCCAGAAACATCCATTTCACCAAGGAGAGGAATGGATCAAGCATCCATTTGATGGTTTCCGGTTTTGCAAAAAGTGGAGTAAAATTTACCGTGTTTAAAAAAGGAGGCCGTGGCTGCTTCCTAGACTTTTTTTACAAGGAAGAAAAACCCAACCTTCGCTTGCAGGTTGAACAACAAGACAAAACCTTTTGTCTCTCTCCTCTGGGACTGACCTCCACCCCCACCCTTGGGCCCCTGCTCCTCCTCACCCAGCAGAGGGGGCTGAAAGAGCAGCCCCCTCAAAGCCACCGCTTGACCCCACTTCCCCAAAGCAGTTGCCGTCCCTTGGAAAGAAAGGGCAGTTGAAACACACGCACGCACGCACGCACACACACACAGAGCCATCAGGGAGGGTGACCTCTGTCCCCTCCGCAATCCAGCAGGGCGTCTTTGAGTCAGGAAGTTCAAGGGTCATTCCACACTGGCCCTTCTTCCCTGCACTCGCTGCCTCGGCCACCCAGGACCACCACCGAGAAACACACAACCGGGCGACTTCCTTCTTCGGGTCAAGCTCTCGGGGCGAATTCCCGGGAGCAGGTCGTGCTGGGCTTCTCCGTTGAAGGACCCTCCAAACAGCACGGAGCTGGCCACGAAGCGGCAGAACTCTCGGAAACGGGGCCGTCATGCCAAGATAGCTGCGGGTTGAACGGAGGGGTCCTTGGCTCTCTTGAGCTTGGTGGCTTTCTTGCAGACGTTTCCATGACCCAACTAGGCAACATCATCCGTGCCATCATCGCCCGGGGAGAAGTGGTGGTGGGATCCGCCTAGATCGGGAGCTCTCCAGCGGGAGGGAGGGAAGGAGTGGGGAGAGAGAGAGAGAGAGAGAACAATGCCTGGGTCTTTGGGTAAGAAGTCCTGGGAGAAAATGGAGCCCATTCCAGCCAGCAAAGAGCAATGAGGTTGGTTGGGGAGAAGGGGTGTCCCTGTCCCAGGCCTGGCGGGGGTGGTGGTGCCCCGATCAGGGCAGTGCTTCTCCCAGCAGGGCTTTTTTGTCCAAAAAGACATTTCATGGGCCAGTTATCCCAGCAGCTGCCCAGCCTAGCAAGACGAAGCTTGAGGCTGCGAAGAAGACGACAACGACCGGGGGCTCCACAGGCAGGAGAACGAGGCCAAGTGCTTTTGCTCGGTTGCTCCGTCCAGCGCGACCTGAGAATATGCCAAGCGCCATTAAATAAGAGGGAGGGAGAGAGAAAGAGGGGGGGAAGTTCCAGTTCTCACTTTTTCCGTTCCCCCCCACCCACAAGTTTCCTTTCGAAAGTTTGAGGTTGCCACCAGAGGGTTTAAAAACGTTTTCCTCAGCTCTGCGTGAAGGCGGAAGCCCCAATGCGTTGGGTTTTACTGCCAAGATTTAGCGGGGGAAGAGGCGTTTTCCCACCGGCGGCTGGGCGAGGAGATGAGAAGCATCCGTAAGAGTTTGAGGAGCACTGGGAAGATCAGCTGGCGGGGCAGGTCGAGACCCTGGTTTGAGTGCTGCAAAGCCCCGCCGGTCCCCCCCTTCCCCCCACCCCAAAAAAACCAGATCAATGTTGCTTGCGGGGAGAATCGAAAGCCTCCAGAGTTGAAAAGGAACCAACTGAACAAGATCCGTGGTCTTCTCTGTTGAAATGGAGCAAGTTCCCACTTTCCCATCCGTGTTTCCATCGGACGGGTGAACGTCGAGACTAAACGTGCAGGCTTGATTCTTAGCTTGGAGGTCAACCTTCCTTGGATGAACACGTCCAGCCCAGGTGGCCCAGGGTCTGTCCTTTACGTTGGTTAAAACTCGCAGCAGGAGACAAGATCCGCCTACAGCCAGTCCCCCCACTTTGCTTCGGTCACCCAGAGATAGGCCTTGCTCGGAGTCTTTGCACCCCCGATGAAGGACGCCACGGGGCAACGCCCAACGGCTGGTGGCCCCAGCCGTGGCAACCGAGATCCAGAAGCCAAGGCTGAGAAGACCTTGAAGTGGGGAGGTGTTCCTCGATGGCCAGGGATGGAACGGTCCGGCAGATCAAAAGCAGCAGCGGCGGCGGCATCGCAAGTCCCGGGAATGGAGGAAAAGGAGGAATTAATACTGGAACAAGATCACCTGCCAAGAAAATCAACGGGAGGCATCATGGAAGAACAGTGGCAAGCTCCAATTGATGGGGCGCCCTCAGAGGCCTTATTCCCCTGAGCCCCCCAGAGGTGAGGAGGGGACCACTGATCTTCCCTCCCTCCCTCCCTCCCTCCCTGCCCAAGGCACGTTATGTCAGAGACCCCCCACTCTCCGCTGGGAAGGTGGAGTCTGTGAGATCAGAGTTGGAGGAGCCTGAGATGAAGTCAACAGGAGGCCGCTAAGAGAGGCGAGAGTCCCTCTTCCTGAAGCTCAGCTCAAGATGTCTGAGGAGTCCTGAAGGCTCCTACCGGGGAGACCTCTCTCCATTCCCAGCCGGTGCATGGGAGGCATCAAAAATGGAGGGATAAGGTTGGTGGAAAAGACACCCAGGAGAAGACTGGTCTCCTTCCAGACCAGCTCCCTGGCATTCCCTGCCTAGATCTCCAGCACCCAGTTCTAGGGAGATGCTTGGGACTGCGCCGACTATATGGCGCCCTATAATAGGCCTGCTCCCGCCTCCAAAGGGAACGCGAGGAGTGGACCTGCGCCAAAGGCAGAGAGAGGAAAGGTAACACACGAGTCGAGCGCACATCCTCGTTACCTGAGGCTAAATTAGGAGCTGCCTTCCCCCTCTTGGCACCCTCTTGGCACTGTCTTTCGGGACGCACGTCCGCCCACTCCCCACTCCCCACCAGGAAGGCAGACAAACAGCCAGGAATGACGGAGCTGGCCCTGGTTTCGTGCTTAGCCAGCGAGGGAGCTGAGCCTGAACAGCCAGAAGGAAGTGAAGGAGGGTAGGAAATGCCTTCTTCCCCCGCTTCCACTGGGAAAGGGGGAGACTTACTTTTGGACCCCAAATTCCAAAGGGGGAGGGAGAGGCGGTGCTTCTGGATCAGGGCTTTGGGGTGGGGGCTCCTCTCAGCATCCCAGAGGGCCGCCGAAGCAGCCGTGGTTACGATCGGAGGCCGCCCTGCCCTTCCTACCTTCTCCCCTCTACTGGAGAGGGCTCCATCCATGTCGGCTTTGAGGTGCACAGGGGAGGCGCCGTAGGGGAGGCGGCAGTGCATTTGTCCACACTGGACTTGGCCTGCAAAGAACGAGATACGACAACTTGGGATTCAGGGGGAGGGGGGCATAAGTGGACAGGTGCCCCCTCCCCCCCTGCATACAAGCCGCGGGGGGCGGGGGGACTGCCACGGACTGTGTGGGTTCGAAGAGCAGAGGAACACAAAGTGTTCAGAAACTGTTGTTGGCTATCGTCTCGAGGAAGACTTCTAGCGAGTGTGTTTACCGACACAATTACAAGCTTCCTTCCCGTTTTCGCTGCTCTGGTTTTTTGGGGGGCTCATCCTGCATTCGGGATGCAGGGACTGTGGTGCTCAATGCTCTGCAGCCCCCTGGTCCGGCAGGAAAAGGGTGGGGGTGGGGGAGAACCCCTCTCACCTCTCCCCAAAAGGAGACCCGTTGATGCAGACAACCAAGAACTGCCCGGGGAGGCTGTGGGGAGGATGGGACCCCTGGCTTCTAACCTTCCTCCCCTTTTCTCTTGTTCTCCTCCTTGTGGTCTCCTTTCCACTTCCAGCAAAATAATCCCGGCGACGACTCAATTCGGCACCTCTGCCCCGCCGCCCCCCCGGAGGCCCGTTTCCCCGTCTCCCTCCGCTTACTCTCTATGTAGCTGTGGAGGGTCACCATCCTGGCCCTCTCAGGACCGCTGAACGGAGAGTAGTGGAGGTCTTCTGGCAGGACGGCAGGGAGGCGGGATTGGGAGCCCCCCGAGGGAGGCCCCGTGTGCTGAGGGGTGTGTTTTTTGTGCCGTGCTCTGCAATTCTGAAACCAAACCTGGGGAAAGAAGGAGGGTCTCAGAGGGGGCAATTATTCGAGTGAAGCACCTTCAGGGAGGTGGAAGCTGCAGAGGAAACGAAGCCCGCGCAAAATCTTCCTTTGGACCAGCAGCTGGGCAGAGTGACCAGCAGAAGAAGGAAGTGACCAGAAACCTCAGAAGGAGCCGGCGGCCACCTCCCACTTCTGAACCAGCTGGTCTAAGGAGGAACCCCGATGTGCAGGGACCTCTGAGGCGGCTTGCTTTCTTGCAGACGTTTCCTCACCCAACTAGGTAACGTCATCAGGGCTAGGGTGGGGGGTGGGGAGCGGGGTTAATTCTGCCTGTAAGCCGGAAGCAACCCCTCACCTGAATAACTCTCCTGCTGAGCCCGGTCATGTCTGCCAGCTTCTGCAGTGTCTGAGCGTCCGGATTGTTGTCCTGAGCGAATTGGGCTTGCATGACCTATGAGGGGGGAGGGGAAAGGTGTAAGGTGGGACCCCCCCCCTCCCCAGCGCTTTGGCATCCTCCCCACCTCCCAGGTCTCTCCGTACCTGCAGCTGCTCTGCCGTAAAAGAAGTCCGGGCTCGCTTGGCTGGCTTGGGCTGGCTGTCTTGCTCGGAGGGCACAGCCCCTTCCAAAGTGATGCCGTTCCCTGCAAGAGGGGAGGGGGGATGAGATTGACCCTGGGGAGGGGGAGGGAGGGGAGACACTGCAGGGCCTGGTTTATCTCCCAGCCGGGGTTTATGGGCAGGGAATCCAGCCCCCCCCCCCATCAGCTGAAGCCCTGTTGGAGTCTGACTCCGAGGAAGAGGAGGAACAGCTGTCAGGGAGTGGGAGTGTGGCTCCAGAGGTTGTGGAGGAAACTGGGGAAGGGCACAGGCCGGCTGGGCATTCAGAGGAAGACCCAGGCCCATCCCCTCTTCATCCTAGGGCAGGCAGGGAGGAGAGGATAAGGGAGAAATATGAATGGCGTGGTCAATGGGGGAGGAAGGGGCCCTGATCCCCTTCATGTGCTGCAGCTGTGAGGACTGTTTGATAAGGACAAGCTGCGCATGGCCCAGTGCTGGAAGCAAAGTGTGTTTTATTCTTGTCGGAGCTTATCTGTGTTTTGGCTTCCTCCCAACTGGGGTGGCTGCGTTATCTGGTAGAAGTCTGCAATAAATCCTCCATGCCTGCCGTAGTAATTCCTTCAGTGTGGTTTGTGTTTGGTTTTTTTTTTATTTTGAATTAACTTTACTTTGGGTGCAGACTGCATTTACTCCCTCCATAAACCGTTTTCTTTAAGAGTTTGATTTCCAGACGAGGATAATTGGACATTGGGACCAAGTTGGAGGCATTAAAGGAACTTTATTCTATTTTTGTGACTTGGTTATATTTGTGTCACCAAGTCACAAGACCCAAGCTGGGTCATCACAGCTGCGTGGCAATGCAGAAAGAGACAAGGAAAGCCTCCGGCCTTTCAGATGGACCTCTCCTGGCACAGATAGACTTCGGGGCATGCTGGAGGCTCCACCAACACATCTTTCTTTGGGGCCTGGAATTGCTGGGTCTGGGTCTCAATGTGGTGAGATTTACAGAGGAAACGAAGTCATTCACGTCCCCTTCCTGGAAGCCAACTCTGGCCCTTACGACTCTGCTTAATCTTTTGCCTTTTAACTGCTCCTAGGTTTATCCTTCCTTTCGTGAGCTGCTCTGAGTGGCCAGGTGAACTGAATCAATGAAATCCATCCAGAGAAAGGGGAGCGCCTAAAGATTCCAGCATCAGCAGGCTCGCTTTTGAGTTTGGGGACGAGCCCCACTCGATGTCTGGCCGAAAGGAAAAGGGGGCTCCCACAGGATCAGCCACACGGCACTTCGGAGTGCAGGGAGAAACCCAAGGGCCCGGGCAGCGTAAGAGAGAGAGCCATGGGCAGTGTGGGAACCCACCGGTGGCTGCGTTCCGCCGTCCCTCGCCCTCTCAAGAGGCTGGGTTGGAAGGCTCGGGAGGGAGGTGGCCATCTTGGCTCTCTCCTTCTCTTCTTGATTAATGGAAGCCAGCCTGTTTATTTTCCTCCCTTTGGACGACCCCGCGACGGGCAAAAATGGCTGTGCGAGAGTCGTCCCAGAGGGTTGGGGGTTACGCGCCAACAGACGGAGGGACAGACCAGCTTGTGTCCCCTCCCAGGAGTCCGCAGGAAAGAGCGCAGGCCATCCATGCCCACTTGGCTGGCCCCTGCCCACGGCTGCCCACTGAGCTGACACGGGCTGGCGCCCTTGTAGGGAACCCCTGGCACCCAGGAAGCTTGGGAGGGAGAGGAGTGAAGGGAAGGAGCCACGGTTCCCAACCTACCGGGGCAGGAGTGGTTGGGAGGGAGGGACGCAGAGGCAGCCATCTTTGAAGCGCGCCCCTCCGCCACGCTCTCCCGACTGGGTTGGGCCTCCAGCCCAAACAGGGAGCAAGAGAGAAGCTGACCTCAGCGGCCACCTGGGATGACCACGGAAGTCCAAGAGCTCCCAAAGGTGGCCAAAAGCCCTGCCGACATTGACCGGCTTGACCTTTGAGGGTGGGGGAAGGCCCATCTCTTCTCAGGCACGCTTCCTAGAAGTTCTGCCAAGTGGAGAAATACCAGCCCTGGACCCCCTCCGCCTCTGCGGCTGGAAGACCCTGTAGAACAACCCGGGTGCTTCCTTCCTTGCCACTCCTTCAACCACGACCCCCTTCGCTTCTGGCCTCCCAGGTGGGCCCTCTGCGTCTCCTTCCTCAGGCAGGAGGTCAAGGAGACCCCGTCCTCTCCTGCGGGGCCACCCAGAGAGCCTCTGGACCTGGGTCCAAATCCACGCCTAGCCAGGCTGGCCAGGAGGAGGAGGAGGAGGAGGAGGAGGATGCGCCACAACCCGGCGGCTCAGACGCCCAGCCCGCTTTGGCATCTTGCTTTCATTTTGTTTTCATCTCCTTGCTTAAACCTTGTAAACAGAAACATCGATTATTTTCATTTTCAGGTTTCCCCTCCTTCTTTCGTCTTCCCCTTTCTCAAAATCGTTTCCATCTGCTGTGGGAGGAGGGCCCATGTGCGCTCTCTCCCTCTCTCTCTCTTTCTCTCTTGCATTTGCTCAAAGAGAGAAAATTCTCTTTTGAGGTTTTTTTTTTTAAATAACTTTTTAACACTTGAGCAAAAGTTCTGTCTCCATTGCGCCTGTTCGTCTTGAAAAGAAGGAAGCCCCAGTTGGGGCAAGCCAACTGAGCCAAACCTGGTCTTTCCTCTTCATCTTTGTCAAAAAACAAAACAAAACCTGAAAAAGGGAACTGCAGACATTTTATGACGCCCGCGGAACCCCTTCCAAATAACCACGCTAACGGAGAACCCAAGCCTGGCCTGCGATTTCTAAAGACAGCAATTCCAAGTAAATCCAAGATACACGCCAGCTTAGACGTGGAATCACTTTTAATGGTCTCGACTTAAGCAAAGACCAATGTGCCTCCAGGCACGAGGGGGCAACTGAGTGGAGCCCCCTCGTGGTTGTTACGTTTACAGCGCTCAGCGGCTACTTGTATTGTCTGAAATGTTTTACTTGTGTGAACCCGACAGGGCTCGGAGTGTGGTTGGAGATACCCGTTTTATTGTTTGTGTTTGGGCTGCGGGCTGCCCAGAGCCACATGGTTAAAAGGGCTGGGAGGAGAGGGAAGGGGGGGGCGGGGTTATAAATCTGGTTAAGAATAGATCAATAGCGAAGTCATCAGCAGGCTGGGTCAGCTTTAATCTCTAGTCAAGGACCTCCCCTGCTGCCTCCCTTGATCATAGGTGAAATGCAATTGTGCATTTCATGTAACAAATAGCTGGAGTGGTTCAAGAAGAGAAGCTCAAATAAAGGATGAAATGCATGCCACAGAAGAGGGGTGGGTGGGGGGGAAAAACCCCGCAGCTTTGTCTGTGTAGAGTCAAGTCTAATTCTGTATAGGCCCCAAGGACTTTTTAGAATCATGGCGGGCTTGCTCCATTGTCAAGGAACTGGAGAAAAGCCAGAAGGTTGCAGGACTTGACTAACCCTTCAAGAGGGAACTCCAAGCTTTGGTTGACTCGTTTCATAAGACCTCTAACCCCCAAGGCCTTAAAACCCCAAACAGAAATAAGGGCCTCCGTTGCTGCTTCTACGCCCACGCTACTGTCTGACTTCCCCTCCAACAAAAAAGTCGCCCTCTCCATTTTGCTTCCTGGGTGCAAGTCAAAAGCGGACACCCCAAATCTTCTCAACTCAACTCGACTCTCCCCATATCATCCCACTCAGCTCCTGGGGCACCTTGGCACATCTTGAACTCATCAGAGGAGACCCGGTCAGCCAATCTCCATCCTGCCAGCTTTGCCAAGTGCCCACATTCGCTTCTGGGCATTTTTTTAAAAAACTGTTTGGATTTTGTCAAGGGCCAAGTAGCCCACATCCAACACTTGGAGGTCCTGGCTTGCTTTCTCATATCCTAAAGACCCACCCACCATTCAGGAAGGAAAACGATACCAAGTGGGGAATTTCTGCCAAGTGTTTAAGAGCCTGTCAAATCCTGTTTTATTTCTCACTTCCTTGGTGGTTAGAAGTTGGATGGATGGAGCGCTCTCTACTCACAAAGGCATCTTACCCTTGGCCTAAGCCAAACAGATGTGAGGGAAGGGAAGACTTGAGGAGGTTCTTGAGACCTTCATGGAGGAGACCACGCAATCGAGCGTGGTGGCCACACCAGGGCCGCAAAGCACCAGGGAGAGCGAGAGCGAGACCTTCAACCTACCGTTCTCTGCTGCGCGCTTCAGGTTCTCCACCATGGTGTCGTAGTGAATCCGGCATAGCACCTTCTCCTCCACCAGGCCAAACTCCTCCCCGGTGGACAGCTGCCTCTTGCAAGAGAAACAGGCAAAGCAGGCCAGGTGGTAGGCGTTGCCCCGAGCCCTCCGCACCCAGTCGCTGGCGTAGATCTGCCTCCCGCAGCGGGCGCATTTGGTACCAAACCGGCTGAAAAGGAGAGGAGAAGCCGAATGGCTACCACTGTCCAAAAACCGGGGTCATTTTGTTTTTCGTCTGCCAACGTTCTGCCCCCAAATGCAGACATGCCAAACCCCGGGGGCATCTAAATGGCGCAGGATCCGCAAAACATCACCGACTCGGCACCCTCGACCCCAAATGGGTGACCTGCCCTAAATGAGGCGATAAATATTAGTTTGCAGAAAAGCAGTTTGTACCATCAACTCAGATCGCTTTTGAGGGCTAGCCGAAAAGCAGATATTGTGAGAATTTAAAAAAAAAAAAAACTTTAAGGAAAGGGCAGCAGCCGAGCTAGTTAAAACTGCCCCCTTTATGACAAATGTCATAAAAGAGGCTGAAATCACAGGGAGGCTGCAAGGATCCCCAAATAGGGGCCTCTAGTTATTTTCTTGCAGGAAGAATTTTTTTCAGTCCCGGTTCAAAATTGCCTTGGCTTCCTTTTCATTAAACCACAAAGGCAGACAAGATTCTAGCTGCTCACCAGCTTTCTTGCAGAAGGCATCAAAGGAATAACAGCTGGATGTTCACCCTCTTCACTGGGGGGGGGCTCCGTCCTCTGAGTTTCTGCCCCTTTCCCCAAATTTTATAGGGGTGCCCCAGTCTGAAACAGCCCCGCCCTGGTCCTTCTTTGCCCTATGGCTGTAGGGCACCCAAAGAGTGTTCCATCTAGAAGGACCCTTGCAAGCTTCATGGACGTCCCTCCCATTCAAAACTTCCCTCTGCTAGACACCAGTCACCCCCACCTTCCCACAGTGGGGATAGGGTGGGGTGGGGAGGTGGGCTTTGCTTTCTTTACCTTCCCTTCCTTGGAAGGAGTCTAACGATGCATTCTTTGGCTCACTTGTTTGAGTGATCACAGGTGGCTTGGAAGCGCAAGGCACACAGATGCTGGGCAGGAGATGTTGAGGCCTGGCCACCTTCTGACACTTCCTGAGCCTTCGCACAAGGGGAGCCAGAGCAGAGCCAAGCAGAGCCGAAGGGCCTCGTTGCAGAAATTAAAAATGGCAAAGCTCTCAAGATTCAGTCCCCACCCCGCAAAAAAATACAGCTGTGTCAGACTGGCTTCTGGCAAAAACCACCACCAAAGATACCACTTTGGTATTATTGTTTGTTTTTTTAACCAAAGACAGAAATGGGGAGAGCTCACGAGGCCCCCAAACCACGGTCAGTAACAAGCAACTGAAATTGGTCCTGGAGAACATCGCCTGAGTTGGCACCTATCTGACCCTCCTTCCTTTTGGCCCAAATGATACAGAAAAACTAGAGAGAGAGAGAAAAAAAACCCCCACATATTAAAAAGGTTTGGTGCCAGAGCAAACTCAGTGCCAGCGGTTGGTTAATTTTTAATTTTTCTTTGGAGGGGGTGGGGGTGGAGGCAGAAAAATGGAGGGACCAATAGCTAATTTCTTGTACATGGCGAATGTAGTGAGCCTAGTTTCGATGCCCCCACAAACAAAGAGCCCTGATAATTAATTTTTCATTCCTGCTTTGGGAAAAGGCCAGATCTTTGTCAACAAAATAGCTGCTCTTTCAGGCTGCATTAAAGACAAAAGGTTTTGGGGTTTTTTTTTTTTGTTAAATTTATACCACCTATCTCACTCTGCAACCCTATCTTAACTAGAAGTTGCCAAGGTTCTCAGTTAATATATTTCAATACATTGATTATATCTGATATTCATTGCAGAGGACATTTTCATACAATTAATAGCATTACTGAATTATGTCTTCCTGCATTCTCTGCCTCACACGTGCCTTTCTAAAGACTATCTTCCTTTTTAACAGGAATTTAGACTAATATATTTGCCCAAATGTTTAACAAAGAATTCCATCCTTGTAAAACTTGTCCTGTTGTGGACACGGTCCTTTAAAGCACTTTAAAAATAAAATAAAAAAATTCGAAGCCATTCTGAAGAATCATTAAGTACCAGAAGAAGAAAAAAAACAAAACCTGGCAGATGCTAAAGAAGCCAAAATAAATACGACACAGTCATCAGACAGCTTATTATTGAGTTTCTCTTAAAACAAGGCAGGCCAAATATCCTGGCTGAAGAACCCCCCCCAGCCCAAACAAGGTGGAGGAGCACCAGCAAGTCCAAGGTGAGAGGCCACCGAAATCACCCAGTCTAACTGCCTTCCCTGAAATTCTCCTGCAAGCTCTTGCTCTGCAGATCTGACAATAGCAAAAAAAAAAAAAAAAAGGCCCCGCTTTCAGGTTTAAATTAGCACTTCTCTGCACTTCAGTTTGGCACCAGGCAAAATCAGGATGCGTTTAATTTAAACAAAAGCCTCTAGAACCCGTTTTGAATGCCAGGACTTAGCGTGAAAGAAGCTGGGATAAAAAGGAACACGTTGAAAGAAAAGGAAGAAGAAGAAGAAAAATATGCCCGGGACCAGAAAGACTTCCAGAGTAAAGGCAGCTCCAATTTTTATAAGAAACTCAGGCAGGCTCTGTCCACGCTGACTCTGCTGTGATGCCGTTGAAAGGATCTGGAGGGTGAGGACTGAATAACAGAATAAGGTAGAGGAAACTGGTTCCTCTACCTAAGACCGTGACACAAAAACAGTTCTCCTGCTTGCAAAGACCCACATAAGTCACATCTCTGGCACGCCACAGAACCCCTTCCATCTAAAATTCTCCGTTCTGCTTCTCGGTCTCACAAATGGTAGATTTCTCCACACACACAGACACCCAAGCAGCCCTGAATTAACCTTTCTCCTCTCTACTGAATGCTGGGAATTGCCTTTAACACAACTTGAAAGAATTCCCTTCTTTTGCTTTCTTTTTGGGAAAAAAAATGTGAACATAAAAAAAAGAAGGAAAGGGCCCCCCTCAATTGTCTATATCATGAATAATAAACCATCATCTCCTGCACTGAGAAGAAATTTCACTGTCCCAAATGGGTCTCCATAAATAACTACAGGATAGGGGCCACACCGTAACTCCTCTCTTCCTAGGTACCACGGCTTCCCTCCAATATCTACTGCAGCCCTTCCATTAATAATAGCCTTGAACGGAACTACCCTGTAAATCCACAATGGGCTAAACACCTCGACAGACAGACAATATTTTGGATTCCAAAATCTTTCAGTAACTGGTTATCCCCAGACTCTCCAAAAAATATTATCCAGAATTTCAAGAAACCACCACAGCTATCTCAGGATATTCCCCAAATTCCAAATCTCAAAATTATGAATTGATTTTCAAACATATATTGCCAACCTGATCAAAAAAAAACTTTCCTCAATCCTAGGGACAATTTTATGAACCTGGAACCTGGAAGGACTATCTATCTATCTATCTATCTATCTACCTACCTACCTACCTCTATATCTCCAGCTCTATCTCTATCTATCTATCTATCTATCTATCTATCTATCTATCTATCTATCTATCTATATCATCTATCTATCTCTGTATCAGATAGATAGATAGATAGATAGATAGATAGATAGATAGATAGATAGATAGATATAGATATAGATATAGATATAGATATAGATATAGATATAGTTATAGTTATATAGATATAAACACACACTGCAAGGGAGGAATCAGACTTCTGTTCTCCTAACTTACTAATAATTTTATTTCATTAACTAAACCGCTGGCGGCTGCCATCCTGAAGGTATCCTCCAATTTTCCAGGCAGAAATCTTAGCCCAAGAATTAACCCTCCATCACCCATCTTAATATCCCAAAACAAGGCAATGGATAGAAAGCCTTCCCGCTTGTGCGTTTCCTTTTTCCTTCTCCATTATTTGGGGGCAAGGAATTAACTGGAAACCCCCCAAAACTGGGGCAAAAGAGAGGTGTGGTTTTTTTTTGTTTTTTTTTTAAAGTTACACCAGGGAGGGACTGCTAACATTAGAAATGACGTCTTGCCGGCTCTCTTCAATTAACGCTGCCAAGTTCCCTTTTTCTGCGGAGCGCGAGGGAGCCTTCAAACATGCAGAGCGGGTTCACGGAGGAAAAGCCCACGGGTGGGCAGTTCTCTCCCTGGGCAGCCTAGAGGCCCCGAAGGATCTTCCCAGCCTGCCAGGGCAATCGGCAGAGCTTGCCAAGAGGCTCGGAATAAGGAAGGCGGCCCTTCTGGGGGGGGGGGGGGGTCCTGCTCCCCGCTTCCTTTTCGGGGTTCTCTCCCGGGGTTTTCCCAGGCGGCACCTTGGTTGAGGGAGCCCCAGGGCCAGCACTGCACTCAGATCAGTTCCTCTCCAGATATCGCCATCAGACACGGCTGGGTTCTCCCCGCCCCCCCCCCACCGCCCCCCAACTAGGATCACCCGGGACAAGTTCAGCACCTTCACTTTTAAGTCCTTCGGGGGGCTTTCGGGAGAGGCGGAAAAGGAGGGAACGACTCCAGAAGCCCCGAAGGACGCCGCGGCCGGGGCTGGAGTCGAATGCGGAAATTTCTCTCTCTCTCTCTCTCTCTCTCTCACCTGGCCCGGAGCGCAAACCCCACCGCCCCCACCCTCCCCGCTCTGCGGCGCGCTCTCCGCCATCCCCCGCGAGGCCAAAGTGCTCCCCGGTCAGGAAGCCGGCAGGACCGGCGATCCCCACCGGGTAAGGGTCCCGATTCCGCCCCGCCGCCTCCCTTTGCCTTCGGGAGGGGGGTCGGGGGGTCTTAAGGCAGCGCCTCTCCGCAGGGCCGTCGCCCGGCCGCCGTTCTTGACAGAGCCCGGCCGGGAGCGCGCTCGAGCCTCCGGCTCCCTTCGGGCCGTGGGAAGCTCTTGCCCGACCCGGGCCAGACGGGGATTTTAACTGGGGTTTCCTCAAGCTGGTTTCCGGAGTTGGGCCGACCCTCTACGAGGGTGCCACGCAGAGCGGGCCGCTCTGGGTTCGCTGAAGGTTTCCAGGTTGAAAAGACCCCCAACCCGCCGTCCTTTCCGTCGAGGGGATTTTCTCAGGGGTCCCTTTCTAAATGCGGGAGCTTCACCCGCACCCGCCGCAAAGCGCCGACGACCACCGAAGGGGTTGCGGCGCTGTCTCTCCACCGACCTCGGAAAAGATCCGCTTTCCCGGGAGAAAAAAAAAACCAGAGCTGGGAGAAAAAGCGCGCCCACCCGCCGTTTAAAAATGGGGAGGGGGACGGAGATTCCTAGCCGGAGAGCGGCGGTTCCGGTCCGAGCCGACCCAAGTGCGAAATCCGATCCGAATTGAGTCAAGCAACCAAAAGCGCCCGGTTGCCCCTTTCTTGCCCTTCTGCCCCCCCCCCCCCCCCCCCCCCCCCGCATTAAACGCGCTCTCCCCCTTAACCACAAAAGGCGGCTTGTTTTAGAAGCGGAAAGGAGGCGCCGCCGCAAGAACCCAGAAGCGACCCCGCTTCCCACCTGCCGGGCGAGAGAGGAAAGGAAACGGACAGCTCCGCCGGTCGGAATTCAACGAAATAAAGCCGTTCGCGAAACAAAACCGGCCGCCGAAGAACTACCAAGGAACTTGGAGGAGATTCTGACCGAGGGGGAGTCGGGCCTGCCACGCCGGGGCAGCCAGGTCGGCCCTTCCGTAGAAAACGACTTGCCAAAAGCCGCGTTTCGTTCTCTTCCTTCCGAGCGCGCAAAAAGAGGCGCGCGAGGAGGCGCATCTCCCGGCGGCGAAGCGCTCAACTTTTAATTACTACTGTATTGGGGAAAACGGATTTTTTTCCGCCATCCCCGCCACTGCAGGGCAAACGGAAGAGAAGGAGAGGAGGTGGCCCGGGCCAAGGGAAGGGGGTCCGCGACGAATCCGGATTCGTTCCGAATCTTCCGAACGAAACCTCTTCGGAAAAGGGTGAGACAGACCCCGCGCCCTTCGTAAACCCGCTGAGCGGAGTCGGGAAGGAAAGCCGACCGCACCCTACGCCAGGACCCTAGGAATTTGGGGTCCCTGGATCAGTTCCCCTCGAAAAGCCCAGCGCCCTCGGACAGCGCCTGCTCCCCAGGATCCGTTCGCCTGCCTCCCCTTCTCCAGGGGCCTGCAGGTGGGTCGGCCGGCCGGCGGTCCCCAAAGGCTGCGGCGGAGAGCGCCCTTCCCGGCCCATCGGGGCCAGAAGCGGCGCGCCCTTTCGGGTCTTCCAACCGGGCGGCTCAAATTCCAGAATTTGGCGAGGGCGACGCCAAGATGCTCAGAAGGGTCCGCTTCCACTTCCAGGGCTCCGAGGCAGAGAGCCAGAAGCGGAGCGAGGGGGAAAAGACGGGGTGGGTGGGGGGAGAGGCGGCGTTGGGGTCCTGGAATCGGCCTCCAGTCACCGCAGTGGGAGGAGATTGCCGGCACCGCAATTAAGCTCTCTCCCCCCCCCCCCCCCCACCCCCCGCGCTGACTTTTTTGCCCCGCCGCAGACGAGATCGGGAGGGCGAGCCGGGCTGCGGGCGCTTCGGGGGTCTGGGCCGCGGGGCGAGGGGGGCAGCGCAGGCCTCCGCGGCTCGTGGCTTTTCTCTGGTGCTCCTCCGTCTCTCTCCAGGGAGGGGTCCGCGCTTAGCAGCCCCCCCCCGCCCCCCAGCTGCAGCGAGCCTTCCGCTTGGCCTGCAGCGGCCGTCCCCAGGGAAAGCGGCTGCTTGTCGGCTCGGCTCCTTTCCCACGGTCGGCGGCGGAGTTCACGGAAGGAGGCGAGCAGAGGGCTCCATCCGGAGCAAAGCGGGAGGCCAGGGCCGAGCAAAGAGGCGAGAAGCCTTTCGGGTGGGCCCCGCACCGACGGTGGCCAAGCGAGGCCGGCCGGCCGCCCTTCCCGGGCCTGAGCTCCCAGGCGCCTCGCCCTCCCTCCCTCCCTCCCCGCGGGCCACACGGGCTCCCCGGGCCGCCGCCGCCACCGCCGTCCGCCTACCTGAAGTAGTCCATCTTGCAGAAAATCTCCTGGTTCTTGACGTAGCAGCTGCTCTGCTGGCGGAGCGGCGTCCGGCAGACCGAGCACTCCAGGCAGCGGGCGTGCCAGGTTAGGTTGTTCACCTGCGGGCGACGGAGAAGCGCGCTAGGCGAGGCCCGGCCCGGCCCGGCCCGACTCTCCCCGCTCCCGGCCCGCCCGCGCGCCCTTACCTTCAGCAGGTAACGGTCCACGATCTCCAGGCCGCAGCTGGAGCAGACGCTCTTGGCCCCCGGCGGCAACGAGGACGAGGCGGAGGAAGGCGGCGAGCAGACGGACGGCGTGGACGGGGTGCTGGCGCCCGAGCGCGCCTCCTCTTTCTCCAGGGCGCCGGCCAGCGCCTCCCCGTCGGGCTGGGCCTGCGGGAGCCCGAGAAAGCCAGCGGCGGGGTCAGCCGCGGTGAGCCTCCAGCCCCGCACCCCCAGCCCGACCCAAGAGCCGGGCTTCGTCCTCCCCGTCGGAGGCTTACCATGGCGGAGGAGAGCGGTGGCGGCGGCGGAGGCGGCAGCCGTGGGGCTCCGTCCGTGGGGCTCCAGCCCCCCCCCACCCCCACACCTACAGCCGCCCCGTCCGGACGACGGAGCCCAACTTCGGAGCGGCCATGGGGCTCGGCGTCCAGCGACGAGCGAGGCGGAAAGCGCGGCGCGTCTGAACCAGCCGGCGGGGGCGGCGGGCGGGGAGGGCGGGGGAGGAGAGGAGAGGCGCGGGCGGTGCGGGGAGGAGGGGGGGGAAGGGAAGGAGAGCACCTCGGGCAGCGGCTCCGGAGGCAACCGCAGCGCGCCCGCTCGCTCTGCCCAGCCAGAACCGCAGCGGCACCAGCCGCGCCTCCGCCGCGCCTCCTCCTTGCTTCCCCAAGTCGCCGCCCCGAAGCACCTGCATTTAGCCCCGCCGCCGGGCCGGAGAGGCGCGCGCGCACCTGGCAATCAGCCTGGCTTTGGGGGGGGGGGTGGGGGGGGTGCAAGGACCGCACGCGCCCCTCTCGCTGCCCTTGCTCTCCCTCCAACGATGGGAAGAGAGACCCCCCCCCAAATAAGAGAAGGGCACTGCTCTCCCCCACAGAGGTTACAAGCCTCTCCATTCCTCCCCTCCCTCCAAAATTTCCTGGCTCTCAACAACCCCCCTCCCCCCAACCACCAGCGGCAACAGATACCTGGAAAGGCCCCATCCACTGGAAGGCCCCCTCCCCACTCGCAAACGGGACATCCAGGCACATTGGACCAAGCCCGAGCCCAACTGCAGGGCAGGAAAGGGGGCTCCTGGTAACCAGATTCCCCCAGGCTGGACCAACAAGGAGCCCATCCAGTCCTCCCCCTCCCCAGAGGGACCCGCTTCTCCGAAGAGCCGGGCAGCCTGGTTCCCTCCTGGCTCAGATCTCTTCTTCTCTTCTCCCTTCTCAACTTCAGCCCACCTGCTTCCCAGGCGCAGAGCCTCACCTCAGCCGGGGGCTGCTCGCCTGGGGGCTCATTCTTCCACAACGTGGGGGGCACCATAAGGAGCTCCCCTCTGCAGCTGCACAGACAGGACTCACTCACTGCCCGCTGGCAGAGAGGATTTTTTCCCTCCTTCCCCTTTTCTGCCTGGGTCGATTCTCCCCACCACCACCACACACACACACACCACCTCCTCCAAGTTCCTCCTTCCTTGCTCACTGCTAAACAGGGCGGGGATGAAGGAGAGGCCAGCAAAGGCCACAGGAAGGCCTGGCCTGGGTCTCCCCTGCACCTTCCCACCAGAAACCCAACCCGAGGGCACAGCCAGCCCCGGAGGGAAGGCCAAGCAGGCTATCAGCACAGAAGGACTCCTGGGCTAAGCCCCTCGAGCATTCACCTCCCAGGTAGAAGCACCTGGCCTGGGACACAGAGCTGCCTGCCTCCTATGAAGAGGAGTTGCTCAGAAAGGCCTCAGCCCAGCTTGGAGTCACCCAGGTGCCTCACCTGGGAGTTCTAGGGAGTGGGGAATATGTACTTTCTCTTGCCTCGTTCTTAGCTGCTGCGGTGGATGGCCACAGGGTGTGTGCGTGTGTGTGTGCGTGTGTGTGTGTGAGAGAGAGAGAGAGAGAGAGAGAGTGTACGCATATGTAACCGGATAGGAGGCAAGGGTCCGGCTGTGACTTTCCAGTTTGGAGGAAGTAACCGGAGATGAACAGGGCCCAGACCGTGGATAATCACCCTGATTGGGACCGACACCCTAACAGGGCAGGGGGGAAAAGGGGAGTTCGTTTCAAGACTGTGGCCGGCCACTCTGCTTCTCCACAGCCTGTCCGGTCCGATGCCAACCTTCCCCTGCAAGGCTTCAAATTTAGCCGAGGACTCTCATGCTTTAATTACAGATTTATTTTTTTAAAAATCGCCCAGATTCTGATGGCTAATTTACCAGTTTTGAAATTAAGAGATTTTTGACAAATGATCCCAGTTTAACAAGGCGCACTTTTAAAAGTGGGCTAAAAGTTTATTCCTGTGATGTTCACTTTAAAGAAAATAATAATGCATACACCGATGCCCAGATGTGCTCGATGCAGCTGTTACTCACAGACAACTATTGCCAATTTCATTGCCCCCTTTTGGGTTTTTCCCGGTTTCAGGATGCAAGAAACTCTGGTTTCCCAGAGCATGTTTTACTACTGGATAGAGATAATATTCTGCATAGGCCATCAGAACTCTTCGTTATCTTCAGGTCAAAACAAATACTGAAGTGGTGAAAACATACTGAAACACACACACACACACATCTTGGAGCTGGATCTAGCTGGGGGGAGGAGGAAATCTGGTTTTACTACTAAACCAGTCGAGTTTGTTGGAGAAGCTCTATACAGATTTATGGATGGTGTTACAGCCGTTTCCCTCAGAAGTGTTGACTTCCGTGTGTGCAAAGGAGGAATGGCAGCAGTCCCACACGAGGCCCAGGACAGGGCAGCGCCTATCTCGGTTCCTCCGAGCTGGCTTCCCATCTGCCGAGAGTGCTCATCACCTCTTGGACTTCCAAGGAGCTCTGGAGTAGGGGCCAGTCCGTTTTTTCTCGGGGGCCTTGAAGTACGCGTAGGGGGCTGCCAGTGGGAACTCGGCGTCGGGATTCTCCGACATCATTTTCAGCTTGGTTTCAATGGCTTTGATTTTGGTACTGACGCTGCAGAGTGAATAACAGAGGCGGCTGAAACGTCACCTTGTCTGCGGCCTGGATTTAGAGTCAGAAGCCTTGTGCATGCAGAAGCCTGCCCCCCCTTCCCACGCCTCCCCGCTGTCCCTGGGTTCAAGCCACACCCTCCTCCAGGTCCCTTTTCTTTCATCGCACAGTCCCCACGTGTGCTCATGTGGCTGTGAGTCCCACATGCACAGAGGTGCGTTTAATTCTGCAGATCGAGGCTGTCCGGTTGCTGGGGGAAAGCTCTGCTGATGGCTGGCTCCTCCAGGAGAGCCCCTGATGCTGTCCCTGGCCCCTTCTGAATAGCTAGGCGATGCCCCGTTTGTTCAATTAGCAAAGGAAGGCCCTCCCGCGTTTTGCGCTCCTCGCTCCTCGGTGAACTTCAGCTACGCTGTCTTCTTTTCCCCATTTCATACAGAAAGGTTCTTTTTGGATCGGTCGGCCACAGCTAGCCATGACACACAATACATGGCAAAGTAACATGGGCTGAAACAGTGGCTGCCAACCAGTGGGCCGGGGGCCACTGGTAGTCTGTGGGAAAATTTTGGTGGTCCGTGGAGAAATGTGTCGTGTTCCCCCCACCCCCAAAGCAATTAATCTGCAGCGCCAGGTGAAACTTGCGTCCTGTCCCTATTCAGCCATCGAGCTTGCAGTCTCTTCAAAAGAAACCTCTTAAAACTATGGGAAGCCAGATGTTAGGATGGGGAATGTCCCAACCAAAAAAAAAAAACCCTTTTCTGCTCTTTGGGGCCCCGTATGTTCTAGCTGATTGTCAAAGGATAGTTTCCCCCCCCCTCCCACAATTAGAGGCAGGTCTTACCTCAGGTTGGACTGGTGGGTCTCCGTGCTGGAAGAGGGCTCCAGACTGATGGGAAGGGTCTTCTCGTTCTTATTCTGGTCATACCTCTGGCAGGGAGGGGGGAGAAAGAGCAGGAATTAACCCCTCATTTCCAGCTGAAACGGAGACGTCCTTGTGGCCCTTCAGATGGTGACACCGAAGGGCCATTTTAAGTAACGATGGAATTTCAATCAACCCAAGAAGAGCAAGTAATATTGGTTAAACCCATTAAAAAGCAATCGTCACCCAGGTTAATTTCGACAGGGCTTTCCCCTCTGTGGGTGTTCAATCTGCAACTGGCCTTGGGCCACTTCCCAAAGATTGTGCGCTGGACACAAAGGTTGTTGCGCAGCTCAACCAACTTCACAGAGATGTGAAGGAACATCCGCCTGTTGTGGGGGAAGAAAGAGGGGGCCCACTCGGACACCGGCAGAGACAGGGAGTGGGCTCACCTTGACCTGGGCGTGAGCCCACCGCACAACCAGCTTCTTGGAGAGCGCCAGCTTCCCATTGAGGCAATGGATGGCCTGTTCTGCCTCCTGAGAGAGAGGAAGGAAAAAAAAAAAAAACCCTTGAGAAAGGCTGCTGGGCTGGAGAGACATCTGAAGGCCTGGCCTAAGTTAAGCGAAGGCTCAGCCTACCTGTTTGGTCTCGAAGTTCACAAAGCAGTAGCCCCTGGGCTGCCCCTCCAGGACCCCCGACTTATGGAAGAGGAAGTCAAACTGTTTCACCTTGCCGAATTTCTGCAGGAGTTTGAGAAGGTGATACCTGGAAGGGAGGATAAAGGAGAGGAAATAAATTCTGCTATAAAAACCCACCTCAATTAAAGGAGAAAAGCAACGTTACCGTTGTTTTTTTGCCTGAAGGCATTTTCAGGATGATGGCCGTGCAGCGTCAGGTGGCCAAATGAAATACGGTAGGGCCAACAAGGGGTCATTGGGGACCTCTGGGGAGGGAAGGGAATCCACAGCTTCCCTGGCCAGCTGTACCTCTTCCTGTGGGTTCCCACCAAGATAGACATTTCCTTGAAATGACTGAGAAGATTCCAGGAATTGAAGCAGTCTCCCAAAGCAGGCAGATCTTTTCCAGGAAAAAGCAGGGGGGCGAGAGAGAAACTGGCCCGTTTATAAAGTAAGAAAAAACGCAAATGCCAAAAAAGCAAAAACAAAAAAGTGTGAAAAAAGAGTTTTAAGAAAAATGGGGGGGGAAAGGCACAAAAGAGGTGGCTTCAGGGCAATTATAAGTAGAGTCATGTTTTCACCTCTCTCTCTCTCCACAGTTAGATCGTAACACTCTCCTTTCTATAATCTATCCTTATATGGTAGCTAATTTGCGGGCATCGTCCTTACAATAAGCTGAGGAATATTTTGAGCCACGAAGATATGCCACATAATTTAGGCTTATTTATTTCTGGAAGTCATCTGAAGATTTATTAGCTATTGTTAGGAGCATAAAAATACCCCTATTCTCCTTCTGCCCCCCCCCCCCCCCCCCCCCCCCCCCACTCTTCTCCTCTCTTTGGCAAATGTACTTGTTTTCCTTAGTCCCAAACGGCCACAGTTCATCCTGTTCTCGAAACGAAAAACATCAAGCAACTTGCCTTGAGGAACCTCATTAGGTTTCCTTTGGCAACTTTGCGGCCTGTTTGGCCAGGTTCATCAGCCTGAAATTCATCCAAATTCAAATTGTGGGGCTTTCCTTGGGTTGTCTCCCAAAAGAGTAACGGGGGACAGAAGCCGCTTCCAAGGGGAAAGGCAGGGAAACGCTCAGTCCCATCAACCCGAGTGCCAGGTAATGAGCCAGCGAGTCCCCCAGACTCGGTGATGGCAGGATTCTGGTATGGGCATTTAAGATGGTCTCTGGCATCTTTCTTTACCCACTTTGCCAAGTCCATTTCTGACTTTCTTCTACTACAAGATGAACATGTCTGGAGTCTAAAGAAAAAGAAATGACAGGCACGAGTTTGAATCTTTCGGTTAATATTTGATAATCTCCCCACAGAGTTGCTCTGTTGTGGAACCTACGACACTCAACTCCGGGACTCTCAAGGCAACCTGTAAGTTTACGAGCTACCTGTACGTTTTTGCTTTCTGTCCATCCTCTGCAAATCCCTCTTCTCTGCCCAATTCTTTACTTCCGACATCCTTGACTGTGACTTACAAGGTGCTAAAATCATTTCTGAGTAACGAAAGAGCTGCGTTACAGACAGGGAACAGGAAGCCGGGCTGCTGAAAATTACCAGAGCTATTTTGATGGGGTACCTGGGACCAGAAGCCCCAGGCAGAGGAAGGAGAGTAGGCCCCCGTTCCTACTTCCTGCCATCCAAAACACAGGCCAGACAATCTGTCCAAGTCCCATTTCCTTTTCCGCCAGTTTTCCTCCTGGCACCCTGAGCGCTATTCAAAGGCCGAGTTGAAGGTTGCTTCAAACAATGCTTGCCTAAGGATATGGGAATGGCCCCAGCCACATGCTAAACCCATTTACGCCAGGACAATTCCTCGAGGTGGATCTTAAAGGGAGAGGCGGAGAGGCCTCTTGCGTGTGTATAGAGGCCCCACTCGCTTCCCTTACGGTTGCAATGCAAAGCGGGGGGGGTTTTTTTTTATCCCAGAAGGGCAGAATTCTCACTTGGAAGACAGGTGAACGGAAGCAAACTGAAGCGAAAAGAAGTGGGCCAGAAAGGACAGCATGGAAGCTTCTGTTCTGTTATTCTGAACGTGTGAAAATGCTAAGGGACGTAAATTCTGTTGTGGCATAAAACGTACATCAAACGGGCTCAATGCCAAGTGTTCCATTTTGCACCTGGTTGGAAGACCTCAAAGGGTTTTCGAACCTTTAATCAGATTGCACTGTCATTATGCAGAACCTAAAACTTTTTAAGCAACTGCTGTAATAGCCAGGGCAGTGATCCACACGACACCTGTATTCTGGGGAAAGAATCTCAGATTCCCCAGCCTGCCAATCCAACTGGCCCCGTCAGTACGCTTATGCTCAGAGATGCTTTTAACTTCCAAAAACTTCACAACACCAATTCATGCACTGAAAAGGCTCCCTTTGCGAGCGCCCATCAGCTGAGCAGCCGCCACAAATTGCTCAACCCCGAGAAGCCTCACCAATACAAACACTGGTCCAAAAAATGCTAATTAATGCAAAACAGAGAAGAGGCCGGTTAGTGCAGCCCTGAATGAATCCTCGTCAAGAGGGCATTAATGACAGATTTCCACTTAGAGGCGCGATTAGGACCCTGCCCAGCTGAAAAGAAGAGCACTTGGAACAAAAAAAAGCACTTGCGGATGGGAGAAGGAGACGGAGCCGGGCAAAAATTGCTTCCACAGCTGAGAGGCAGACAATATCGGGCAGATAAGACAAGACAGCCACTTGGAATGCATAAATCGGAGATTGTTTGGCAAAATGGGGCTAGGAGGGGGAGGCAAAACGGTTGCCCCAACGCCGCTGCTGGTTAATCTCCCTCCCGGCAATCAAGCTCGCCTCCTCCTCCTCCGCGTTTAATTGCCCCACTTCAAGGGGCTCAAACATGTTAGCAGGCAATTTAAATGCACTAATCACGGGAGGCCAAGGGAATGTCAAACGTGCACCCACTTCGCGTTTGATGCCACCAGAAACAGAGGGGGTGGGGGGCACAGGCAGCTGCAGCCTTCAAGATGGGGGGGCGGGGGTTGCCCTTCCTGCCTTGGAAGGGGATGCCCAGCGCTCCCCCCACCATCGGGGTCCTGATCCAGGGGACAAAAGCCAGCCATCCCAGGCAGGGAAAGGAGTTCAGAAGCAGATCAGCCCCAAGAGGGAACACAAGGAGGGTCTCTTGGCTGGGGAAGGGAGGGGGGCCTGCAGTTGCTTCCTTGGAGGGGTCCTGAGGGTGGGGACCAAGTCCAGCCGTCCCAGGCAGGAAAAGGGGTTCAGAAACAATTCAAAGAGGGGATGCAAGGAGGGTCTTTTGGCTGGGGGGGTGTCCTTGCCCCCACCCCCACGCCAGGGGACCAAAGCCAGCCGTCCCAGGCAGGGAAAGGATCTCAGGAGCACCTCAAAGGGGATGCAAGGAGGGTCTCTCGGCTGGGAGGGGGCGGCAGGCGACCCTGGTGGGAAGAAGGCCCAGACCTCCTCCTCCTCCTCCTGGAGGGGGGGGTGGAGCCCCCCCAGTCGCCCCCCCGCCGGACTCACTCGGTGATCTTGGGGTCGAGGTTCCCGATCCAGAGGCGGTGCCCGTCCTGCAGGGCCCCCTCGGACAGCAGCGAGGCGTTCTCCAGGCGCAGGCTCTGCGGAGGGGCTCGGCCCGCGCTCGCCATCCGGGCCTCAAGATCGCCGCCCTTCCGGAGCCTCCCGAGTGGGCTAGCGGTGAAGACGCCGCGCCTCTGGGCATGTGCAGAGTGCAGCCCCCTCTACCCCGCCCCCCCCCTCCGCGACCTCCTCCTCCTCCTCCTCCTCCTCAGCGCTTCGCCCGGGCTGGCTCTTCCGTCACTCCTCCGCGCCAAGGGGCGCGCGGCGGCGCGGGACGTCGACGTCAGCAGCACTGCCGCGCGGGAGGAATGACGTCACCGCCGCGCGACGGCTCCTACTACGCGCCCCCCCCCCCCCCCGCCCCTGCTTGGTCCACCGAGGCGAGGAGCGGCGGCAGGGAGGGGAAGAGGGAGGCACCGAGGGGGCGTGTCTTGAAAGTGGGCGGGGCCGGAAGAAGAGGAGACTCCAGCTATTTGCAAGTATAGATTTTAATCCACTTTTTTAGTGGGGGGGGGGGGAAATCTCCTCCTTCCCCAAATTATTATTATTACTAATATATTAAAATATTGTTATCAATAGAAATTCAGCTTGGCTGGGAGGCAGGTTTGCATTGAAGTCCCCACCCCCACGAGGGATTCCTGGTCTCCAAGCAAGCCAAGTTGCATTGCTGCTGTTGATCTTTTAGTAGAGTCCTCATTTGGGGAAGGAGGGCAAAGGTCTCATTTTGAAAGACCAGGACTCTTGGGAGGGGGGGCTTCCCTGCGGGGGGGGGGGGGGTGGCTGCCCCCCCTCTGCACCCCCCCCCCCCCAATCTCCCCTTGGGAGTGGGGCAGCAGCCCCTAACGGGGCCCAGACTAACAAGGACTAACCAAAGCTCTGCTCTCTTCCAGGTGGGCAACTGCAGCGCCATGGCCGGACCCCTCCAAGGTCTCCGGCGGTTGCCTGCCCTGCTCTGTCGGCCCCCCTGGCAAGCCCTTCCAAAGCCCAGGCCCTTCCTGCTGCTGGGCTTCCGGGATTGCCGGGCCCTCGAGACCCCACAAGTCAGGACCCTGGCCACGAAGAAGGTTAAAGGTGAGGAAAGCTGTGGGTGTCAAAGGCCAAGGAGGCGGAAGGGCCCCTTGAGACCACCACTTCCGTTTCTCCCTGTCCTGCCTCTCTGGGAGGCTCCAAAGACTAAAATTGCTTCTTCTCACGATCCTATAAACTATAAATCCCATCACTGACATTCGTATTACTTCCAATAAGTCACTATGGTATATCAAAGGGAGGACGGTTGGATCCAGGGGCTGAAATGCACCCTCCTCAAAGTCCCAGAGGCGCTTTCCCCAAAGGCAATTGGGCTTTCTTGTTTTTTTTCTCCTTGAAAACATTTCGCCTCTCATCCAAGGAGCTTCTTCAGTTCTCCTTGGATGAGGAGCAAAACATTTTCTAGGGAAAGGGGAAAAAAAACACAAGAAAGTCCATTTGTCTTTTGGAAAAGCACTTTTGGGACAACCTTGTCCTGGATGATTGAGAATCTCCATAGATATCCCTCCTGAAAGACAGTCCAAAACCTTTAGGGCTTGAGTCCAGGATGAGAGAGTGAAAGTAAGATGCTTAATATTTTCTTTTTTAAAATTTTTATTAAACAAAACAATTAAAAACATTGAACATGGTGAAGTTGATTTGACGTGATTTTGGGTCAATATCTCATATCTATCTATCTTTCTCTATGAACAATTATTCAACTATATACATGTATACGTTTCATTCATATATTACATTTCTAACATCATTCATCTTCTTTTCGTTTCATCCAATCATTTACCCTTTCAACAGCTCCTTTCCCAACTTAAGACATTCCTCTCTGCTCCCATCCATGATAGAATTTATCCCAAATTGCGTAGTATGCCAATTCATCTTTGTTTTTCCTTTCTAGAGTTAACTTGTCAATTTCAGCGCATAGCAAGATTTTGTATATTACTTCTTCTTCACTTGGTATAACTATCTCTTTCCAGTTCTGGGCAAATGCTATCCTTGCCTCGGTAATAATGTGCATAATCAAATAAAGCTCAAGATGTTTAATCTTTTCTAATGACAGAGGGTTGGTTGGGGTTAGCAGAGGTCACAATGTGGAACACACGGCCCTATTTCAAGAGTGCTCCGGAAGTAAGCCCCAAAGAAGTCTTAGGTAAGCAAACTAACTTGGCTCTGTTCTCCGCAGCTAAAGGGAAAAGTCAGGTCCGTGTGAACATCAACACTTCCTTGGTAGAGGACATCATCAGCCTAGAAGAGTTAAACGAAGAAATGAGCTTGGTGGTCAAAACCCTACAGGAAAATTTCAACAAAACTTTGAGCATCAGAACAAACCCAGGTGAGGGACTTCTCTCTGCAGTTTTTGGGGTGCTGTTCCAACTCATAATGTCGTTTTCTTGCCCACAGCACATTCTGCTGTTTAAAACTCTGCGCTTTTTTTTTTTTGGCCTGATCCACTAGATCAGGAATCACCAACCTTTTGGACCTCAGGGACCACCAAACTCATGATTTTAAATCCCGCGGACCAGAAACTCTGGGAAAATCCCCCAAAAAAGTCTGCAGGAAAATTCCCCACCCTGTTTTCCTACTGATTGATCATTCTTTATTTGGGATCGCAGGATACCATCTCCAGCTCCATTCTCAGGGGGAGAGAGAGAGAGAGAAAGACTTTTGGCTTCATGCAAGGGAAGCAGCAGAAGTCTTTCTTTCTCTCTCCCAAACTCCACCAGAAATGAATCTTTGTGAAACTTGTCGCGCTGGAGCAGGAGGCCTTGTAAGGTCCCAAAGATTCATTTCAGTTGGAGTTTGGGGGAGGGAAAGAAACTTTTGCTGCTTTCCTTGCGTGAAGCCAAAAGCAGAAGAAGAAAGGAGCAGAAAGAAACAGCCCGATGGCCAGGCCAGGCGTGTGGGGAGAGTGGGGCAAGTTCCCCCCCTCCACCCTTCTCCCCCTCCCCTCACTACCTCATGTTGTTCACAATGCAAGCACCACAAGCCTCGTGTTCCCGCACAGCCTGGATTAATTGCTTTGGGGGGGGTGACATTTCTCTGCAGACCGCCAAAATTTTCTCGCGGACCATCAGTGGTCCCCACTGGTTGGCGACCACTGCACTAGATCCCTTGAAGGTTCAGGATGTAATGAAAGAGAACATTGTCTCCTGCCTGAAAGAAGCAGGGGATAGAAACATCCTGGTGGATTTGAATTTCAGAAGCCAGACACTTGCAATACACCCTATTTTGAAGATGTTTTGATGCCAGTATATTTTTTTAGAAACAGCCTCATATCGGGAGCTTTCCAGGTCGATCCCAAAGCTATATAAGATGAAAGCTTGGACGGATAAACGTAGTGAAATGCAATAAGAACAGCAAACTATAAAGAGAGGAGGACTGATAATACCCGAGCCAGAATCGCAAAGGGTTTCGCTACCGTTGTATTTCTCATTTCAGGGGCTCTCGATTCGATCATTGTTGCCACCAAGGATGGGAAGTTTCCATTAAACCAGCTTGCACAAATTTCCCAACATTCTGCGCAGCTCCTTGTGGTTAACATGAGCAGCTTTCCAGAAGTGAGTAGATTTCTTGTTCCATCCCGCTTGGCAGATCCAAATCTCCTGATCCCAGGAGCCCCCTGGGTGTGGAAAATGCTACTGTTCCCTCTTTGGCTTCCTGCCCGGTTGTTGCTGCCAGGACGACTTGCGGCCCCTGCCTTTGTGTCTGCTGTGGCTCAGACCGGAAGCTCCTCGGGAGTGGAGATCCTTTTATTTTTTTGGCTTCCACACTTCGGTATCACTGCATAAGCTATGAGTGACATCGGAGCTTTTGCAGAACCAAATCACGCAGCCACGTTTGCTTTGGAGGAAGAGGGTTAACAGACCCGAAAGGAGCAGGAAAGCCTTCCAAAGACTAGGGAGTTTGAGTTGGGTTGCTCCTTCCTCACTCCTCTCCTGACTCCCCAAGAGAACAAAACGGAGTGTTTTTGGTTAAGAGAAATAAGCTAACAAATGCAAAAAAGGAGAGCCGTGGCCAGCTTTGGCGCCTCAGATGCAGGGGAGAGCCCACGGTCCTCGCTCCGCTGCCTGCCAAAGGGCTGTGTGTGGCACAAACTTTGAGCCTGGGGGGAAGGAAAGGTTCCCAGCAAATGCCTGCCAGAAAACCCAGAGATGTGAAGAACAGGCCTGGTGCTAATCCCTTTTACTTTCACACTTGCCCGGTGCAATGTGGAACGAGTTAACGTGATTGAGGCCTTCCCTGTAAGCCCCAAGCAGGACCACGTGAGGGCTTTGGCAGCCAAAGGCCCATCCTGGAATCCTTCATCGGCTTTCTTCCTACATCTTGCAGGAGTCCGGAGCCCTCGGGAGGATTTGCTGCCTCTTTTTGCTATCTGCGTTGCCTCAAACTGTCAAGATGGTTTCCATCTTCCTTTCTGCTTCCTTCTTTCCTCTCTCGCTTAGTCGGTCTCCTTCTTTCCCCCATCCCTCCCCTTCTGAAGCCTCTTCACCAATATCTTCGATCCTGGGCTGGGGAGGGGGGGGGCAGGAGGAAAGGGGCTGGGGGGGGGGGGGGGCTCCCTGCAGAATTGCAGTTCAGTTTTGATCAAAGGGGCCGATGTAACTTCCTGATCTCACCGGTAAGCAAACTAAATGTTTCCATGTTCTGTCAAGAAGGATTGCTCTCCGCTGATGGGGAGTCCTGGCGTCTGGTAATAATTATTTGCTAATTCCCCCCCTGCCATTTTTTTTTTTTAACATCTTGCCGTGGTTGCAGAGCACAGCTGCGGCCGTTAAGGCTATCCAACAGAGCGGGATGAATCTCAACCCGGAAGCGGATGGGCTGTTGATTCGCGTGCCGGTTCCAAAGTAAGTCACTCGGCCACGTTCTCTCAGTCCCTTGATGGCCAAAACCGCCCCTGGCGATTTTGCCTGCTTGGCTAAATGAATGGCCCCTTAGAATGGCCAGGTCCTCCTCTTGCCTCCTCCTACACTTTGGTAGGGGTGTGGGTGGAAGAGCTCTTGACAGGGGCTGCCTAGTGTGGCACCCCAGAATTTTCCATAGTTCAAAAAAAAAAAGGGTGCCCAGGATGAGATGGATCTTTGAGGATGTTTTGAACTTTCTTGAGGCAGCGGGAGCTATAAAACTCTTCCAAAGAGGGGAGAGGGCAACCCATGATCCTCTGGGCAATGACGTTCACCCTCTGGAGCGCTGTACCATCTGCCCCTGTGCAATTGGCAAACCATACAGAGGTGCAATAAGTTAAGATACTCTCTATGGTGCAGCGGTAGAAGGTCACCGGCCGTTTTTCATTCCGTTGTTGTTTCCTGAGAAGTCTAAGGTAGTATGATCTCCGCTGGGCCCTTTTGCCTTTTAAACATACCTGGTTTGCTGAAGTTTTGCAAGTTGCTTTGGCATTTGAATCAAAGGTAGCCGATGGGGGCGTTTGTGTGAATGCTTACATCTGAGTCAGGGCCACATTGAAAGCCCCTTTAGCACCAGCCAATGAAGGGTGCAGTTATTAAACCCGGCTCTCTTTAAGAAAAGCCAATTGTGTGGGACGGAAGGAGATGGAATGGGATCCCTTTGCTCCCCCGCTCCCCTCCCCAGCCAATCCGGTTCCCGGTCTCCTGCCCGTCTCGGGCGTCCCTTTCTCCCCCTCCCTCTCCTCCAATTCTGAAGGAGGCTGCTATTATTCTCCTAATTGCAGCAGCCTGATTGTTAGCATGCTCCCAGGTCATCTTCCAATCTGAATTCCTGGAGAGGAGGAGAAATCCAAGAACCGGCAAGACAGAGAAGATCTGAGCCTCCCGCTTTCTCCATTTTTTTACACGGCCACTGTCACTCTTTTGGGGGACAAGGCCCAGGTGGTTTGATTGCCAGGCTGCCTTCTGAGGGTGGGTGCCACCCATATCGTGCCTGCTGAGGCAAAGGCGTGATCTCCACAGCTCCAGAAACTGTAGTCATTAAAAAAAAAAAAAGCCAGAAATGCAAACTCTTTTATCAGGTATTATTCCAAAATATATTGCCCTCCTGCCACCCGCCAACCGAGCCATGGCTGCTTCTTCTTTCCGTGAGGTTCAGCCTTCTTTAGCCTTCCAACATTTTCTCCGTTGTTTTCAAATTTGCATCTCTGGGCACTTTTTTTTTTTTAAACAAGTTTTATTACAGTTTTCCACATTTTTGTAAAAAAGTCTCTTTTTAGTGAACAGCATAATTCAAGATTTCCACATTTACATACAGATGTGATCATAGTTACGTATTCATCTTTTACATTCAACTTCCTATCTTAACGATGCTTTTACCTATCTTTTATTTATTATATTGTTCAAAATGCTGATTTAAATCATAATTAATCTCATCTCTTCATAACTATAGTCCTTTGGTACTTTTATTTGTCATGTTTCCAATTTCATCACGTATTCCTATTTCATCCTTTCACGTGTTCTAATTTCATACGAATATTTAAGCAAAAGAATAGTTCCCCGCACTAAATTACTAATTTAAGTGTTTCACCCCTACAGTTTATATATTCATTAATCACCTCCCCTTTAAATCCCAATAAACCTTTAACTTTTACTACCTAAAAAGTTGATAGCAACAATCCCTTAACACTACATGACATGTACACCTTTTATGTCAGGTTCTGTATGGTTTTCCACCTCTTTATTTCATAAAGCTTATTTACAATTCTGAAAGAAAGAAAGAAAGAAAGAAAGAAAGAAAGAAAGAAAGAAAGAAAGAAAGAAAGAAAGAAAGAAAGAAAGAAGTTAATCTATTCAATTAATCCCAAACTCTGATATCATCTCTGGTCACTTTCATGCATGGCTCCGTGCCAAGAGGGTCCTTTTCTCCTTTGCTTTTCTCCTGCCAGAATCACCCGTGAACATAGGGAGAACTTGGTCACGGTCGCCAAGCAGCTCACTAACAAGGCCAAGGAGTCCCTGCGTAAAGTCCGCACCGGGGCCATGAATCAGGTGAAGAGAGCCAAAGGAACCACGTCGGAAGACACCATCCGGTTGATAGAGAAGCAGGTACTGGGGGATTGGGAGGCTACAGGCTGGTGCTGACCACTAGGCTGTCCTGTCCTGAACTAACAGCTCCCCCCCCTCACAGAACACAGAAATTTGGCACCTCACCTCAGAGGTCTCCCTGCCTCTGGACAGCCGTGTCCTCATTCGGTCGCTGGCCTTTATTTTTTGACCCAGAGGGACGTCCCTACATTTGAGTGGTGCGGTGTGGCCCAGAGGTGGAGCTCCCCGCCTCGCAATCTTTGAGTTCGATCCCAGGTAGAGGCGGATATATTTCTCTCTCTGGGCATGATGAGAACCTGCCTGCTGAACAGAACTCTGCATTGGCGACAGGAAAGGCCTCCGGCCATTCAAACACTCAGCTCCATTCAGTTGTCCAGACTCCACCCCGCAAAGGGATGATGGGGGTCATTAAAAAGCGCATGATGACGGACGTCCCTACATTTCTCGTGCTTTTGACGAAAATCCCGATGGCGATTGTTGCCATTTGTTACCTGCTGGTAGTTTTTTTCTAAAAAGAATTCACAAAGTGTTCTTTTTCTCAATTTGCCACAGATTCAGCAAATGACCGAAGATGCCACAGAGGAAATGGACAAGCTATTGGCAGCAAAGATGAAGGAGCTGCTTGTCTAGAGCCTGTCTGTCTCTCTCTCTCTCTCTCATACACACACAGAGGTCACCGCAAGCTGCTTTCTTCTGGCTAAAACGGTCAGTCATGATTTTTCAACTGCAGGAAGCAACTTTGGGCAGCGAATCAAAGCTCGGGACTTGAGGAAGCGGGCTGCGCCTGGAGCTGCGTCTTTGGCTCCCCAACAGCCGTGATCTCAGCTCCGTCGTGGAGAGCACAGCGTGACTTTGGTGCCACAGACCCAGAAGCCATTTTGGAAGAAAAAGAAGAATCACGGAACAATCATCGATTAAATGGCCTGTGGTGCCTGACTTTGGAGGAACAGAGGATGCTGGGGGGGGAGAGGGGGACTTCATAAATCCATCAGGAATTTTGTCTATGAAATAAAGCAAGTCTGAATGATCTGAGGGCTGCTTGCTGAACCCCTCATTTTTGAGCCACGTCAGAGTGCGTGGAAATGGGCACGTCGTCTCTCCTGAAGTGGCAAGCTCACTTGTTTACAATGAGTCGTACCCCCTCTTTTTCGACTGAGGATGCCAGTGCCGCGCCCCTGATTGCAGAATTGGCGCTTTCTTTCTTTTTTTGGTATGGGGGTGGTTGGTGATAGTTTAGCTTGAAACAAATCGAGTCCAGGCATTGAAAACAGCCAGCCTGTTTGCAGCAAAGGACAGACGCGCCGGTTTCTTCGCTCCTGCCAATCCCTTTTTTTAAAGCCCGCTTTTGTGCGCGAGAGAAAAAGACGTGGGCAGAAAAGCCCAATGCTTGGAAAAAAAAACCCATCTGGGCCTGGATGGAAAGACCGCAGGCCGCCTCAAGCCAACGTTGGAAGTTCAAAAGAGAGGTGATTGCTCCTCTTTTGAACCTCGGGGTTGTTGTTGGGTTTTTTTTGGAGGGGTGCGGATTGCTTTTGTGCGAAGGACGGAGGCGCCTGGCTTCCTGATTGTGCTTTTTTCGTGCCGCCTCCTGTCATAAGGAGCGCTGCTGTGCGAGGTTGGCAAGCCAGGTTTAACCAGGCGCGCAGCCCTCTTCGACAGGGTGCCGAGCAGAGGGGGGGGAAAAAAAGACGCGCTCAGCAGCATAATCGCTTTGCCTCCGAAATTCAGTGTTGATTAGAGGCGCTTTCTGGCTGGATTGTCGGCGGGCTGAAGTGCTGCATATTTTTTTATTTTTTATTTAATCACTACAGAAGCTCATTACAGCTTCCCGGCCACTCTCCGGTCCTCCGGTTCTCCTTCCCGATTAGCGCCCAGAGGCGGATGAATATTGGATGGTTTCATTACATACAAATGCAATCAACAGTTTTGCATAAAATTTCTCCTCTTTTTCTTGAGTTTCAATTGACCCCGGCACCCCTTGGTGGTGCCAGGCGCAAAACACATGCAAATGAGGGAGAACTTCCCGCATTAAAATCTCCCTCTGTTTTTGTGTGTGCATAAGTGTGTGTGTGTGTGTGTGTGTGTGAACAGATAAATGATATGTAGATGGGTGGTTGAGTAGTGGATGGATAGACAAGACTGGGTGGATAGATGGATGGATGGACAGACAATTGGATGGATGGATAGACAGACAAGACTGGATGGATGGATAGACATGGATGGATAGACAAGACTGGATGAATGGATAGGATAGATATATAGAGATGGATAGATGGATGGATAGACAACTGGATGGATGGATAGAAAGACAAGACTGGATCGATGGATGGGTAGGATAGATACATAGAGATGGATGGAGGGATGGATAGATATAGACAGACAGACAGACAAAAGGTGGGTGGGGCCTACCCAGGAAGTTAAGGGCCAGCACAGAGAGAATGAGAGAGTCCTAACCTTTTCATTGTTCTTATATTCCTTCCTTGCTTCTTCCCTTTCGATTAATTTCCAAGAATGTCCCAACTCTTTCCAGTGCAGATTGGAAGTATACAAAACCAGCTGCCATCAACGGGGCAGCAGCCATAGAAGCTGCGCGGCAGAGAATGGCCGTTTCAGGGCTACCAAAGCCATAGGCGTCGCTTGTTCAAAAACCACCTTTTGGACTAAACAGGGAAGACTTCCTTGACTGTTGGCCACAGGCATTAACTCCAACTCTTCCCGCCATTCCCCATTCCGTTCCTACACAGCTCAAACTCGCCAATGGAGAGGAACCTTTTAAGGGCAGGGGGTTAAATCTTGCCCCCTTGAAGCTTCCAACTCTGCTTTTCCCTGTCCATCAACCGTGCCAACGGGAAGGCTCGGCCATGATAACCACGGAGCACCGGTGGTGAAAGTGGCAGGAATGGAGGGGCCCCTTTCCCCCTCCGACTTTTAACAGTCCATCTAGGAGGGAGCCTTTACTTGCAAGTTCACCTGCCACACCTGACTTCCAGGAGGCTATCCAGAGCATCCCATCCGCTTTTTTCCCTGGGGGAGCAGAAGGAAACTCCCGGCGGGCCACTTTCCAGGGCTTCGTCCCCTGGCAAGACGTCTTCATCCGCCTCGAATTAAGGGGCATGATCTCTTGTGCCGCTGAAGCAAGGGAGCAAGGACGGCTTTCCTGGTGGCTGGGGCTCGCCCTCACCCCCCCGTATAGAGGGACTGACGCCTTCGCCAGCGCCCTCCCCGGACGCCGACCCATTCTGAAGCAATTTCTATAAAATAAACTCTCTAATCAGGTAAATGATCCCATACGCTAAATTGCTGCCTTGCAGCTGCTGCAGTTAACCTGCCTGCTTTATCCCTCTCCCCTCCCCCAGAAAGTGGGGGGGGGGCAGGAACACCCAGCAACTTTGTTGTCCCAATGAGAATCCAACCGGGATCGGGGAGACCCACTCCCTTGCGCAATCAGGCCATGTTTAAGCCAGGATCTGGTATGATTTGAGGAGGGGTGGGGGTGGGGCAGCCATGTTCTGGCCTTGACCGCAGATGCCTGTGGGGCTCCCCATCCTGTAGGGGCCTCTTCCAGCCCACAGGCAGCCATAACTGACCCCCTCCCAGCCCGAGCTGGTTGATGGTCAGTCCGTAGCTTGAGCCCAACCCCCGGGGTGGCAAGCCCCATTTCAAGGTTTGATGCCTGGGACAAACCATCATTAAGCAATAACGGCCAAGACAGCAGGAGGGTCTGGTCCCCTAATGCACGGCTCAGTGGAGGGTGGGTAGCACTGGCCACACGGCCCCCACCTACCCCAATCCAGAGCCCAGCCCACCTGCTCTTTTGACCTATGGCATCTCCCTTGCAACCTGGAAGCATTTATGCCTCTGAAATGAATCTGTTTTGGGGGGGGGGAGGGGCAGCGGATGGTTCCGGGGGGTGGGTGGGGGGAGGGCTGGTACAGCGGAGTCCACGATGAATTTGATTCCTTTCCTGGCTGATCGGGTTTCCACTCCTCCAGACTTCCTGTCCAGCTTTTTCACTTCTTCTCTGTGGCCGGTGAAAGGCTGCCCACCCGCTGCCCCCAGACCTGGAAATGGCTCTCTTCCCTGCCCCCCCCTACTCCCCACTTTCTCTCCCTCAGGGGTCCCAAGCCCCCTCCCCGTTCTGAGCATCGGTACCAGGCAGGGAAGGGACCCCCCTGTCGGTTCTGGTGAGCTGTCGTTCCCCCGGATGGCCAGTTTGTCTCGGACTCGACTCCGGTGAGGACAGCTGGACCGAAAGCCTTCCACTCCCGAGGCCTCCATCCTCTGCCCCTTCCCTCCTGGCCTGGCCCTCCAGACTGACCCCTTTTGCCGAAATCAAGAGCCCCCTTCCCCACCACTCCTCTTGTGAAAAGGCTCTTAGACTGCAAGCTCTCGGGAGCAGAGGCTTCTCTGCTAGCAATGGGCTTCATGCATCCTGCCCAGATCCTGATAGGAAGCCCCCCCCACAAGGTGCTTTGTCAAAAGGCATCCGGGCTCCCTTGGTTTTTCCCTGAAGACGTTTCGCTTCTCATCCAAGAAGCTTCCTCGGTTCCTATAAATCCTTCCATTCTCCCCCTCAGTCAAGAGCTGACGAAGCTTCTTGGATGAGAGGCGAAACGTCTTCAAGAAAAGAAAAGAAAAAACAAGCAAAGAAGTCCAGTTGCTTTTTGAAAAAGCACCTTGGGGACAACCATGACCTGGATGGCTGAGGATCTCTATAGCTATCCAGGTTGGAAGGTAGCCTTGAGGGCATCTAGCCCACCCTTCCAACGCCTAACCCTCAGCCCGGGTTGACCAAAGAGTCTCTTTTCTAGGTTAAGGCGGACTGTTGTTCGAAGCCACAACTTCCTTGTAAACGAAGAGAAGCATCCGAAATAAACCTCCACAGCAGCAGTCTCTGCTGGAATAAATCAGATTTCTCCACCGCAGGAAATTTGCAAAAGTCTTCGAAGGAAGCGGCAGTTCCAGCTCTCTTCATGGGTGCTTTTGGGGTGTCACGTCTCCCCATCTCAAACCCTTCAGGGACGGTGCTTGACTGCCCCTCAGTGGCTCAAAGGGGCTTTGTCACTCAGTTCATCGATGCCTGTCACGGGAAGGGGTGGGGTGTAACACTTTAGCCAATCCTTCCTGTGAAAATTTCCTTGCCTCGACTCTCACCCCTTCAATAATACCGTACCGTTTCTCATCCAATACGATTGAGAAAGGCACTTAACAGCAAGGAAAAGTTGATAAATTGCCTGCAGACTAATATATTGCGATCTGCGATCATACTAAGGGCAACTGTGTTCTCTTCACTGATGATGTAAAGCTATTCAACACCACAGACAATACTGCTACCCTTCCAAAAGACCTCGACTATGTATCAGAATGGTCAAACAAATGGCAAGTTCAAATCTTAACAAATAAATGCTCTGTCTTACATATTGGCAAAAAAAATTAATAATAATCAGAAAATAAAATACAAGCTGAATAGTCAAGCCCTTGTTAAGGATCCAAACTCGGCCAAGGACCTTGGAGTACTCATTTCTAACGATCTAAGTGCTGGAGCCCACTGTAACTACATAGCCAAAAAGGCATTAAGAGTTGTTAATCTAATCCTACGTAGCTTCTTCTCTGGTAATGTCACTCTATTAACTAGAGCATATAAAACATTTGCTAGACCAATACTTGAATACAGCTCATCGGTCTGGAACCTGCATTACGTATCTGATATTAACACAGTTGCGAAAGTCCAGAAATATTTCACAAGAAGAGTTCTCCACTCCTCTACTGGTTGCAGAATACCTTATGCCACCAGACTTGAAATTCTAGACCTAGAAAACCTAGAACTAACTTTGGGGGTGCAGGAGGAGTGCATCAATTAGGTGGGGTTCCCCTCCTCTTGTGTGTCTCCTCTGGTGCCCCTTTCTGTTTGACCCTCTTCCTCCTTCCTATCCGGGGCTCTTGCCGGCCAACTGAGCAGCAGAGAAGCCTGTTGGGGCGGTGAGTGTGTATTTCTTTTGTCAGCTACCCTGGGTACCTGCCCCCAAACAAAGGTGTGTCCCTTCCCGCCTCTCCTGCCGCCATTCAGGACTCCTGCCTGTCCCTCCACTGCCTTCAGAGCTGCTGCTTGCTTGGAGGGAGAAGGACGCGAGAAGGGAAGGTTCGTTGGAAGGTTTACCTGGCTGAAAAGCAGGTAAGGCAGCTGTGAACGGTCCTTATGAGCGCCCCTATGCTCTGTCCCCCACCCCACCCACCCCTGAGAGGGACCAGCTAGAGACGGAAGCCGAAGTTCCTGGGTGTTTTGCATCAATTCAGCCACATTCCCAGTAACTCTTGAGTAAGTTTGTTGTGACTCTTGACTTGGGAACTTCGTCCCCTGGTAAAAAAAAAGTGACGCTTTGCAAATGTAAACGAAGCCCTGTCTCTCTTCCCCTTTTGAGAAGTGTCTATACAGGTTCCTCCCCAAAGACCAGAGAATTATCGAGTGGCACAGCGGGAGGTCATCTACTCCAGCCCCTGCTCAGAGCAGAATAACCCACTATTCTTTTGCATACAGCTGTGACTTTGAGATATAGCTTATAGCACCTTTAACCCTAACAAGACAGACACAGAGTTCAGAGAGTAATTACGACTGCAGAAAAAAACAATTGCTACCAACCTGCCTTCCATGGAGGACCTGTATGCTGCACGAGTCAAAAAGAGGGCTGTGAAAATATCTACAGACCCCTCACATCTTGGACATAGACTGTTTCAACCCCTTCCCTCAAAATGATGCTATAGGGCACCGCACACCAGAACGACTAGACACAAGGACAGTTTTCCCTCAAACGCCATCACTCCGCTAAACAAATAATTCCCTCAACACTGTCCAACAATTTACAAAGTCTGCACTACTATTACTATTAAACTTCTCATCACTCCTTATCGCCCCTCCCCTCCACTTATAACTGTATGACTGTAACCTTGTTGTGTGTATCCTAACGTTTTTCATTGACTGTTTCCTAGTATGATTTGATTGCTTATTATACCCTATGACCATTATTAAGTGTTGTACTTATGATTCTTGACTTTTGACGAATGTATCTTTTCTTCTATGTTCACTGAGAGCATTTGCACCAGGACAAATTCCTTGTATGTCCAATCACATCTGGCCAATAAAGAATTCTATTCTATTCTATTCTATTCTATTCTATTCTATTCTATTCTATTCTATTC
>NW_020769362.1:3831736-3869036 GCF_900518735.1 Pseudonaja textilis
CCTTCCTTCCTTCCTTCCTTCCTTCCTTCCTTCCTTCCTTCCTTCCTGCCTTCCCTCCCTCCTTCCTTCCTTCCTTCCATCCATCCATCCATCTTTCTCATGGCCTCTGCCTGTTTCTGAAAGCTTTCTCTTTCTGTTTAAATTCCAGCTGTTGCTTTATTTGGAGTATCTGCTTGGAGGGAAGGCCAAAAACTGGCTAGAAACATTCTTGGCCCACCACTGAACTATCCAAATCTGAAAACTGAACTGAAAAGCAAAGCAAAGGAGCCTGCCCAAGGTACTTTTAGATACATATAGAAGCTTACATATTTCATTTATTCTGGTTCAGGTCTTGCTGAAGGGAGTTCTCATCAAATTGTCATGATATGAGGGGCACGGAAAGATAATGTCTATCCTTCCCTTCCCTCCTTCCTTTCTTTTCATCCCCTTTATTTTTTCCTGCCTACCAACTGTCCTTCCTTCTTCTCTCCTCCCTCCCTCCCTTCTTTCCACCAAGTGCACAGAATACATTTGCAAAAAGGAGACATTCAGAAAAAAACACAAGATATGCATAGAAGTTCGTGTGTTTTTTCTCACTCTTTTGATCAATTAGTTCAGGGGTAGGGGAACTTAGCTCTTTTATCACTTATGGACTTCAATTCCCAGAATTCCTGAGTGAGCCATAAAAGGTTTCCCTTCCCTGGCCTGCTGGTTTTTCAGTTGTGGGGGAAATCAATTTTTGACTTGAATGGGACTGTTTAATATATAAATGTAGGACATATTCTTTATATATTCTTTATATGTCCAACATCTGTATATTAAACAGTCCCATTCAAGTCAAAAAATGATTTCCCCCACAACTGAGAAACCAGTAGGCCAGGGATGGGGAACCTTTTATGGCTCACTCAGGAATTCTGGGAAGTGAAGTCCATAAGTGATAAAAGAGCCATGTTCCCCTACCCCTGAATTAGTTCCTAAATTTCTAGCCAAGGAGGGGAGAGCAGGGGAGGTTTTCCTCCTGGGAGCCATCAGTTCTGAGTCCTGGTGTGCTTTCATTACTGGTAATTCCGACCAAGTTGGGACGGCGGACAACAGGACTGAATTGGGTCTGCATTTTTTCCCCCACAGAATCTCAGGGGGATCCGTTCACGCTATCCCAGTCGGAGCAAAGCTTCAGAGAAAATGGTCAAGTTGCACAGCCTGAGACGAAGAAGACAAAAAAACAAGAAAGACACGCCACCCAACTAAACCATAAATGGAAGGATCCTGGCTGGACACAGAAATGGACCAGAAGGCACCAGAAAGCTCCAGATACAGAGAAGAAGAATGAAAACCATCCAAGATCGGCAGAGAGAGCCAGAAAAGCAGCATCTACAAAGGGTTCCTCTGATGGACTGAAGACCACACCTTCTCCTAAGATCCAAAATGCACCTGCTAAGACAACGGGCATGAGAAAGACCTCCAGGTCTGGCGAGGGAAGACAGAATGGATCTTCTCTCAGAAGTGAAACTCGGAAGAAAGAACGCCAACCCACAACCACATTGGCGGAGGCCAGGAAGAAGCCCTATAGCCCCGAACAGCTACGTGAGTTTATGGACCAGAAGGCCGCTGAGAGAAATAGGAGGCTCCAAGAAGAGAGGAGGACCTCAAAACAAGCCCAAGAAGAGAGAAACAAGAAACTTCAAGAGGTCTACCGAAAACAGAGAGAAGCAGCCAGGAGAAGAAGCCATTGTGCAGAACAGCCGAGAGAAGACTGGGTTTCCATAACACCCACCAAGAACATTCTTGATTTGGTAAGGACATTGTGGTGGGAAATAAGTCACAAATGAAGGAAAGCTTTTGTTAGATTGAGTCCTGTCTAAGCCATGCGGTTGAATGTTATCTCAGAAACCGCAGCCCACACCAGCTTATTTGTTTAGCAGAGTGATGGCATTTGGGGAAAAACTCCCCTTGTGTCTAGTTGTTCTGGTGTGCAGGGCTCTATAGCATCGTTTTGAAGGAAGGAGTTGAAACAGTTTATATCCAGGATGTGAGGGGTCTGTAAATATTTTCACAGCCCTCTTTTTGACTCGTGCAGAATACAGGTCCTCCATGAAAGGCAGATTGGTAGCCATTGTTTTTTCTGCAGTCCTCATGATTCTCTGGAGTCTGTGTCTGTCTTGTTGGGTTGCAGAACAGACAATTTCAGTGTCCTGAGTCACATGAAAGTCCACACATCTTAAAGCTGGCCGGGTTGAGAAACATTGCAGTCCAACTTCCAATGGCCCTCCAGATATTTGGACTTCGACCCCCAGAATTCTCAGCAAGAGTTACGGCTGATGGGGTCACACTGATGGGCAAGAGCCACACATCTATCACAGACCAGGAAAAGTTAATATAAAATCATTCTTCTTGTTTTAAATTTTAGAAATACCCAAGTGGACAGCCTCCAGGTAGCATTGACCCCAAAGGGGTTTACCGAGTATCACAGACTCTGCTAAGGAAGGAGCCAAAATTCAACAGGTACGTGACAATGATTTCCAGTTGCTTAAGCTTGCAGAGATGCAGCAGAGGTATTTAATTAATTAATTTCTATAGCCACCCAACTCAACCACGGGACTCTGGGAGTCTTATAATTCCAAAAGTATAAAACAGTTTTAAAAACATGAGGCGTTATTCGAACTGTAACACTGGATTTATTGGTTGTTCAAGAATAAGAAAAGAGATTTGATGTGTTCTTTTCTTTGGAATTCTGTTGTTGTTCCATTAGTGTGTTGGACTTGGAGCCAAGGATGGACAAAACAGGACAAGTGGCTCCAATGCTGGGATTATGCACCTCAGTGATCCCTGAAGGTCAACTGAACAGTCCTCTGAAACTCAAAGAGGTAGACATCTCCTCCTCTTGGGCAAGCCACTGCTCTCCGAGTCCTTTTCATCTCTGGAGAGAGAAAGTTATTGGCATGGAGACGCCATTCTCCTTGGACATCTCTACCTCCCCTTCTTACAGAAGAAAGCAAGACAGAGTGAAGGCCATCCACAACTTAGCTAAAGATCTCAATGAGCGATTGGGGAGAGAAATGGAGAGGTTACAAGCCAACAAGGCCTCAAGGGACCAAGGATGTCCACCTGGAACGCCATCTAAGAGGTCTCAGGTGGCTACGCCACCTGGAGTTCCTCTTGAGAAGTCTGATGCTCCAGAAGATGCAGAGTCTGTTTGGGGTTCAAGACCTTTATCGAATCCACCAACGTGTCCTCAAGAAAGGGCTGGTCTCGAGACGGGGTTAGGCGTCCCAATGGTCAAAGAGGGGATCATCCAACATCTTCGGCCAACTGATGGGGGCGGCCTTGAAGTGAAGCAGATGGACTTGGCTGAAAGAAGGCAAAGCAGGATTGAAGCAAAAGAGCTGAAGGAAGGTGGGTAGAGAAGCTTCCTGCATTGCCCTATGAAATGTGAAATCTCTATTGGGCTCAATGTAGAATAAAATTCTCTGCATGTGGATTTCAAGATGATTTATTTATTTATTTCCTTCCTTCCTTCCTTCCTTCCTTCCTTCCTTCCTTCCTTCCTTCCTTCCTTCCTTCCTTCCTTCCCTCCCTCCCTCCCTCCCTCCTTCCTTCCCACTCCTCTCTGTCCCTTTCTCTCTTTTTCCTCCCTTCTTCCTGCCTGCATGACAACCAAAACTTCAGGAAGTTAACCACAATATATAAAAACAAAATTACGTTTACCCAAATCATTTAAGAACTTGTGTCGTTCTTCCCAAGGTCCTGTTTCAGAGATGGGATTTGGGGAGAAGGGCCCACCTGGACCCCCAGCCAGCGTCTTCACTGGAAGGTAAGCAAAAGTCAGCTCTGTGCAGTTTCACAGGTGCCCACAAGATGGGGATATTGACCTGCTTAATGGGGCCTCTTTGCAAAGGTGCCCAGGTTATTCTCAGGTAAATCTCAGGTGTTCTGAGCCGGAAATGGGGGCCTTCTGATATTCCTCAACTACAAATCCCAGCAGCCTCACCCAACCCGACTGCCAGCAATTTAGCAACCTCTTGGAGGCCAGGAGCTCCAGGTTGTCAAAGGTGGGGACCAGAAGTGGGTATTCAGGAGGTTCTGACCAGTTCTGGAGAACCGCTAGTGGAAATTTTGAGTAGTTCGGAGAACCACTCATCTGAGGATGAGAATGAAAAAAAAAATCACCTTTTTTGTGTTTCAAGTAACATTTTTCTCCCACTGTCTACCTCCACTGCTTCTCCACCAAGCTTGTTCAACCATGGTTGACTTCATAAGCCATCATTGGCTGGGGTTAAACCACAGGTTGCCCCAAAGCCAGGTAAGTGATGTATGTTAGCAGAGCCAGGCCATCTTTTTCCTTTCTTTCGCTTTCTTCCCCCGGAATTTGCTCTGGCGTGAAGCTTTCTCACGACTACAATGCCCATCGTCCTTTCCGAATGTCCTGCGCTGCTCCCGAGAACGTTCTCTGGGTAAAAATGGGGATATTCAATTATGCCACCCTTCTAGCAATAATTCCTCGGCCGGGAGAATCTGTTTCAACATATGGTAGGGACAGAACCGAAGTCTCTTGATTATCTGGCCCCTCTAAATCCCCGCTGATCCCTTTTCTGCTCAATCTGAATGAGAGATTAACCAATTGGATCCCGCAGGTTTATTTACTGCAGTTGGCTTCGCTCGATTTTAAATGCGCACAAGCTGAGCTGGGATCCTGTCCTTCCGTGTTCCAGCTTTCGGATACAGAGAGAGAAGGAATTACACTGTAGATCAGGTTGGATGGTCAATTTCATTGAACGTGAAATTAAATTTGTTTAATGCAATGGCCACTTGAAGTTGTGACGGCACTGGACAAAGGGACTTCAATGACCGAACAGGGTGCTTAGAGTTATGCTATGGACGGTCATGTGATCAGATTTCGGACGGTTGGCAGCTGGAATTTATTTATGACCATTGCAGCATACAATAGTCACATCATCCCCATTTGCGACCTTCAGTCAATCGATCAGTCGATTTCTGGCCAGCAAAGACAGTGGATGATCTGGGGCGTGGCACAAAGGCAACACAGTCACATAAGTAAGAAGAGTCCCTTTAATACCTCCAACTTTGCCCCCAATGTCCAGGTTCCCTTCGGCTGGAGAAAATAATTCTCCCGAGAACAGTCTTTAAGTGGAGGAAATTCAGTCCGAAAACAAAGTACAGACAAACTGTAAATAAAAATTCTTGGGCCCTGGACAGCGGAAAGGCAGGAAGAAGCGTTTCATCCTTTCTTCCGTATTGAAGTCACAATGGAATGTGCACTTGCAAGGTTGCTTGGTGCACAGAACAACACATATTGTTCTTTTTAAAGCAGGTCCCTGAAATGCTGCAGCACATGGGACACCTCTCTAGGCAAGATTTGCCCCTCAAGAAAGGGAAGAAGATAGATATAGTGATAGAGTGATAGATAGATAGATAGATAGATAGATAGATAGATAGATAGATAGATAGATAGATAGATAAATAGACAGATAGATATAGTGATAGATAGATAGATAGATAGATATAGTGATAGATAGATAGATAGATAGATAGATAGATAGATAGATAGATAGATAGATAGATAGATGGATGATAGATAGATATAGTGATAGATATAGTTATAAATAGATAGATATAGTGATAGGTATAGTGATAGATAGATAGATATAGTTATTTATAGATGATAGATAGATAGATAGATAGATAGATAGATAGGTAGATAGATAGATAGATAGATAGATAGATAGATAGATAGATAGATAGATGGATAGATCCATCATCCCCACGCTCCGGTTTATAAGCCATTCCTCTCCTTCCACTCCTTTTTGCTCTCTCCCACTCTGCTGTTTCTGGGTCATCCTGTGAGAAGGGAAGGGGGGGGGCGGAAAAAAGCTTATTAACGCGAAAAATGAAATGAGATTTTTTTTTGCTAAGCAGATTGCTGATTGGAATAAAAACTCGCCCCTCCCCTGTCTGTCTCCTTCGACTCTCTGCCCTGGGAAACATCTGCCCAGACTTTATCTCCTTGGCTTTGGGCTTCCACTCCATCAAGAAAGGCCTCGTTTTCACACATCCCTCACTAATCGGTTTAGCCGAGGCCTCCGCGTCGTCGTGTCGCAGGCTGCGTTCTGTGCCCCAGGCCCCCAAGAATAAAAGCTTTCTTAGCCCACCTCCTAAGCCCCTTTTTTCTCCACCCTGACCACTTGAAGATGGCTGGACTTCACCTCCCTGTCATGCCCCTCTCGGAATCTGATTCAGAGGGGGAGGCCAAGCAGCCGACAGGAAGTGTGAGTGTGGCTCCGTTGGCTGTGGAGGAAACTAGGGAAGGGCACAGTCCGGCTGGGCAGAGCAGGGAAAAGGTAGAACAAGGGAGAGGGAATTCACAGGAAGACCCAGGCCCACCCCTTCATCATCCTAGGGCACGCAGGGAGGAACGGAGAAGGGAGCAACGTGAGTTCCATGGCAAGCTGTTGGAAGCAAATTGTGAATTTATCTGGTCTCATCGTGGCTTATCTGTGTTCCTGGCGTTTTCCCAACTGTGTGACTTTTGCCATGCTTTCAAGTCTGAACGTCCTTCTCCTGCCCTGTCCAGTTAATTACTGCAGCTTGGTTTGTTTGGATTTTTAGCTACAGTCTGTGTGTACTTTGTTTTGGACCGAATTTCCTCCACTTAAAAGCTGTTCCTGGGAGAGGTTTTTCTCCAGCCGAAGGTAACCTGGGCATTGGGGGCAAAGTTGGAGATAATAAAGGGACTCTTCTTGCTTATTTGACTGTGTTGCCTTGGTGTCATCACACTCCCAGCCAACAGAAAAACGGCTATGAGTCACATTTTCAGTGCTTTTGTAGTCTCTAAACAAAATGTTGTAAGTCGAGGACTAGCTGTAGTTGTTCTTTGGAATAGGTGGAGGTTTGATGGAGGCCACTGTGTGTGGGTGGGTGGGAGTGAGACAACCAGATGCTTCCAAGATGCAATTTTAAGGATGGAGCAGGCTGTTTCGGCTATGTGAAAATCCAGCATCTGAATTCACTTCTCTCTCTCTTTCATTTTAGTGGGTCAATCCACACCCTGGTTGAAATCTCAAAGGCTTCTCTGAAGAACAACCAGCCAGAAAGAAGCAGTTGTCAGAAGAAACCTCCAGGTAAGATGTACAGAAAACAAATGCATGAGTAAGACATATGTCTCTTTGGGTCTACTCTTTGGGTTAGCTTCATCAGAGATGCTTCCATTCTTCCGTCTCAAAAGGTTGAAGGAACTTTTAACTCCTGAGGTTTTTGGAGGTTCCATCTTCCTCAACCTTGTCCCCTTCTTAAATATGGGCTTTCAGCATTTATGGAAATTGGCAGAGGCCACTGTTTCTCCACTAACAACTTCTAGTTGAACTGGAGAGTATCACTATCAATTATTCTGCCTGCCAAAAATGAATGGGTGGATAGGTGGATGGAAGGAAGGAAGGAAGGAAGAAGGGGAAGACAAAGAGACAGGAAGGAAGCAATGAAAAGAAAGGAGGAGGAAGGGAGGAAAGAAAGAAGGAGAGATGAGGGAAGGAAGGAAGGGAAGAATTTTAAAAAAAAATTATAGTTCCATTTCTTAAATCACACCGATATTTTTTTCTCTTAAACTGGTAAAGTAACGGCACGAACTGAATTCTAAAAACCCAAAGGTGGATTAGTGCAAAATCCAAAGAGACTAAAACTGACCAGCCGCAGAAAGCAAGATGGACAATGGGCTCCCAACCTGTTGTGATTTCATCCGAGTATTCAGGGAAGAGCTGGAGAAAAGCCAAAGTTAATGATTTAGTATACTTGGGCATCATTTATGATTACTGTTGCGTTTTGTCACGATGCTCTACAAATACCGATGGACCAAGGGAGAGAGATACATTGCATTAAAAAAAAATAAGGGATGACAAATACGGAGGCTTGGATGTTCTACTTTTTTTTTTTCTCCAGAAAACCCAGCGGGACAAGGTGGTCTTCTCTTCACAGGCCAGCACCAGCCCTTCGGTTTTCCTTTTCCATCAACTAATTTGCCTCCTGAAAAAGCCAGCGCTGGAGAAGATCTGTCTGAGCCCACAGATTCAAACAGCCAGGTAGGGGGGGCTGAGGCCCTTCCTCCTGTCTCCTCTCGGGTCTACCCTTTTTGATGATGGTGGTGCTGATGAAGTTACTTTATCTGTTCACCTGAGTCCGACTTTTGGCCATTCTACGGGCCAGGGTCTCTCTCCATCTCTCTCCCTTTATAACCTGAGCCAACTGTCCTCATTAATAAGAAAAAAACAACCACCGTATTTTGGTGCGAGGATTCCCAAATCCTTTTGGCACCATCCTTTCTCTCCAGGCCTGACACCATGTTAGCCAAGGCTGGGTTCCCACGAACGAATTCGGTTCATTCCCCTATTTGCCATGGGGAATGTAGCCGTCCCTCTTGGCTAACTGGGGTTTAGGCTTCAGAAGGGTTCTGGATCCCTTGCGTGGTCCAGGGGGAGGACAGGTTGCCTGGGCAACGGTGCATCATCTGGGGCCTCTTTACCTGAGCTGTGTTTCTGTCCTCAGTGGAGTGAGATCAGCCAGTTCTACGGAGGAGCCAGTTCCTTTGGCCGGCTTAGCCTGACCCTGGTGGAACAATCCTTGAGGGAAGAGGAGCTGCGAGCCCGGCACCAGAGCGCCCTCCTCCGGCTGCGGGAAAAGGCCCTCCGGGAGAAAGCCCAGGCGGAGCTGGCCTGGCTGGAGCATGGGGAGCGGTGAGGATACTTGTGCCCCACACGGTCCCCCTCTTATGCTTACCTCCCCCCCCCCCACAGAAACACTGACACACCTCTGGTATTGCACATCACAATATCGACCCACAAAATGATGTCATGGGATCATCATGCCTTCCATCAAACACTTTTTTTTTTCTAGGTAAGCAATGTTAAGAGGAGGAGGCGGTGGAGGAGGGAAAAAGAGGAGGAGGAAGAGGAGGAAGAAAAAAGAGGAGGAGGAAGAGGAGGAAGAAAAAAGAGGAGGAGGAGGGAAAGGGAGGAGGAGAGTAAGAGAAAGAATAAGAAGAGGGGGGAGGAGGAGAAGAATAAGAGGAAGAGGAAGAAGAAGAGGAGGAGGAGGAGGAAGGAAGGAAAGGAAGAAAGAACGAGAAAGAAAGAAAAAGAAAGAAAGAAAGAAAGAAAGAAAGAAAGAAAGAAAGAAAGAAAGAGGAAATAAGAGGAAAGGGTAGTACTAAGATCTTGATTTAAATGACTGTAGGAAGGTAAAAGATATAATCAATGATATTAAATGGTCCTGAAGTTGGAGGAGTTAATAATCTTGATTTGAGGCAGAACAAAAGTTGGTATTTTGGACATCAAGAAGTTTTTTTTTTAATTTAATCATTTAATTTTTTTAGCCGTTCAAGTCCATGGGATTCTGAGCAGCAGTTCTGCCTTTCCATGGAGAATGTGTGTAGGTTGTGTTGTCCTGGGGGAGGGGCCATTGGCTGACTGGATCCCAAGGATCGAAACCCACTTCCCAACGTTTTGAGTTCGATCTTTTGTTGCCTGCTTTCAGCTCCCCAAACAGCTTGCGGGGCCCATCATCCACAGCCGAGAAGCAGCTCTCCATCCTAACTAGGCTGAAGCAAGAGCAGGTGATATATCCGGGGAGGGGAACGGAGGAGGGAGGTGAGGCTGGAGGGTTTGTTAGCCCTGCGAGGTAGTCCGGGTTAAGAAGCCAGACCAGAAGCACCAACTCTTTGTCCTAATTGCAAAGCTACGTTGACAAGAATTTCGCAAGACTGAAAACATTTTAAAAGTGCATGGAAAATGGTGCAGCGATGCCTCACGGTCTCTCTCCACGCGCCTTCTCTGCAGGCAGAAATCAGACACCTGCAGAACATCGGCCGAGCTGCCCACCAGGAGCGGAAACTTCTCCTCCAACAGCGAAAGGAGCTCCTGGAAGTGCAGAAGACAACCACACAGCTGTGGCTACAGGTGGCTGGGCAGCTGCCGCACCAGGTTTGTGATGCCTGCGCCAAAAGGAGCTGTTTGCTGCTCTCCTCTCCAGCTTTCAAATTATGAGAAGCCACCTGAGATGGGAGCTCTGGACCACCTTCCTGTCTTCTAGTTCAGGGGTCGGCAACCTTTTGGACCTCAGGGACCACCAAACTCATCATTTTAAATCCCGTGGACCAGACACCCTGGGAAAATCCCTCCCAAAGCTTGCAGGAAAATTTCCTACCCTGTTTTCCTACCGATCAATCATTCTTTGTTTGGGATCGCAGGATACCATCTCCAGCTCCGTTCTCAGGGGGAGGGAGAGAGAGAGACTTTTGGCTTCATGCAAGGAAAGCAGCAGAAACAGAAGTCTTTCTTTCTCTCCCCCAAACTCCGCCAGAAATGAGTCTTGGTGAGACTTGTTGCACCGGCGCAGCCTCTTGGAGCAGGAGGCCTTGCAGGGTCCCAAAGACTCATTTCTGGCAGAGTTTGGTGAGAGAAAGAAAGACTTTTGCTGCTTTCCTTGCATGCAGCCAAAAACAGAAGCAGAGAGAAGCGGAAAGAAGCACCCCGGTGGTCAGGCGCGTGGGGTGAGTGGGGCAAGTTCCCCCCTCCACCCTTTCCCCGCTCCCCTCACTACCTCGTGTTGTTCGCAATGCAAGCGACGCAAGCCTTGTGTTCCCACGAAGCCTGGATTGCTTTGGGAGTGACGTTTCTCTGTGGACCACCAAAATTTTCTCGCGGACCACCAGGGTTCCCCCATCCCACTGGTTGGCAACCAACTGTTCTAGTTCAACACACACACCTGTACTCAGGTAGGAAGCCCCTCACCATTTCAGACAAACGCACAAAGCATGAATGAAGTTGAGATCACCCTAAAGAAAGTTAGACAGGCTTTCTCTTCCTCTTGCCAGGTTTCTGAGAATTATAACCCTCCAGGAGTTGGAGTGCCGGAAAAAGAAAAGTTTGAAACCTCTTTCAAAACCTATTCGGGGAGAACAGAACGGAGGAGCAGCCCTGAAGCTGACGAGAAGTGAGGAACCGTTCCTTAATGTTGGTTAAAAATTAAGATTTTTGCAACGTTTCTGACAGGTGACCACCCACGAAGGAGAACTCGCCATCCCTTTGCTGCTAAGTAGCCATTGTGCTTTTGTGTTAATTGTGTTTATCTCAGCAAGGCAATTCGTCTATGAAAAGGGGGACTGAGATAAACTGCCCAGAAGTGAATCATTACTTCTCTCTTTGATTTATTCAAAGGGTTGGTGCTGTTTTTTTTCTCCCTGGGTTTCCATGGCTGATCTTCTCCTTGACCCCTGCCCTTGAGCGGTCCTGATCTTTGAAAGCCCACCCTCTTGCAGATCTTTGAATGAATGGGGTTGCTTTGTGATACCCACCCCTTTCTCTTTCACAAATTTCCCTTCTGGCCTTGTCACTTCCCATTCAGAAGCCTGGACGGATACGTGGGAGGCGGTCTGTTTGGTTAATGGAGACCCCTGCCAATAAATCTTTGCATGAAGCGGATCTATAATTCACGCTGCTATTGATTATAGGTCACCGGTACCTTTAAAATGGATTGCTGGCTTCAACTGCACTCTCTCTGATGGAAGGGCTGGCTGGCGTGGTGGATAGAGAGGGACTTCATCCATCTAGTTGTTTTGGACAACGCGAAGTCTTTTAGCTGGACTCCTGGTGAAGATCCATAACAAGGAAACATCTCAAGCCATCAAGAAAATAGGTCCAGTTGCTGTGACTCCCCTTCCAGGCAATTCTACCTGGATGAATAACAGAATAACAGAGTTGGAAGGGACCTTCTAGTCCCTTCTTCTAGTCCAACCCTACACCACTGCAAACAAAGGGCTGCCCAGTCTCTTTTTTGACAGTTTCCAGAGCAACCACCACTTCTGAAGGCAACTTCTGTTCCACTGGTGAATTGTTCTTATCGTCAGCAAATGTCTCCTTAGTTCTAGCTTGGTCCTCTCTTTGGTTGGTTTCCATCTGTTGCTTCTTGTTCTGCCTCCAAGAGCAACCAAGGTGATTAAGGGACTAGAGGCTAAAACATAAGAACGGCTGCAGGAATTGGATATGTCTAGTCTAACGAAAAGAAGGACTTGACAGTGGCTGTCACAGAGTATTTGAGTGGCTGTCACAGAGAAGAGGGGCCTGATTTATTCTCCAAAGCACCTGAGGGCAGGACGAGAAGTAAGGGATGGAAACTTATCAAAGAGAGGTCCAACCTAGAAATAAGGAGAAACTTCCTGTCCGTGGAATAGCTTGTCTCTGCTACTTATGGGTGCTCTTATCACTGGAGGTTTTTAGCAATAGCGCTTAAGGCTTACATAACGCTTCACAGGGCTTTCCAGCCTTCTCCAAGTGGCTTACAGAGTCAGCCTCTTGCCCCCAACAATCTGGGTCCTCGTGTTACCCACCTCGGAAGGACGGAAGGCTGAGTCAACCTTGAGCCAGTCAGGATTTGAACTCCTGGCAGTGGGCAGAGTCAGTCTGCAATGCTGCACTCTAACCACTATCGGTTGCAAGGCAAGAGACTTAGAACGGGTGCCCTCACATCCTCTAGTTAAGAGCCGGCCTACTTGAATATTTGGCAACTTGCCTAGGTAATCCACCCAATTCCAAGCCACCGAGGTCACCCGGTCATTACTGGAAAATGTTCTTGCCCACATTGTACTTGATTAAGCCGGTCAGAATCAAACGGCTGGCAGTCGGCAGAATTAGCCTGCAATACTGCTCCACCACAGCTCCTTTAAGAAGAGATTGGGCAGCCATTTGTCCGGAATTCTGGGCGTTCACCCATCTTAAAGCTGCCAGAGATAAGGAACATGGCATTCAGCACTCTCTTTCCAATTAATTCAGGCTGGTCTCTTTATAGACATCTGGCTGAATCAAAGGACATTTTGCCACTGGAGAATCGGGTGGCAGAAGGATTTGCCAAGTGGAAACCAGGAAAAGGAGACCCATCGAAGGTATTGGAAGCTACAATCCAGGATCTATATGATCCTTCTGCTCAGAGAACCCAGGATCCAGCCCTCGGAGATGGAAAAACAGCAGGTAACCCATTTTTCCAGTTTCTGACAAAAAAAAAATTAAATCTCCCTTCAGATGAATGGTTTCCCTTAACAATGGCAGTGTTCACTTAATGTGCGATCACAGGGATAATGCAATGGTCGTAAGTGTGAAAAACACTCCCTAAGCAACTTTTTTTTTCAGTGTCGTCGTAAGTTCAAACAGTCAGTTAAGGAACTGCTGTAAATCAAGGGCTATCTGCATAGCTTTGGTTCGCTCCTGAAAATGCAACTCCCACAAAACTTTAAAGAAAACATTAAAAGAACTTTAAGGAAGAGCCCCCAAGCCCCCAATTCCTTGAGTCTTTGGGGACTCAAGTGATGGGATAAGAGAATTTTATTTCCAGAGTTGAATGGAAAATGGCTGGTTGGTTGGATTTTTCTGGATGGAATCAAGCCAGCATTTCTGGCTACCCACAAAACCTCTCTAAGCAATTTGCCGACCAACATTTCCTCCTTAACCTTCCCTCTGTAAATTATGTCTTCCTGAAAGGCTCCTCAAGGAAATAATAAATTAAACTCGGAGCTTGTGATGTCTAATTTGTTCTGGCCACTTCAATCACCCTTTAATGCAGACAGAAAGAGCCTCAGTTTCCCCCTTTGATGACTAGAATGTCCTGCTTGACATCTCATTGGCGTAAATCACGCGAGAGCCGAAATCTGTCCGAGTTTATTAGGGGATATGATTATGTGGCTTCTTCAGAAAACAAGGCAGAGCTTATTCCGTTTGGGCTATTAAAAAAGTGCTTTCTTCCGAGATATTTCCAACATAATTTAAGAGGCTGCGTTTTTTTAAAAAAGAAAAGAAATCCATCTATCGGAGAGATTTTGCTCTCTAAATATTTCCAGCAGTTCATATTTCTTCTGCCTTCCTATTCAGCTTATAGAAACTAAATCCAAATCTTCTATCCAAGGCATTTCTATAATTTATTAGCCTTGTAGGTGCCTCGTCTGTAGGAAATTATAAATATTGAGTCAGGAATTACAGTTCCACAGAACTCTACTTATTCACAATATTTCAGCATGATGAAATGCCATTTTTGCCGTAAAATCTCACTTAGAAAATGTATCAAGTCGGTTGTTGCACTAATAGAACAATATTAAATAATAATAGGTTGGAGAAACACTGCGGGCATACTGAGAAATCTGATATTAAGACCTAAAATTAAACCAGTTTCCACACTTCTGCTGTTTCTAGATCACTCAGCCAGTCGAGGAGAAAAAGAACAAAATAACGGTTTGACCAAGAATTTCCAAGAAGACCTTCCTGGTTCTCCGCTAGACAAAAGCCCAGGTTTCGCTTCTGCAGGATCTTCCTCCATACCTCGTGGTTCCTGTCCTTATCCAGAAAAGTCACTGTCTGGTCTTGAATTCCATAAGGGCTATGCAGTTCTCGTCAATCTCTCTGGAAGTTCTCCTTCAGATATAGAAGATGATAGCCTACAAGACACAGACGTTAGCCTCCCTGAAGAATTCATCTTCCAGGACCCCCTCCCTGATCACCTGGGCGTCTCTACACATCACGAAGCTCCAGCGGTGCCAAGGATAGTAATAAGCACAGAAAATACTCTGTCCTCCTCTGAGAAGAAACCTCAGGGGCAAATTTCTGGTGGGGATCTTGAGTCAAAAGACTCAAAGCGTGCTCTGTGCAGCCAGGAAAAGATCTGGGAAAGCACACCTGGAGCAGAAAGTTTGGTTGAATCTGGTTCTGTTATATTATCCAACAGTGGAAGGCTACAGGGGATCCCTTCTCCTGTGACAAAAAAGGACCACGTTCATACGCCAACTTTGAGAAGCAGTGCAACTTCTTCTGAGGAGCTGTCCTGCACAGAAAACGGTGGGACCGAGACGACTTCTCAAAGCCCACTTGATCCAGGGATGGCTTTCTCCCCCACCAATGATCCATTTCAGAGTCCTGAGGCTGAAGGAAAGAAGGATCCCGTGCCTTCTTTCAATGTAACTGGAGAAGATGTTGAGGATGAAACTCCATGTCAGGAGGCAACCGTGAAATTGTCGCCAGATGCTTCTCTGAACATTGGCGCTCCTCAAGATTCTGAAGACCCGCTACATGGCCCAAAACCTTCATTAGGCCATAGGTTTCCAAATTCTTCTGATCACCTGCTGGTTTCAGAGGACAAACCTGGCTGTGCCAACCGTTCAGTGGATGAGTGTGTATCCCACAAGCCGGATGAAACCAGTCTTCAACACAACAAAACATCCATGGGCAACAAGGACCTGGCTGAGGAACATCAAAAAAGTTCTTCAACCAAGAACCAAAATATAAATGAAGCTGGATCGCCAACGGTTCCTTTAAGTTCTCCTCAAGAGGGCCTCCTGAAAAATGAAGGGGATGCCATGTTTCTTTCTGAACTGGAGGATGATGTGGGGTCTCCTGTAGATGAAATGTTGACTTACGGAAGCAGCGATCTCCCATCTTCAACTGAAAAAGATGTCTCTTCCGGAAGCACAGATCTTCCAGCTCCACCCGAAACCCCGAGTGGAAAAGATGACAAGGTCAACTCCAGCCTCGATTTCCCTTCTCCACCTGATCCAGTGGTATCTTCTGAAGCTGAAGAACTTTCCTCACTTTGCGACCTCCCAGCAGAAGGTGTAGGATCCTCTCCTCGTGCCTGAGCAGATTTCTCTCCCTTCTCACATTCTCTTTGTATATATACATATATATACATACATACATATACATATATATATATATACAACAAACATAAACATAGATACAAAACATAAAACCTTCTTTCCATTGTACAGTGTGTCGGTCAGCACAAATCTTCTTGTGCACAATATCAACAGTCCTTCCCTTCTAACTGCATTGTTAAAAATTATTTTACATGAATGTTCATATTATATTGTTATTAACTACTTATTGGATTTTACTTATAAACTATATCATCCTTTCTGAGCAAATTTCAATTTTTAAGACATCTCAATTCATAATATCATTCATTATAAACCATTATAACATATTACATCATCTTATCTTTATCACTGTAGTTATATTATTTCCTATTTCATAAGCGCACCAATCATGCTTACCGTCCCTGTCCTATTGTTTTTTATTTTTCTTATAAGTATCTATCTCATGTATTCAAAACTATATTTATTTTTATACCTGTATCTTGTAAGAGATTGACAAACCAAATAAATACTAAATACTATTCTCTTTTCTAACCATTGATAAAATAAATCCCAAATTTTATAATACTCTTTATCTTCTTGCTCTCTAATTGCTAATGTCAATTTACTCATTTCTGCACATTCCATTATTTTCATAATCAGCCCCTCTTCTATTGGTATTTTCCCACTTTTCCAGTTTTTAGCAAATACAATTCTAGCTGCTTCCAAACATTTATAATCAAATATGTCAATTCTTTGCTGTCTCTTCTCACATTCAAATTTTGGCGTAAAAGTGGAGAGGGGAATTATAGTTTGCTTTAAAAAAACAAATACAGCTTGTTTTCGACTTACAATCATTCATTTAGTGACAATTCAAAGTTGCAAGAAAAGAAAAAGTGACTTATGACCGTTTTTCACACTTACGACTGTTGCATCCTCAGCATCACATGATAAAAATTCGGACGCTTGGCAACTGACTTGTACTTATGATGGTTGCAGCGTCCCTGGGTCACGCGATTTGCTTTTGCGACTTTCTGACAAGTCAACGGGAGATTGAGTGAGTGTTGAGTGATTCACTCAACAACCACCCTGGCAAGAAAGGTCATAAAATGGAGCAAAGCTGACATAAGAAATTTCTCACTGAGCAACTGAAATGTCGAAAACGGGGCTGGTGAAGGGCAAAACTGGCGCACGCCAAAATGGCGATGCATTAAAAAAGCGGGCGCCACAACTGCCAGTCCCGACAGATGGATCACCCAGCCTGTCACCAGCAAGGCTTCAATATCAAGATTATACTTACTCCAAGGCCTGATTTTTTTTCTTTTTTCTTTTTTGGCCTGCTGTAGTTTTGATCAATATTAACCTCTGGGAGTCAATAAATCTTCGTAGGGGCCTCCAGAGAAGTCATTAGTTTTCATAGAGAATGATTATTTCTCAGTTAAACTCTGCATTTAATTTCCAAGCCATCCGTCTCTTTTCCGGCTGTTCCCCGCAGCAGAAAGGCTGCCGCAAAGGGGGAGACGTCCAAGGGGCACCCAGAGACCCAGTATCCCTCACAGCCCTTCAGGGAAATTGGCTTAGGCTCATTTACGGGAAATTCTGAGGGAAGGGAGGAGAGGGGGAAGGAGGAAGGAGAGAAAAAGGAACAAGGAGGGAGGGAGGAGAGAGAGAGAGAGAAGGAAGGAAGAGGGAGTGGGAAAGGGAAGGAGAAAAAAGAAAGAAGGGAAGGTGGAGGGAGGGAAGAAGGAAAGATGGAAAGAGAAGTAAGGAAGGAAAGTGGAATGGAGAAAGAAAGAAAGAAGGAGAGAGAGAGAGGAAGGAAGAAAGCAGGGAGGGAGAGAGGGAATGAAGAAGGGAAGGAGAGAGGTGGGGAAGGAAGGAAGGAAGGAAGGAAGGGAGGGAAGAAAGGAAACGAAAGGAAGGAAGGAAGGAAGGAAGGAGGGAGGGAGGGAGGGAAGGAAGGAAGGAAAGAAGGAGGGAGGGAGGGAAGGAAGGAAAGAAAGGTTTCCAGCGGCCCCACTGGAGAAGGGGAAGTGGGGAAGGACAGGAAATTAGAACCGTCCGACTGAAGCGGGCTCACCCCCGAGGGGAAAGCTAGGGGGAAGCCAGGCCGGAAGGGCAGGGGATGACGGGCTCTGAGGTCCAAGCCCCCTAATCCCCAGCCTTCCAAGCCCGGCCGGGACAAGCCAAGAGAGCGGCGGGCGCCCGGTTGACGGAGACTACAACCTCCCGACGGCCAGGAAGTCCCGCCCCCCCAGGCCTCCTCGTCCGCTGATTGCGCGCGGAGCAGTGGGCGGGGCGAAGAGGCAGCCCCGCCCCCCGTCTCCAGGGCTGGCGGCCCGTTGCTAAGTGAGGCCTTCCAGGCCTGGGTGTCGCCCGGTCATGGCGGCGGCGGCGGTGGCGGTGGGTTCCCGCCCGGCACCTCTCGGGCCGCGGCGGGCGCTGCGATGCCTCTTGGCGTTGCTGGCGATGGCGGCGCCGACGACGACGACCGGGGCGGCGCTGTACCAGGCCGGGGTACACCCGGTGTGGGTGCTGGAAGGCGGCACGGTGCGGGAGGCGCTGCGGGACTCGGCCTCGGCCTGGCTGGTGCAGTTCTACTCCTCGTCCTGCGGACACTGCGTGGCCTTCGCGCCCACCTGGCGCGCCTTGGCGGGGGACGTCCACGGTGAGCCGGGAATGATGGGAGAGGGAGTCCAAACCCCCCCCCCCCCCGCCCCGTGGTCCTCCCTTTGGGGAAGAGATCCCCCCCCCCCACTTGCCCGACCCAGCGCCCTCCCTCCGTCCCATCATCCCCAGCCTGAGAGGGAAGGAAGGGAGGGCATCGCCTTTGAGGGCGCCCGGTTGGGGAAGCAGGGCGGAGGAGGAGGCAACTTTCGTTTGCAAGAGGTTGAATTGCGGGGTGACCCTGGCACGTGGGCATTTCCGCACCCCGGTTTCTTGGATGGCTTCCTTGACCCGCCCCCCCCACCACCTTCGGCCTTCCTTCTGGTGGTTCCGGACCCCATGGAGAACTTAACAGCCCTTTGCCCAAGAAGGAAGATCATTTGCAAAACAGAGAGAGAGTTTTGCAGGTTGCAGCTCTGGATTTTAAGGGCTGAATGCTCCAGAAATGGGGACCCCCCTCACCCCCCACAACTCCCATCCTTCTCCCAATTGGAGAGAGTGGTGGGATTAAAAAGCCCCTCTCCTCTGCTGGCTGCCCCATCTGCAGAAGGAGCTTCTGCTGTGGCTAGATCTCTAGGCTAGATCTTACCTCCATGGATGGGTAAGGACCCTGGGAAGCAGTGGAGCAGATCCTTTCAGATCCCCCCCTTTTCAAAGATCTCCTGATACAATTGAGGACCAGAGATCTGGGTGGATCAATGGGCTGATTGACTCCTGATTGGCTTTGGGCAAGGTTGAAAGTTATGGACTTGAGGTAAGAGGTTCTTCTGCTTTCTTATCAGGGAGAGTTGGAACATGTAGACGTCTTAAGACAGCTGAACTACAAGTCCCAGGGTCCTTACCATTGACAGTTCTGGCTGAGGCTGCTGGGACTTGTAGTCCAACAAGTTCTGAAGGCTCCCATACTCTTCACTTGATTGATTGACCGTGCACCATCAAATCAGTGTCTATTCTTTAGCAGCTCCATAGACAGACTTTCTCCAGGATGATCTTACTCTTATTTAGCATATTTTGGTTCAGTTGCACGTTCAGTTCTAGTATTCTTGTGTCATTGAAAAAGTACATTCCAAAGGAAGGCATATACTTATTTTTTTTATTATTGAATATTACCCATCAAAGAAACTTTGTCTGGAATTATTTTATGGGCTGAATTACAGCTTAAGTGCCTTTTGTTCAATGAGAAACGAACAGTGTCGGTGTGAGATAGTATCTCAGCAGCTGAGAAAAGTGGCGTATTTTCCCAACATTCCAAGGCAACGTGTCAACAGCACTGTGGTTTGTGTGTGCAGCTGAGTTAGGACATTTGTGGGCTTTTACACAGCAAGGTGACACGTTTCCTCTAGTTTGCGGTGGCTTAAAGAGAGCAAACAGAAGACTTTGAGAGGGCATACTATATTTGGCATGGCAAGCTTTGGAACTTGCACAATAGAAATCGAATAGAAATAGAATCGGGGAAATTTCAAAACGTTTGGAATTTAGCAGCTGGTTCTTCTGGCTCGGCAGGCACTTTTGCTTAAAAGAGCTGCCTAGTGCAAAGCAAGAACGTAGGAAGCTGCCTCTTGGAGTCAGTAAGTAGCCTACACAGTATTTATTTCTCAACCTCAACAACCGTAGAGTGGACTTGAATTCCCCAAAATTCCCAAGCCAGCAAAGAACCCAAAACCCAGAGCCACCGGGTCTTGCCAGGGTTCAGTTTTCAACCCGTTGCTCCCCATCCAGCCCCTGGCAGCCTCCAGGCACTGCAAGGAGAGGGCGGTCACGGCATTGTTTAACTCCCCGCGGCCTGAGATGGACAGCTGGGTATCGTCGGCATATTGATGATACCTCAGTCCATGGTGACGGATGATCTCACTCAGCAGCTTCATGTAGATGTTAAACAGTGGAGAGTGTATCTCGCAAAGCAGTGGGCGAGTGCCGGACCTCTCAGTTTTTAAATGGAAGTATTTCCTGGTTCTCTGTCTAGTATAATCATTCACACATCTACTTCAAAAGAAGTCCAGCTGAGTTTGTTGAGGCCTCCGATGAGATTTGCAGAAAAGAGATTGTTAATTTAGCGCTCGAATATCAAAGTAAAAGTGATCGGTGCTGGTGAAAACATATGTCCTGATGTCTTTAACAAAGTCTCACTTAACCACTCGTCCTTGTACTGTTCTTTTTGATGCTTGAAATGTGTAGGAATATTAGCAGGAATAATATACAGGAAAAATATGTCTCATGTTTTCATTCATGGAGTCTCCAAGCAAAATGTTGTCTTGATAATTAAACTACTCCTTGAATGCTGAATACGGTTATGGTGCCAGGAGATGTTAATGAACCAATTGATAATTTCTTATATTGTCAGTTTGCTTTCTTACAATTGAAACTGGTACTGATGAAGCAAAGAAGCAGCACAAAGAAGTAGTCCTTGACTTACAGCCATATGTTTAGGGATCATTCGAAGTTATAACGACACTGAAAAAAGTGATTTTTTTTAGTTTTTCACACTTACAGCCATTGCAGCTGGTCACGTGATCAAAATCCAGAGGCTTGGAAACTGGCATGTATTTATGATAGTTGTGGTGTCCCGAGGAGTCACGTGATCTCCTTTTGTGACCTTGTGGCAAGCAAAGTTTCCCCCCCCTCTGAGGCTGCCTTTTGTGAATGGCCCAGACCCTCCTCCCAGCTGGCGCACTTAACCAAGTGTTTGGGTTGAGGCTGGCTTGCATTGTGAAAAAGACAACATTTGCATGTCCTTTGTAAGGCTCACTTCATTGCAGTTGTAGGGCTGGAGATGGGGGCGAGGTGGAGTAAGGGGGAGAGAAGAAGAGAAGAACAGCAGTGCCGAATCATGAATGAAGCAGATAACCCGAAGCCAAACCAAACGTTTTCAAGCTTGCGGTTTTATTCAGTGGCAAACTGGCTCGCTCACTATTGTGCCTTTGCCCATCTGTTCCGAGATGCTGATGGTTATCCTGGCGCCTGTTGCGTTGATAGCGTCCCACTCACAATGGACATTTGCATCCTGTTCCTAAACACCGCCGCATCTGTTTAATAAGTAAACAAAGAGAAGGTGGGTTTTTTTTGCCGCCCTGCAAGGAAACATCTGGCTTGGGGTATTAAGTCACTTCTGGGGAGATGGAAGGCTGTATAAATTTGATAAATAAACGATGCTTCTAAGTTTTTCTCCCCACCCGCCCGCTTTTCTTTTCTTTTTTTTTAATGGAAGCAAGACTGCATTTCTTTTTAGGGTGGGCTTTTATTTCCCAGGGTTTTCAGAAGAGAAGCAAATATGCTTATTTTGTCTTTCTCTCTGTGCTTGTTAAAGAACAAGAATGGTCCTCTTGTCCACAGCCGGTTCTTTTTAAAACTGTTTATTTCAAAACGAAAGCCAACTTTCCACATTTTGTGCATTAAAATTAGTTCTTAACTGAGCATCGTCATTAGATTTATATCTTAGTGTTTGGGGCCACCCTAGCTCCTTTTTTGCCTTGCACCGGAGAGTGTGTCTTGGCCAAAATAGGCGTGTGTGTTCCCGGATGTCGAGAACCTTGGAATTGTGGGGTGTAAACATTCTGTGCCCAAATGAAAGAATCTGACCCCTGGTTTCCTTTCAGAGTGGGAGCCAGCGATCAGAATTGGCGTGCTGGATTGTGGAGATGAGAAAAACTACAAACAGTGTAAAGAGTACGGAGTCCAGTATTATCCCACTTTCAGGGTAAGTGCTTTCCCGCTTCCTAGGAATGCTTGTCGTTTGAGTTGGCCCCACGTAGTTTGAAATGGGTGGGGAAGGATTTCCTGTGGAAATTTTAATCCGGAAGAGGGGTGTTGCTTTCCTCTTCAAATCTGAGTCGCTCTGCACTTCTCTGTTAGCGTCTTATTTGTGGGGGGGGCAGAGCTTTTAAAACACGTGGGTGATTATTTATTTATTTAATTTATATTGCTGCCTATTCGCCCATGGCGACTCCAGGCGGCTTAAACAATGTGAAACCATATTTAAAACAAAAATAAAAATAATAAGAACTAACAAAAAGAATTAAAATAAATTAGTAAAGTACAATAGAACAAAATTTGGGAAAAACAAAAAAAATCAAAAAATCAAAAACCAACTCTCGCCCCAACGACAGCAGATCAGACTAGCCATTGGATGGACTCCATCCCTCTCTGGGTTCCATGGGCCCGCTGGCAACACCAGGTCTTCGGTGCCTTTCGAAAGAGTCTTAGTGAGGGGGCCATTCTAATCTCTGGGGGGGATGATATTCCAGAGAGACGGAGCCACCACGGAGAAGGCGCTTCCTTCTGGGTCCCACCAGGTGTATCTCCCTCAGGGGTGGGATCCGCAACATTCCCTGCCTCCTCACTCTCAATGGGTCGGGTGGATGTGACTGGCAAGAGATGCTTCCTTAGATAACTCTGGGCTTATTTTTAGGGCTGGACTGTTCCACCTTCGGGGTTTTATTCATTTGGGCTGTTCTAAGCAAAACCTTTTCTTTTCTCCCTCCCCTCCCTCTGCAGTATTTCAAAGCTTTTATCAAGCAGTTTACAGTTGGAGAAAACCATCCCGGTGAGTTCACATGCAGTCTCCGTTCTCCTTGAGGATCACTCCCAGCCACGCTGCGTCTTAATCCGAAAGACAAACGCCCTTAAGGGCACGAAGCACATTCTGTGCAGCAGTCAGCCAAGTCAGTCATGAAAAGAGGGCTGAAGCAAGGTCACGGGCTGCAGGCTGGCATCCCTAACTTGGAAGATATTAAAGGCAGTCCTCAGCTTGGGACCCAAATTGAGCCCAAAATACCCATTGCGAAGCAAGGCTGCCGTTAAGTGAGTTTTGCCCCATTTTACGACCTGCCGTTAAGCGATTCCGTACGGTTGTTCAGTTAGCCACACGGTTGTTCAGTGAACCTGGCTTCCCCATTGACTTGGCTGGTTGCAAAAGGGGAACCCCCGCGTGATCTCTGGGGTGCTGCAACCGTCATAAATATGAGCCAGCTGCCAAAGTGTTCCGAATTTTGATCCCGGGGCTGCTGCAACCGTTGTCAGCGTGAAAAGCAACCATAAGTCATTCTTTTCCAGTGGCGTTTGTAACTTCAAACGGTCACTTAAACAAGCGGTCATAAGTGAAACTGTACTTGGAGAGGCTTTTTCCTTGAAGAGTGCACTTCGGAGCCCCGGTCCTTTCCTGCCGTGTCTTGCAAAAAGCCCTTGTTGGATCAGTGGATGCTGGCAGGAGGGATGAGTGGAAGAGCTTTGGCAGGTGCCAAGGAAGGTTCCTTTTTCGGGATTGCCTGATTGAGTGCTGTCTTTTTCTCTTTCCTCAGCAACCTCAGACCGGGACCTTCAGAGCCTCCGCCAAACAATGATTGATTTTCTGCAGAACCATTCCCGGGAAGCAAAACCGCCAGCTTGTCCCTCTTTGGAGCCAACTCTGTGAGTCCCTCTGTGAGGCATCAGAGTAGGAGCAATAAAGGAGCATCTCAGGGTGGAAATGAGGGGGCCCTGGTGCTCTCTGCGCCGTTAAAAAAAACAAAACAGCAGGGCCGTTACAAATACAGCAGCATGTCTCGGCGCACTCAGAAAGCCAAATAACCCATTTCAAGATCTGTTTTGCTGTTTGTTTATGACAATTATTAATTTCCTGCTTCTCAAGATGATTATTCTCCCAACGAAAGCTGCATAAGCAATTATGAATAAAAGCCCCAGAAATGATTATTTTTAGCAGCAAAAACCTTTTCTTCATTTCTGCTGCTAGACCATCTATGAGTTGAAAACCCTTGTAGATAAGCCACAGATATTATCAGTAAATGTCTTCTTACCTTTATCTCTCGTGTGGTAAATGTATCCTTCATTAATTTTTCTTAATTATTCTTATTTGTTCTTAATAGGCCAGAAGAAGTATTTTCCCTTTTCAATAAACCCAGTCAGCATTATACTGCCATCATTTTTGAGAGCGGGAGCTCATATCTTGGCCGAGAGGTAACGTAACCAAGGAAGGTAACGTAAACTTGGAAAGTCCTAGTGCTCCTTTAGACGTCGGGGTGGCTTAAGCCCCTTTGAATCTACCACCCCTGATTGGAATGAACCCTCTTCCAACTTTTACTACGTAAGTGTCATGCACCTGTTGGAAACTGACTCCGAGGGAGAGGAGGAACAGTTGACAGGGAGTGGAAGTGTGGCTCCGGAGGTTGTGGAGGAAGCTGGGGAAGGGCACAGGCCGAATGGGCAGTCAGAGAAGGACCCAAGCCCATCCCCTCCCCATCCTAGGGCACACAGGAGGAGAAGATAAGGGAGAAACGTGAATGGCATGGTCTACGGGGGAGGAAAGGGCCTTGATCCCCTTCATGGGCTGCAGCTGTGAGAACTGGTTAAAAGGACAGACTGCGCATGAGACAGTGCTGGAAACAAAGTGTGAAAATATTTTTGGTCTGTCCGTTCTTACCTGAGTTTGGCGTCCTTCCCAGTGTATATTCCAATATCTGGGGATGTCTTCAAGCCCTTACCTTGCCTGGTTCCCTTAACTGCTTCAGTGTGGTTTATGTTGTTTTTTCTATTTATAATTTATAAGTATTTTGAGTTTAAATGGCATTTCCTCCTTCTTGCGACTGTTTGTGGGGAACTTTTTTGTCTCCAGTCAAGGATATTTGGAGCTTTGAAGCTGAGCTGAAGGAATTAAAGGGACTTCACCTGTTTTTGTGCCTGTGTTGTTTTTGTATCCCACCCTGGGTCATCCTCACAGTAAGCATGGAAGGAAATACAAACTAACTTGTTTTATGGCCAACTTCATTCAGACTCTGAAGTTGTTCAGAAGAAGAAGGCAAAATACCAGAGTTGGAAGGGACCTTGGAGATCTTCTAGTCCAAGCAGGAGACCCTGTACCAGGGTGTCCAACCTTGGCTGCTTGTGGACTTTGACTTCCAACGCATCTTGATCACTTTGCCAAAAGTAATATCGGCAGCAAAACACCGCAGGCCTAGGCCGTTATTTACAAACAAATCCTATTTAAATGTAGTGGAATTATCCCCCAGTTAAGCCTGTGAGGGCTCTTCATTTTTTTTTTCCTCCTGGTCTCCAAGTGCCAATCTTTGTGAAGCTGGGTTCAACCTGTTTGCTAGGTCTGAGCAAACTTTGCCTCTGTTTGCAGTAGTGACTAAACACACAGGCGGCCCTGGTAACTCTGTACGTTTTCCCCTCCAGGTGATCTTGGACCTCGGTCAGTATGAAAACATTGCTATCAAACGGGTTCTAAATTCTGAGACAGGTGTACTTGAAAAACTTGGTATTACTTCGGTCCCTTCGTTGTACCTGATTTATCCCAATGGATCCCATGGATTAATTAACAAGTAAGTCTTGATGAACGTGAGTTTGTGGGGCCTGCGTTTCGGAAACCTTAAAGCCAGAACGGGCAGACTTCAACTCCCAGAATGCTGGCTGGAGTATCTTGGGTGTTGACGTTCGCCCTAAAGTTGAGAAACCTTATGTGAAAGTAATTTTAGGATCTTCTTTAGTAGCTCCAGAAATAATAAAAACCCATTCCGGGGTTTTAGCATTTGCACGTGAGATTTTGGATTCCATTTAAAAGCCTGTTTGGTTTTTTTAAAAAAAATCGTGGGCTGCGGTAGCTGCAGTGACAGTTGGGCTGAGGGTTGCTGTGGACATGCCAGTAACTATTTTGCTAGTTCCTGGTATATGCAAGATGGTCAGAATTCTTAATCAAGTACAACTGGGGCAGGAACATGTTGCAATAATGACTGGGTGACCCTGGTGGCTTGGAATTTGGTGGAGTTGCCTGAGCAGTTTGCCATCTGCAGGGTGTGCCAAAGAAAACACAGAGATGATAACACGGAGCTCTTTCGCTACCTTTATCGCAGAGGGCCAAATAAATATTCGAGTAGGCCAGCTCTTAATCTAGAGGATGTGAGGGCACCAGCTTTAAGTCTCTTGCCTTGACAAGCACAGTTAGTACTTGCAATAGATAAGGGAGCCCTGGTGGTGCAGTGGTTAGAGTGCAGCACTGCAGGCTGACTGCCCATTGCCAGGAGTTCAAATCCTGACTGGCTCAAGGTTGACTCAGCCCTCCATCCTTCCAAGGTCGGTAAAATGAGGATCCAAATTATTAGGGGGGGCAAGAGGCTGACTCTGTAAACCACTTAGAGAGGGCTGGAAAGCACTGTGAAACGGTGTATAAGTCCAAGTGCTATTGCTGTTGCTAGTGCTTGACTTACAACCACGACTGAGCTCAACATTTCTGTTGCTAAGCGAGGCAATTAAGTGAGCTTTGCCCTATTTTACGACCTCTCTTGCCGCAGTTGTTAAGGGAATCCCTGCAGCTGTTAAGTTAGTCACGTGGTTGTTAAGCGAATCTGGCTTCCCCCATTGGCTTTGTTAGTCAGGAGGTCGCAAAAGGGGATCACCTGACCCCCTGCGTCCGTCATAAACATAAACCAATTGCCAAGCGTGCAAAATTGGATCGCACAGTCGTGGGGATGTTGCAACCGTCATACGTGTGCGAAGCGCAATCACTTTTTTCAGTGCCGTTGTAACTTCGAAAGGACACACAGCGAATGCTTGTTAAAGTTGAGGGTTCCCCGTATCTAGCATTTTTGGGGGGAACAAGCAACCAGCAGCCCCTGAACTCTTCTGTAGCCTGTTCAGCTTGAGGGTTTGTTTTTTATAACTTTTATACTGTCCTTCCATACACAGTTTGAAGCCTCTTCGGTCTTTCTTTTCTTCCCATTTAAAGTCACTCCTGGGAGTTAGAAGAAAACTCGCTTCCCCTCTCCCACTTCTCCAGCAAAGGAGACCAGGGAACACAAACTCCAAGGAATGGAAAGAGTTCAACCAGTAAGCAGCTCTGCAGTTCTCTTTAAATAGCGTTTTATTTTGCAAACGATGGCTTTTTCTCCCGCTCCCGAATGTATGGATTCAGAGTAAATGATGGTTTTACGTTATCTGGGCTGCCTTTGGGAGGGCAGGTGGACCCCTCCAGAACACATAGCTTAAATTGCTGAGGTTGTGGATCCCCGCTTTTAAAGGCTGAAACCTCAGCTCTGTACCGTCTATATGCATGCAGATTTCTAATCATCGTAATTGTCTCTGCAAACAGGGAGGGATCCCTGCCCGGATGTAAACCCGGCCCATCCTGGCTACCAACAGTGGCCTAATAACTGCTCCAACTGCTCAGGATAAACCTCACGTTTAAAAACTCCGGCTCTTTAGTATTCCTGCCTTCCACGCTTATGTATGCAAAATAGACCTGCCGCCATTTTAAACCACCCGTGTCTCTTGCTTTTCAGGTCCAAATTATACATGGCTGACCTTGAGTCTGGGCTGCATTATTTGTTCAGGGTCGAACTTGCCACCCACAAAACCCTGGAAGGCGCTGAGCTGAGGACCTTGAAAGACGTCGTCATACTCCTGGCCAAGGTGAACGCTCTCCGCCTTTTCCTGGGATTTTGCAGCGTGCGGTACATCGCGCTGAGCAGGAGCTCTTCTTATGCTCCAGGACTCTTGCCTGATAAAATGGATGTTTGATGCATTTATGGGGAAGGAGAAGGGCGGGATTCCTGTTTGGAGGCCAAATAGCCCAGGCAGAAAGGCCCAGTTGGAGCCAGGACTTAACTGCTGCCTCTCCGTGTGCAATTTTTACAGCCCTTTGAGAACTAGTCTGTGCCAAGGAGATTGGTAATGGTCCAATCACCGGGACTGGATGTTTTACTCTTCTGAGCTTTTGGACTGCTGCTGGAGCCCATCCTTTGGGCAGCTTCTAGCAGAGTTTGTGCTTTGGGCTATTCTATATGTGGTGTGTATATGGTGCCACAACCAGGCACCGTATAAATACCTGGGAATTGAAATCGATTCCTCTTAAAAAGTTGCCAAGATTGAGAAACGCCAAGCTGGGAACATTGGTTTTCACCTTAAGACTCCTGACTTGATAAGACTTGACTATCGAGTCCCCTGTTTTAGGGGAAGCTGGCTGAAGATCACCCCACTTGGATGTGGTTTCCAAGATACAGAACCTGCCTCATCAGAAAGTGGCCCCGTGGCTCTCTCTGTGTCTGGAAAAGGGGTTAAACGAGGCCTTCGCAGCCGGACCTTTTAAAACTGGGCTCTTGTTAACAGGTGTTTAACTGCGCTATTTTTAGTTCCGTTTCTGTCTGTATCTCCTGCATTGGAAAGCCTCTGGATCATCCTGCTTGGATGGAAATATAAGATATAAATCAGATAAGTCAATAATGATAAATAGGCAGATTGGTTGTTTGGCAGCATATGGGGATAAAAATATTTGATGGAGAGGATTTTGTTTTTAGTTGAGAAGGGAACGCTATGAAAAAGCTGAATTAGAACAAGAGTTTGCGCAGCGCTACAGGGAAGCTGCAGCTTTGATTGCAAGAAACAAACATTTTATCCTGTAGACAGAAATTCGCTATCCTGGAACGCTGGACAGCTGTTGTCAAACAGGGCCAATTTAATCTAATTTAGTGGTTAAGGCTAGAAACCAGGAGACTTGGAGTTCTAGTCCTGCCTTAGGCATGAAAGCTGGCTGGGTGACTTCAGGCCGTTCTCTCCCAAACCAACCCATTTCACAGGGTTGTTACTGTGGAGAAATGAAGAGGAGGAAGGAATGTTAGATACATAACAAGACAAGAAACAATGGATGGAAACTAATCAAGGAGGGAAGCAATCTAGAACTAAAGAGAAATTTCCTAACGGTGAAGACAATGAACCAGTGGAAAGGCTTTGCTGGAGGCTTTTAAGACAAGAAGGACAGCCATTTGTCTGAAGTAGTATAGAGTCTTTTGCTTGAGTAGAGATCTCCTAGGTCCCTTCCAACTCTGTTATTCTATGTATGTTCACCACCTTCATTTATTGATAAAAATAAAGGTGAGATTTCAAAAATACACATAAGTAAATAAATAATCACCAACCCACCCACCCACCCCTGGTCAGCTCACATAAGTTATTGAATCTAACAGCCAACCTAGCACTAAAATAAGATAATCTGCTGCTTTCTTGGCACGTTGCACAAAGAAATGGCTCTGTGTGGGACCCTCTGCAGCTGATCCGTTTTAAACAGAAACAGAATAGCTGGACTTCAGTTTCTCAAGTTGACTTTAGTTGCAGCTTTTGGTCCCTGATGGTTCATGAAAGCTGGTTGTGTTGCCTTTTTGTTGTTTCTACCACCTGTATCCCTGGTGGCTTCAGGGGAAGGAAAAAAAGGGTCAGATACAACAGCTCAGATTCCTTGAAGACATGTCACTAACTCGGCCTTTTCTTCAGCTCTTTCCCGGCCGTCAACCTGTGATGAAGTCGCTGGAGACCTTACAGGTGTGGCTGCTGAGCCTCCCGTTGGACCGGATCCCCTACGATGCCATCTTGGACCTGCTCAACAATAAAATTCATGTAAGCTACTACTAGGTTGTTGGTTGGAGCCATAGATTTAGTAAATGAAAGAAGGGGAAAAACAGCAGCAGCAGCAGCAGGAGGAGGAAAGGAAGGAAGGAAAGAAAGAGAGAGAAAGAAAGGAAGGAAGGAAGGAAGGAAAGTAGGGTGGGAAAGAAAAAGAAATAAGGAAGAGAGAGGAAAGGAGGAGGAAAAGGTATGGAGGAAGAGGAGGAGAGTAGAATTATAGGTAGTCTTCGACATAACCAGTTTCTTGAGGACCATTCAAAGTTACAGTGGCCATTTTTACGACCTGTCCTTGAAGTTCTCACGCACACACACACGATTGCATCTTGGGTGCTTGGCAGCTGGCTTGCATTTAAGGCCATCCTGTGTCGTCTTCCGCTTGTTTTAAAAGTTAGATGAATCCCTCAAAATGTTAGTCTAGGACAGGAACTTCTAAAATTCCCCCCCTGAGTGTCAGCTGGACCACAATAGCTTTCTGCCTGACTCACCTGACGGAGTGCGTGGAAGGAAGTGCGGTCTCATGCCGGTCTTTCCCCCCTTTCTAGATCTCTGGCCAATTTCTGCCCAACCGGCTTCAGTGGGTCGGGTGTCAGGGCAGCCAGGTGGGACTGAGAGGTTACACCTGTTCCTTCTGGAAGCTCTTCCACACCTTAACAGTTCAAGCAGCAGCCCAGCCGAGAGCTTTGCTCAACACAGGTAAGGAAAAAAGAGGGTGAATGCCCCTGCAGGTGAAGAGTGGTTGGCAGGGAGACGGGAACTTCAATGGCATCCCAACTGCTTTAATATTGGCCAAGCAAAACGATTCGGCTTTCGCCAAGGGTGACATGATAGCAGTCTTCCAGATTTCTCAACGCCTCCAGCAATGACAGAGCTTCTAATGTACTGGTGGCAAAAATCAGGAGGTATTTAGATATATATCTGCTTTGAAAATAGCCCATGTTGAACTGCACAGCACAGTCAAGGAAAAAGAATTGTTTTATGACATTCTGAATTGTGCCACAAAATGTGACACGTGATCATTTTGATCTCATAGAATGTTTTATAAAATTCGCCAGATTTCAGTTCCACAGGAGTCGCAAGCCCCGAATTTTGGATGTATTCTGTAAGTTAGCCCGCTTGGGATACCTTGGTACAAAAATTTAGAATAGAATAGAATATTCTTCATTGGCCAAGTGTGATTGGACACCCAAGGAATTTGTCTCTGGTGCAGAAGCTCTCAGTGCACAATGAAGTGATAAATCATATATCATAAAGATACAATCGTATGTCATAAGATACAAACAACAAAGTGATAAATCGTAAGATAACAACAGAGGAGACGTATCATAGCAATACAGCCCTACTACATGGGTAAATATCCTTAGGCACAGTGAAGATTGTTCCATTATGATGCAGTTTCACCTAATTAAAGGTTGCATGAATCAAAGTCCTACTAGAACATAGATAGTTTAGTTCAAAACGTCTAGTTCCTTTATAGTTTGCAAATAATACAGATTCTTTTCAGAAAACGTATGAGTAATATGCTGGGAATCCAGAGGCTATACCAAGGTTGTGAGCATTGAAGTATGAAATCTTTGAAATCTTGTTTTCTGACCACGACCAACCTCCTCACAAAAAGGAAAGCCTGTGTTGTTTATGGCTTTCAAAGTAAAGAGGATCTCCCCTAATGTCCTGGTGGAAGAAGAATCTCCAGCTGGGAGCTGCAGCTGGAAGATGGTTTGAATTTGGTTATTCTTACCCAGATTTTCTCATCTGGGAGCAGGTTGAGAACATTTCAACCCATTTTCCAAGCTCAGTGTGACGGCCAGGCGCCCCTTCTCCACCGGTCTGGTTTTGATAACGGCCATTTTCTTGTAAGAGGGGAATTGGGTCAGGCCGAAGCAGCAGGATTATGTCTTTAAGGGTTTCCCCTTCTTATTGCTTGCTTTAATTCCCGTCTCCTAGAGAGCCCCTAATCCTCCCAGCCACAGGTGGAGTTTTATGATTCTTGCCCATTTTAAAGATTAGAAGGATCCAGCATTGAGGCAGTTTTGCGGGAAAAGAGAAAGGAAGGAGGATTAGGTCAAGAGACGTGACATCTGTTTACAAAGTACCAGGGGGCTAATAAACAAAACACAGACAATAATCGTATTTTTCCTTATAATTATTGAGAATTCGGAGGCAAGATTCTGCCCAGAAAGTTTGAAATCAATGTGTTGTTTCCCTCCCCCTTGGCCTTAAGATCACAGTTCCACTAAGATAAGTGATATATCTTAGGAACAAGTAAGTGGATCAAAAGGGAAAATTGAGCAAGAAATGGGCTCCTCCCTTGCTGTGATCCACAGACTCTGTTGATTGCACACGCCGGTTGCTCCTTGCAGGCTTTGAGGACAATCCCCGGGCGGTTCTTCAGATCATGCAGAAGTACGTCCAGGATTTCTTTGGCTGCCGAGCTTGCGCGGAGCACTTCCGGGAGATGGCCAGAGCGTCTCTGGATTCCGTGAAGAGCCGGGATGAAGCTGTGCTGTGGCTGTGGGAGAAGCACAACGTGGTCAACGCCCGACTGGCAGGTAGTTTCCAAGGGAGGACTTGGCACTTTGGATGGCTTTTTTTTCCTGGGTTGGTAACTGGGGCGAGGGAGGGGAGTCTGTCTTCCGATCAGTCTTGATCCCCAGCAAGGTTTATTGAATTGAAGCTTCAGTCATCTAATCAGCCTCTGAAGAAAATATGAATGGAATGTACTTTCGATTCCACACTGCCGCCTGCTCTTTGAAATTCCCTCCCCTCTTTCTGTTGACAACTATAAAATGTGTGTACCAAATGTTTTATGAGTTGACAGTAGTGGAGAATATCCCACCTACTCCTCACTTTGCTCCCTCCCTCTGCATCCCACTTAGTTTTATATTAGTTGAACTTTTAAAATCTAAGATCCTTATTCACTGTTTTCATGTTTTGTGCGGTGTAAGCCGCCTAGAGTCACCTTTGGCAAGATGGGTGCCACACAAGTTTGGTAAATAAATAAACCCTTTGCTCCCAAACTAACGCAACTCCTGGTGTTTCCTGTCTCCCCTTCCTCTTCTTCCTCCGACAGGCGATTTGAGCGAAGACCCCCAGTTCCCCAAAGTGCAGTGGCCCGGCCCAGCCCTTTGCCCCGCATGCCACAAGGCGACCCAGGGCCCCTCGGCCTGGGACAAGACGCAAGTGCTCCACTTCCTGAAACAGCATTATGGCAGCCACAACCTCATCCACACCTACCTCGAAGAAGCCGACAACACTGAAGAGCAAGAGGCCCAAGGTGGAGGAGAAGCGCTTCCAAAGGAAGCCGCTCGGGAGGCCAACAAGGGCCAAGATCCACAGAAGCCCTTGGGAGCCAAGCCCAAAGGCTTGGACCATCTGATAGCCAAGGAGGACTCTGTAATCGATCCAGGGAAAAGGCCAGCTGGCTCAGTGGTCGAGCAGGAAGGGAACCCGGCGTTGTCGTTCTTGGGCGTCGGCTTCTCCAACATCGACATGAGCCTCTGCATCATCCTCTACATAGCTTCGTCTTTATTTCTAATGATCATGTTCTTTTTCTTCCACGTGAGATCCAAGCGCTGGAAAGTGAGGCACAACCGTCCCTACGTATAGCAGATCCATCGGAAATCCAAGTTTCAGACTCGAAACGTCTCCCTCGCGCTCGCCTGCAACTTGGCCAGCAGGGAATCAGGGATTTAATTTTTTTTTAAATTCTTTTTACAGCGCAATGTGTTTTACATTTCACGAAACCGTGCCATTGTTCCGCATCCTCATTCACTGATGATCAGCTTCTCTGCTGTTGGACACTTTGAATTTAGAACAGTGTAGAAAAAGGTGTTTTTCTGAAGAAACATTAAAACGGTTCTGGTGATCTTTTTCCTTGGGTTGCCTAGCGTGCTGTGGTTTATGAAATGGTTCATGAAAATCAGGGTGCTTGGAGGCTGTTAAACAGGTGCTTATAACAGCAACCAAATTTAGGTGCAAACATTTAGAGGACCACTCTAGAATATAATCCAACCAGTGTCTTAAATTTTAAGAGTTATTTTCAAAAAACTCAGTGACAGGCTAAGAAAAATTCCATGGATAAAAATCCTAAACGAGAAGACAACTCAAGAAGCATTGGAAACTCTGAGAAATATGATCATAAAAGCCCAGTCCGACACAATACCGCTGAAAAAGAAATACAAGAAATCTAAGAAGAAACCAACAAGGTTGCACAAAATTTTTTATGATAAACCGAAAGAAAAAAATCTTAAGTACAAAAAAGGGAAAGAGGGACACATAATTAAGGCAGAATCTCACCAGACAGCCTGAATCTGCAAAAATGGAAGTCAGGAAAGGAAAGTCTCAAAATGAACAAAGACTTGCAACGAAAGTCAAAGATAATTTTAAAAAGTTTCAATGTAAAAATAACAAGAAAAAAGCCAAGGAAACATTCAGTCCACTAAAGAGAGAAGTTGGCAAGAAAGGAGGCAGTAGAGAGAAAGCAGAGCTGCTTAACTCGTTCTTTGCATCAGTCTTCGCACAAAAAGAAAGTGTAGCCCAACCTACCCAAAAACAATTGTGAAAGACAGGCTAGAAATAAAAATTAAAATAAACAAGAAAATGGTAAGAGAACACCTGTCTGATCTTGATGAATTATAAATCACCGGGACCTGATGGATGACATCCCAGAGTTCTGAAGGAGCTGGCAGATGTTATCTCAGAACCATTGTATCATATCTTTAAAAAAAAATTCTGGAGCATGGGGGAACTACCAGAGGATTGGAAAGAGCTTGTGTGACATCTACAAGGAGGGATGTAAGCAGCGGGGTACCACAAGGGCCCAGTACTCTTCAAGATCTTCATAGATGACTTAAGATGAGGGAATAGAAGGGGAACTCATCAAATTCACACATGACTCTAAGCTGGACTAGTTTTCCAAGGTGCCTTCCCAGCTCTCTTCTGATTGACTAGATCAGAGGTCTCATTCTCGTGGCCCGCGGGCCAATTGCGGCCTGCAGGACGATATCCTGTGGCCCCCACCGTGATATGAAAGTATAATATTAGTGCGTTCTCCATGCGTCACTAGCTGGCTAAACACTTCTACGTGCGGCCCAGACTCTGCCTCCAGCGGCCCCCAGGTATAAACTGTGTTTGAGACCCGCTGGACTAGATGGAGACAAAAGAGATCAGAAAAAGCAAGTTCTAGGCTGCCACCTAATGGTCATGCAACAGATTGCCAGGTTACATTTCCCATAATTCCCAGCCCCTCTTAGAGCTGCTGCTCCTATCACAACAGTTTGAGTTGAGCCACAAGGGAAGGGAACATAGAACATAAAACAAGAGGACTGGAAGGGACCTTGAAGGCCTTCTAGACCAACCTCCTGGTTTAAGCCTCCTCTGGGAGCTTCTCCTGTCTGCACTCAGCAGCCCAGTTCCGGATAGTGAGAGGAGCAGGGTGGGGGGTGGGGGTCAAAGGGAGGAAGCCCCCCCCCCCCCTCCGGAGAAGGATTGGAGGAGTCTTCAGTCAGCTTCCTTCCTTCCTTCGATCCTTCAGTGGGTGAGGTCTCCATCCTCTAAGGCTGAACTCCAGATGGCTGCGGAGGCTGTCAGAGATGCTCCGATCCATTGCTTGCTTTGATTCGCTTCGCTTCTTTCCTCAAGTTGGAGCAAGCAAGCAACAGGTTAGGAATCTGAGCATCTGCAGACTTCTAAAATATTAAATTCATCTCTCAATCCCTTCCCTCTTTGTGCCTTCTCTTCCTCCAGTTTTCTCCTTTCTTTTTAAGATTCATTTTTAAGATTTGCCAATAAAACGTTCCAAATCCCAGCTCCTGCGTCTTTTCGGCGGGTTTCCTTGTCATTTCGGAAATGCTTTGCCTTTAGTGGTTCATCCCGAGGCAGCAAGAGGCGGGCTGGGGTATTTGTGGAAAAAAAACGGGGCATCTACTTACTCTAGTAATGAGAACCAATTCAGCCCCCTTGACACTGTCAAAGGAGGGGACGGAAATAAACGTTCCATGTAAATTAAAATTAAAATTGCCGTATAAATTAATGCAGTAAATAAGCACAGGTAGTCCTGGACTTGCAACAGTTCATTTAATGACCGTTCAAAGTTGCAATGGCACTGAAAAATTTGACTTAGGACTGTTTTTACGACCTTTCCAGCATCCCCATGATCCTGTGAGTAAAATTCAGGTGCTTGGCGATCGGTTCATATTTATGACCATTGCTGCGACCATCTTTGGCAACTTTTTGATAAAGGCAATGGGAAAGCTAGATTCACTTTAACAACTGGGTTATTCATTTATCAACTGCAGTGATTCAACTGTGGGAAGAAAGGTCGTAAAATGGGGCAAAACTCCCTTAACAAACGTCAACAGAAATTTTGGGCTCCACTGTGGTCGTAAGTCAAGGACTATCTGTACACAGCAACCCTTGTTAAATGCAATCACCATGTGTGGCTTGTCTGCCTATGTACATCTCTATTCCTCCAGATGTGGCTTCACTGGAGGCTTTCGAAAAGAGACTTGGACAACCATTTGTTCAGAATGGTGTAGAATTTCCTGCTTGCATGGGGTTGGCCTAGAAGACCTCCAAGGTCCCTTCCAACTCATTAATTCTCTGTGTCTGTGTTCACCTAACAGGGTTAAGAACCCAGGCAAAGTTAAAATTGAGGGCTTCAGGAGTTGTAACCAATCCAAAGTCTTTGCTGCTTCCAGGACTGAATAACGGGATGTCTCTTCAGCACCGTGGACAGCTCCCCTGTGCTACGCGTTGCCCTGTCAGCCTTAGTTTTGTTCCCTGAGCCAGGCGGGGCAACAGGAGGAGCGACGGAGGGTGGGGGGCGGTTGAAGTGACGCGGGGCAGTTGGTAGGGGGGACTCCCTCGCTGCCTTGTCCCTCCACCCACCGCGTCCCCCGCGGCCACTCCCCCTCCAACCCCTCGCCAGCCACCCGACCTGCTCTCTTGCATTCCGGTTGGAGGCTCCCGGAGTTGCCAGCCAAGGCTGGAGTGGGGCGGGGGAGGGTGGTCTTCTGTTCCGTCTTCCGGCCGAGCACTCTCTTCCTCCGACCCCGGGCAAAGGTCTCTTCCCCGGCCGGGCAGCTCAGCGCCATGCTGCTGGAGCGCGCCCGAGGGGAGAAAGTGGCCCCCGCTGAGCCTTGCGCCTTCGGCAGGAACCCAGGTAAGTCAGCCCCAACGGGGCTCTCTCCGCCCGCGGGCCGGGGCAAACAGTCACCTGTCCTGCACTCTGGCCGCCTCCAGCCAAAAGGGGAGAAGAAAGGGGAGTCTTTCCTAAATTAGGAAGGTCCCTCAAACTTTTGCTGAGCGCTCTTGAATCTGACGGTTGTTCTCGTTTGCGCCCCTCAGTTCTCCTTCATTTGCACCGCAGGTTAACAAACGATGGCTCTCACTCTTGCCCTCTCGGGCTTTCCTTCTTCTCCAAGGAGGCGCCTCGCTGTAAATTTTTGGAGATAGACTGTGGGGTTTTCCTCTCATCTTTCACCTCCTGGTCATTTTTTATTATTCTTAGCTTTCCTTCCTTCCTTCCCTCCCTCCCTCCCTTTCTTCCTTCCTTCTTTTCTTTCCTTCCCTTCCTTCCTTCCTTCCTTCCTTCCTTCCCTCCCT
>NW_020769362.1:3906089-3918963 GCF_900518735.1 Pseudonaja textilis
TCTTCTTCTTCTTCTTCTTCTTCTTCTTCTTCTTCTTCTTCTTCTTCCCACTTGTCTCTTGATTGATCCCCAGCCCGGCGCCCCTTCCCCATCGCCTTCCCCAGCCTTGCAAAACAGCCGGCCATAAACGTGATAAAATACCGAGCCCGCTCAATAATACGAGCTTCCGGAAACTTCAGCCCCCAAAACATAAAAAGCCAGAAAAATCGGCGTTTTCTCCCTTCCAGGAACCGACGGGTTCGAGCGAGCGCTGGCCTGATCGGATTAGACAGAGGACTATCGATCCGGCTGCCGTTTATCCCCGCAGCCTGATTTCCATAACTGACCAGGCGGGCGAATTAGCAAGGGAGCCGTGCCCCCCCCCCCCCCCCCCCCCCCCCCCCCCCGGCCCCCCTCTTTCTTCGGGGACTGACAGGGGCGCGTGATTTATATGTTACCACCATCCAATTCATATCTGCGGGTTGGCCGGGCCATTTAATTCAGGAAAAGGAGATGTTTGTCTATGCAAATCTCCACCCCCCCCCCCCCCCAACGTCGAGAACCGGCATCTTTGGAAGGTCTTGGGGAAATGCCCAAAGGGGGTGGGGGCGGCGAAGCGGGGCTGCTCCTTGCATTTCAATTGGGTCTCCCCGGGTTATTTAGAGATGCAACGCGAGTGTGCAAGGAGAACTCACTGGCTCCTCTAGAATGGAGCCGTCAAATGTAGGAAGACCAAGAGATCTTTCTCCTCCCGTTATGCAGCTCACGGAATACCAGAGTTGGAAGGGACCTTGGAGGTCTTCTAGTCCAACCCCTGCACAGACAGGAGACCTATATACCATCCTGGACATCCGCTCTCTTCTTAAAGACCTCCAGCGCCCAGAATTTCGCCAAGTTCCACTGATGAACTGTTCTCGCTGTCAGAACATGTCCCCTTATTTTGAGGTGGGGGTCTCTCTCCTTGACAAGCTGCTTCTTGTCCGGCCTTCGGTGCTTTGGAGAATAAGTTTGAGCCCCCTCTTCTTCGGGGCAGCCCCATTAAGTGCCCTAACCTGCCTATCGTCCCTCTCACGTTTGGTTCGATCGGATTTGCAAATTTTGGTTTGACGAATCAATAAACGGAACGAATGAACAGATGAAATAAATAAAGGCATCCAACTGGAAGCAACAGCCAACCCTACGAGTTATCTTGGCTGGATATTGTGGCCCCGTGGCGTCAAAAGCAATCTGGAGAAAAATGGATTCTCAAGCTTGCTTGATTTTTCTTTAAAAACTGCCCAGCGCAGTTTATTGGCATTATTAAATCGCTTTGCAGAATCTGCACCCTGGTTTATTTCTCTCCGCTCATTTCCCATTCTTCGCACAACCACACCCGCAATAATAACAAGGGCATCACAGCACATTAAAAACCCGCTGTTGTTTTTTTCTTTTAAGAAAACTATTCCTCCCCCCCACCCATGGGCTGTATGAAAACTCGTGTATTGAGAGGTGTGTGTGTGTGTGTGTGTGTGTGTGTGTGTGTGTGTGTGTGTGTAAAGGAAGCCCGTCTGAAGAATAGGCAAAAAAGAGAGGCGGGGGGAGCAGAAACAGTTTGCGGCAACAAAACGGAAAATCAAGAGCAAATTATTTTCCAGATTAGACCCTTTTTGTGGGGTGGGGGCGCGGGGGGCTTGGCTGAGATATTGGCCATTTTTCACAGCAGACAAAAACATTTTCCAGGGGATCAATTTCCCGCTGCAAAGTCGGCTCTTTTCAAGTTATAATCCATCATATTTTCTTTCTGCAATCTCCGGGTGTCCAAGTGTTTTAAGTTTCCTATGAATTACTTGATTGCTAGCCTTAAAAAAAAACACGCACGCACACACACACACACACACACACAAACACAACAACAACCCTCCCCCTCCCCCTGAAATGAGAAAGTGGGGTGCCGCCCCTTGCAGGTCAAGGACTATTAGATGGCGGGGCAGGTGAGGCTCTTCCCCGAAGCCGCCCGTATTGGCAGCCCTGTTAGGCGTTTCATCCGTCGGAGAGATTCCAGCCATCAATCATGGCCCCGGCCTGCTCAATATGCAGGTTAGGTAGTCATTACTCCTTCGGGGAGGCTGTTAAGATGAAGTTGTCAGTGGAAAGCAAACAAAAGGCGAGAATCGGGGGAGAAAATGGTGGTTGGGGGTGGTGGTGGAAGGAGGGCCATTGGCCGGAGACACCACCCCAAAACCGGGCCAGGATGGGAGCAACAAGTCCCTTTATTCCAACGCTCCGGTATGCATGGTTGAAGGCGAGTCGTCTCTCCACCAGGAAGGGTGGTGGACGCCGAAGAGGGAAATGGCGGTGGCTTGATTGTTCTGTCAAGGTGATTGGTGGGCTGCCTGGCCGAAATAATTGGGGGTAAAAGGAGGAGGAGGAGGAGGCCGTGGATGCAGCCAGCGAGAAAACAGGGGGAGATGCTACGAACCAATTGCCAAGCGCACCAAACTTTGACCAGGTTGACCACCAGGGGACACTTCAATGGTCATAAGTGTGAAAAACGGTCGTAAGTCGCTTTTTTTCACAGACGCCATCACTTCAAACAAGTCGAGGATGACCCTGGTATAAACAGCTCTGCCTGCACTCCTGAAAGTGATGCTCCAGGTTGCGCTGCCACCCACAGCTGCCTGTCTCGTGCATTATTTACCTGGCGCTGAGCAGACCCTGCTGGGGACCCTGGCTGGGCACCTCCCAGGAGCAACCTGGCAGGTGGGGGGGTGGGGGCTTTGTAACCCAACACTCCCCCCCTTCCCCAAGTGATTCCTGCTCTTTTGTCCTTTTGCGCTGCCATTGTTCCTCCCCTGTTGGGCAAGTCCAGGAGGGGCCTGGAAAAAGGACCAGGTGGCCACCTGCCCGACCCTTCGAAGGGAGTAGTCCTTATTGCAAGCAAGACTTAAAGATGGTGATGACATCTGATTCCCAGTTTGGGTGTCTTTGCAGCTTCCTTGATATCTACATGGATGTCGGTTTGTCTTGTGGACCTTGGAGACCAACATGCCACTGCCAGTCATGTAACCCTCTCTCCGTTCCTCCTGACATTCATTTTTTAAAAGATATCCCGCATTAATATTTAACACGGAGCACTAACAACAGATTTGTAGCTAACATTTGGCAGGCCTTGTTCTCGATACAATGGGAGAGGAGGAAAGCCAAAGGAAAGGAAGACGCGGAGAAAAAAAACGCCCCTGATATATAATGTCTGTCGCCGAGCAATTAAACCAAGCCAGATGAATAATAATCTGTCGCAGAGTGGAATAAAAGCGACGGCTTTATTTGCAAAATAAAATAAAGTAAAACCTACGGTTAACCACACCTGGACGCGGGGCTGAGCACAGTAGAGAATGGGGGGAAAAAATCAATTATAGAATGGGAAGTTACAGTTACACACTCAAAACCGTAGAAATGGTGGTAGACTTTAGGAGAAACCCTCCCATGCGACCACCTCTTACAATACTAGACAACACAGTATCAACCTTCAAATTTCTAGGTTCTATTATATCACATGACCTAAAATGGACACCTAACATCAAAAACGTCATCAAAAAAGCACAACAAAGAATGTTCTTTCTGCGCCAACTCAGAAAGCTCAAACTGCCCAAGGAGCTGCTGATCCAGTTCTACAGAGGAATGATGGAGTCTATCATCTGCACCTCTGTAACTATTTGGTTTGGTTCTGCAACCCAACAGGACAGACACAGATTTCAGAGAGTAGAAAAAACAATGACTACCAACCTGCCTTCCATGGAGGACCTGTATGCTGCATGAGTCAAAAAGAGGGCTGTGAAAATAACTACAGACCCCTCACATCCCGGACATAAACTGTTTCAACTCCTACCCTCAAAATGACGCTATAGAGCCCTGCACACCAGAACAAGGACAGTTTTTCCCCGAACGCCATCACTCCGCTAAACAAATAATTCCCTCAACACTGTCCAACTATTTACAAAGTCTGCACTACTATTACTATTAAACTTCTCATAACTCCTTATTGCCCATCCCCTCCCACTTGTGACAGTATGACAGTAACTTTGTCGCTTGTATCCTTACGATTTATATTGACTGTTTCCTAGTATGATTTGACTATCATTAAGTGTTGTGCCTGATGATTCTTGACAAATGTATCTTTTCTTTTATGTACACTGAGAGCATTTGCACCAAGACAAATTCCTCGTGTGTCCAATCACACTTGGCCAATAAAGAATTCTATCTATCATCTATCTATCTATCTATCTATCTATCTATCTATCTATCTATCTATCTATCTATCTATCTATCAATCATCTATCATCTATCATCTATCTCGCTATCTCGCTATCTCTTTATCATCTATCTATCTATGTATGTATCTATCTATCTATCTATCTATCTATCTATCTATCTATCTATCATCTATCTATCTATCATCCTAAATCATGACAGTTGGGCCCAATTTTAAGACCTTTTTTGAGCTGGTTGTTAAATGAACTGTTCTACAAACAGACCAGGAAGCCCAAATAAAGATGAAAACGTTCAACTGCTCAAAAAAGGTATGTTTTATACAGGTGTTTTTCAAAGCCAGAAGGAGAAGCGTAGAAAAAAAACAAAGAGGCCATTTCAGCCTTCGGCCACCAGATCTCCGAGTCCGATGAGCTCTGAAATCCGTTCCAGAGAACGGGATCTGCTGGGATTAACTGGTGGCCTTGGGTTCCCAGACCCAAACAAAATCTCCTCAACTTCATTAGTGCCCAAACGGTACACTCTTACCATTCCTTAATTGCTCTACAATCCTGCACACAATGGCGGGTTTAAAGGCTGGGAAAAGACTTAAGGGTAGAAAATGGGACTAGTGTAGATTTTCAGAAAAACGCTTCCGTGTCGAGCAAACCCCGCATCGCTCACAAAGGACATCTCTGATTACTACAAGTCCATTCTTTGTCCAGCCCTGAAATTTAGATCCCTCCTTGGCAGGGGAACCTGCTCTTAATCAGGGCAGCTGGAAACAAACCACAGCTATGGAAGAGAAAGAGCTAAATCTCCTCTCCTGGGTGTTTTCTTTACGGAAGACATTCCACAAAGGTCCCTCTTAAAACTTAAGAGTGCGCAGAGTCATCACTTCCTTGTCCCTCTGCTCCATTTTAAGTTAGCTTGAAAACACAGGTAGTTTAGCTCGACCGAGTTTTGTTTAAGCGACCGTTCAAACTTATATAACGGCACTGAAAAAAGTGACCAATTACTGTTTTTCCACACTTATGACCATGGTCACATGATTGTGCTGACCCAGGGCATGGCACAAAAGCAACAAAGTCACAAAAGTAGGTAAAGTCCCTTTAATTTCTCCAACTTGGCCCCCAATGTCCAGTTATCATCGGCTGGAGAAAAAACTCACCCAAGAACAGTTTTTAAAGGGAAGAAATTCCATCCGAACTCAAAGTACATATAAATTATAAACAAAAACCAGCACAAACCACACTGCAGCAATTAACGGAACAGGGCAGGATAAGGAACGGAAGACTACAAAAGATAACGAAACACACACAATTGGGAGGACGCCAGAACCCAGATAAGACTTGACAAACAAAGATAATGCGCACTTTGCTTCCAGCAAGGTGCTGTGCACAAACACCCTCTTTATCCTGTTTTCCCAGCTGCAGCTAATGAAGGGAATCAGGGCCCTTTCCTCCCCTGTAACCCGTGTTGCTCCCTTATCCATTCCACCCTGCATTGCCTAGGATGCAGAGGGGGGTGGGGGTGGATCTTCCTCTGAATGCCCAGCCAGACTGTGCCCTTCCAGAGCCACACTCCCACTCCCTATCAGCAGTTTGACCTCCCCCTCAGAATCAGATTCCAACAGGGGCATGACACTGATCACTGGCAACCGGTTCATATTTACGACAGTCACCGTGTCCCAGGGTCATGTGATCCCCTTTTGGGACCTTCTGAGAAGCAGAATAGTTCTCCTCAAACTCTAGTCCAGTAATTCCTTTCTCTTTGTCTTCGTGATTTCTATTCATGCTTTTAAATAAGATGAACAACTAATACAAATGAATACAAAGAAGAAAAAAAGGAAGGAAAGAGAAAGCAAAGAGTGGAAGAAAAAGAGAAAAGATAGAACAATATAAAGAAGTCATTTCCGATATTTTTTCACAGCAGTTACACTGCAATACAATTATAAATAATATTTTTGCATTTTTATAGTAGTTCATTCTTATGCTATATATGTCTGTTTTTGGGTTTTCCTCTTCTTGAAATTGTAAGCCACCCAAAGTCAGAGATGGGCGGCCAACAAATTTAATAAATAAAAATAAAATAAATTGCATTTGTACCTCTCTTTCCGTGAAGTTAGATCGTGACTCTCTTCTTTGCATAGTCTATCCTCTCTATTCATCAATTGCAAGTTTATTTTCATTCTTATGCAAAGAGTCCGTAAGAGGCTTCCAACCCCAAATAAAGGTAGATCAAACCTTTAATTTAAAAAAAAGTCGGTTTATTTTGATTCTTGTTTTTCTAAGAAAGCAAGGAAAACTGTTGCAGACAGTCTGTCCCTCCCGGCCTACCTGCCGCTCCTTCCATTCGTCACCTGTGGCCCAATGAATGTTTCATGTCTTGCCTATTCATCCGTGCTCATCACCGCAGTTCTTGACTGTGCTCTCCCAGCCAAGAGCGGGATTAACAGCGGCGCTACATATTTATATTATTTAAAAGTCCCTGAAGGGGAAAAAAAATAATAATATCTCCCTCGCTCAAGGGCTGCAAGCGCGTACACTCCAAGAAATCCCCCCCCTCCCACTTTCCCAGACTCAAAATCTGGCAGTGTAGGAGCATTTGGTCTCAATATGGCTTCCAAAGCTGACACATGCAGTCATTAAATGAATCTGGCTTCCCCTTTGCTTGCCGGAAGGTCACAAAATGGGATTACGCGACCCTGGGACTGTCATGTTAGAAGCTGACTCTGAGGGAGAGGAGGAACAGAAGACAGGGAGTGGGAGTGTGGCTCCGGAAGTTGTGGAGGAATCTGGGGAAGGGCACAAGCCAGCTGGAAGACCCAGGCTCATCCCCTCTTCATCCTAGGGCATGCAGGGAGGAGCGGATAAGGGAGAAATGTGAATGGCGTGGTCTACGGGGGAGGAAAGGGCCTTGATCCCCTTCATGGGCTGCAGCTGTGAGGACTGTTTAAAAGGACAATGTGCACGGGCCAGTGCTGGAAGCAAAGCATGAAAATATTTGTAGTTTGTCAGTTTTTATCTGAGTTCTGGGGTCTTTCCCAGTGTGTATATTTCGATATCTGTGGACGTCTTCCAGACCTTATCCTGCCTTGTCTCATTAATTGCTTCAGTGCGGTTTGTGTTGTTCTTTTCTGTTGATCATTTATATGTATTTTGAGTTTGAATGGCATTTCTTCCTTTTTGCAACTGTTTGTGGGGGAGTTTTTTTTCTCCAGTGAGTGATAATTGGACCTTTGAAGCCAAGTTGAAGGAATTAAAGGGACTTCACCTGTTTTTGTGACTTTGTTGCTTTTGTATCCCACCCATCACAACCGACTCTGCAACCGTCATAAACATGAGTCAGTTGCCAAGTGGCCAAATTTTGATCCTGCGAACAAGAGAAGCGGGAACAGCTGTTAAGTGTTGAAAAGCGGTCACGAGCCCCTTTTCCTAGTGTCGGCGTAACTTCAGTCAGTCTCTAAAGGAACGGTCGCGAGTCGAGGACTCGCTGCAAACAGGGCTCCTTCTCAGAACAGCTTTCCCGTTGCATCCAGGCATCCATTTCCTCCGAGCAACCGTCTCTGAAGGTGGCTTTTGTTTTGTACAAAGACGCCAGCCAGGCTGCGAACCTTGGAAACAAAAACCCGGAAGAAAATTTATAGCTGAGCTTTTAACAGATGAGATCCGTCCCTCAAACGGGTCAGTTATTGGCAGGTTTCATCCTGACCCTCTGAAAAACAGAAGAAGGAAGGTGATGGTGGGGTTTTGTCCACATCAACCTCTAGAGTTTGATTTTTATTTTTAAGGCCAGCAGACTCCGGGCTAAGGACCCCACAGCAAGGGGAGCCAACTCTGTGGCCTTCAACTCCCGGGATTCCTGAGCCAACGATTTGTTTAGTGACCACGTGAAGTTACTTAGGTCTGCTTTTCCCACTTAAGACCCATTGCAGGCTCTTCATGGTCATGCGATCAAAATTCAGGCACTTGGCAACTGGCATGGTCTTATGACAGATGCAGTGAGACAGATTCATTGAACAAAGCTGTTGCCAACTGCACAACTGCAACGCTTTGCTTTCCAATGGTGGCAAGGAAGATCCGTAAAATGGGGGTAGAACTCCATTTTAACAACTGCCTCGCTTAACAACAGAGATTTGGGGCTCAATTGTGAATGCAAGTTGAGGTCCTTGTTTGGGAGAGAGCAAAACTTTTCAATACGTCTTTGTGCTCAAGGCATAATAATTGACTCTCTGATCCTATTCTGTAATCCCAAAAGGTAATTAAAGCTGCCAAAGTCCAATAAAACCACTTAATTAGAGACGGTGAGGTCTCTAATTAAGCCTCTCTGCCGTTCTGCATTCCGTATTTCCCCTTCTGGACTGTGGACCGAAACCAGTTCTTCTATGGGGTGAGTCCCTCTTTACAAACAGGGTCGCCCTCCCAACTATGTGTTTAGTGACTGAAGTTACAACAGCACTGGAAAAAAAAGGGACTTAGTTAGGTACCTATTTATCTATTTGCATTTGCTTTTGAATTGCTAGCTTGGCAGGAGCTAAGGCAGGGAGGGGAGCTCACCCTGTCACGTGACACTCAGATCTCAAACCTGGCTGCCACTTTCCAAGTCTTAACTACCGAGCCACCCTAACAAGGTGGACAAAAGATCTATGGAAATGTGGAGTCTTTTAACTGTCGAATTCTCTCTCCAGCATCTTGGCACGGAGAACAGCAGATTCTTTGCTCTGCTGCTACCGTGTGGCATAACTCTTGCTAAACCAGAGGGAGGCTTGGGAATGTGTCAACGCAGGGCCAACCTTATCATGGGGAGAGATGAATGTCTGAAGCGTGTCAATAAATCCATAGAGAAGCCAAGGTCCATGATGGACATTCAGGAGAGAATGTCAGTGCCAAATGGGTCTGAAATAGGCCCCTGGGTCTTTGGGTCTGGCTAGGGAGCGAAACCTCTCTGCCCCTTGTTAATCATGGACACTTTCAATGGGGATGGGGGAGGGGGCTTGTAGCCCCCCTGGAGGCTCCTGACAGAGTTTGTCTTGGGTTGAGAGGGGTGGCAGCTGAGGGGAAGCCCACCAGTTTCTAGCACAGGGTCATTTTGCCAAATGAAAATTGACATCTTGGCTTGAACTTGGTGACCCCTGTCATTACATTAATGGCCTCCAAAGGGAAGCCAGGCCAGGCCAGGCTGATGGAGTTGTATGGGTTGCAGAGCCCAGGATGAAGGGAGGGGGAGTTAGTGATAGTGAAAGATAGCGAGTGAAAGATAGTGAGTGGGAAGCGGGGAGAGGGCTGAAAAACAGAGGAGAAATTCTGTCCTCGGTGAACCTCGGGCTGGTGGTACAGGCGGATCTTCCAGCTTTTGCACCCTGCCAATGTAAGCAAAGGAAACAACACTTCGCAAGTTATATTCTCCTTGCTAGGGTCACAAACGAAACCCAACCCGGATCGCTACAGAGCCATTTTTGCAAAATCATAGTATCCTAGGGCTGGAAAGGACCTTGGAGGTCGTCTAGTCCAACCCCCTGGTCAAGGGAAGAGACCTCATACCAGCCCAGACAAATGACTGTTCGGTCTTGAGAACCTCCAGGGATGGGAACACTCACAACTTCTGAAAGCAAGCCGTTCCACTGAATTTATGAGGAAGCCCATCCGAGACAGATCCAACCTGGAATTAAGGAGAAATTTCCTGACAGCAAGAACAATTCAGCAGTGGAACAGCCTGGCTCCAGAAGTTGTGGGTGCTTCATCACTGGAGATTCTCAAGAAGAACTATTTGCCTGGGACAGGATAAGATCTGCCTTGAGCAAGGGGTTGGACTAGATGACCTGCAAGGTCTCTTCCAGCCCTATTATTCTGTTTCTGTTTCTTTCTCTCCGCTCCGTTCCATTCTACATAAATGAGATTACCAGAAATAATATAATGAAAAGCAATTGCGTCCCAAAACTGTTGCTTTCCAGAGGTGCCGGATTTCAACTCCCATTCTTTGGCTGGGGACGATGGGAGCTGAAGTCCAACCACCTGGAGGGCACTAGAAGGTCATCGGCACAAGCTGAACAATGTTTGTAGACGTTGTTGGCAATCAAACCCAACATTTCTTCTTCTTTGCAGGATGTAACCAGGCTAAAATTTTAAAAACAACTAATTCTGAGCTCATCCCTTCCAACAACAAGAAGGATCCTAGTAGCATTGTTTACTTACTTTGCCTGTGGGTTTCTCCCCCGACCCTTTTTTTCCCTTCTCTTAATACCCTTTTTTGACAGTGAATATCTATCTGTTATTTACGGCAGCTCCAGCTGGCAATCTTGTCTCCAAGCCCACACAGATGTTTCAGAAGTCCCTAATCCCAAGGAAGATTTAATGCAAAGGAAAAAGGGGTTATGTAAAGACAGCCTGATCTTCTTAAGAAACCAAGCCTGCCCAGGGCATATTGTATAGCCAAACGAGACTATATAAACAAGGAACAGAGGAGAAACAGCCACTTGACAGATGTTCGAAAAGAAGACGGCCCGAGTCGTTCAGCCTAGGAGTTTCCCCAAGTGCCCAGTTTGCCGTGTTGCCATTCCTACAATATGGATTTTCCTGTCGGTGTGTGTGCGGTTCCTGCAGTACGGATGGAGCAGGATCGGATGAAGAATCTTCCTTTCAGGCTTAGACAGGTTCCCACCTTCGCTCTCTCGCCGCTGCTAATTGACAGAGAGGCTCTCAAATAGCGGCAACGGATGGATTGATTACCCGTCACCGAGGTGATGTCAACTCCTGGTGACCCCATAGATCACGGGTGGGCAACTATGACCCTTTTACAACCTGTGGACTTCAACTCCCAGAATTCCTCAGCCAGCATGGAGTCCACAAGTCGTAAAGGGTCACTCTGGCCAAAGACAGAAGAGGACTACCATGAACGGTTGAGGGAAATAGGCATGTCCAGCCTCGTGAAGAGAAGGACTAGGAGCGACATGACAGCCGTCTACTAATATTCAAGGGACTGCTAAAGAGAAGGTGGCGTCGGCATCAATCTGTTCTCCCAAAGCACCTGAGAGCAAGGCCAGAAGTAAGGAGAATCATTCAAGAGGGATCCAATCTAGAACGAAGGAGGAATTTCCTGACGGCGAGAACAATTCATCAGTGGAACCGTTTCCTCCGGAAGTTGCAGACCTTTAAGAAGAGCGTGGACGGCCATTTGCTTGGAATGCCATAGGATCTCCTGCTTGGGCTTGAGCCAGAAGAAGGTCCCTTCCAGCCCTATTATTCTATGTTGCATTCTGTGTTTTAAAACTTTTGCTGAGTTTGGGAGTATCTGTGGCCAAGCTGATCTTGACCGGTTTCCAGGAAGGGGGCTTGGATCTAAGCACTTCAAAGTGGTATAAAATGGATCTGGTGAATCAATCATGGCATCGAAGAGCGAGGGCCAAGGATCATCAAAAACTTGTCTCTTTTCGCCTACGTTTTCCGACTTTATCCATCAGGGTGACACGGCAGTTAAACAACCACAAAGCCAAATCTCAAGGGGGATAAGCCTGAACTAAATAATCAGGGAGAATGGAGTGAGAGAAGACCTTTCCCAAATTCACCCCCACCTCATTGTGTGTTTGTTCAGGCTCAGGTGTGAGGAAGCCACACCTGTCTTCTCGACTAAACAAAACCCTCTGTTTTTTTCACTCTGTATTTCCACGAGTTTCGCTCACCACCAAGAGCCAAACGATTCCCGAGTCCCAGAAGGAGAGTTTTGGTTGCCAGAGATGACAAAAGCGCAATCATTGCTGCTTTAATTAAAAGCTTTAATTAAACACAAAATACCCTGGGTGCTTTATTAGGCCGTGTAATTGATTTAATGCTGTGCTCGAATTCTATTAAGTGAGGATCCTGGCTCTGGAATGAGCTGATGGGACGGGCCAGCCAAGCCTTGCGGCCAGCATCTTTGCACACCCAGGCTGAGAAGAGCTACAAATATTCCCCTTTATTGGTATTTTATTTTTATTTGAAAAGCCACCCGTATTTTATATGCACAATTGGCTTGCCAAGTTGGTCCATTCTGTCAAACTCTTGCTTGACAAATGCCCTTCGGCCATCCTCTGCTTTTTCTCCCCACATTGTCAAGAGTGAAAACTCTTCCCATTCCCCCACTGCCCCCAGGAGTTAAAACTAAATTTGTTTTATCCACTTTGCTTACTAGCTCGACATCCCCACTCCAAATTCAATACACCCCAGAAAGAAATCATGCCAGGCTCCTATCCTCAAAGCCCTCCAATCCAGGCCTCTCATATGGGCTCTAAGTGGAGTGAAGTCTTCAGTCAGGTCCAGCTTTCTCGCTGCTGCCACCCTCTCTCTCTCTCTCATGACTCCGAATACTACAAGTTTGCCACAGCAAAACCATAGCAGATGCCTTGGTAAAAGGTTGGTCACCAGCATAGTTGGCCCCTAGGAATGCTTGTCCTGTGGAGGGAGGGAGGGAGGGAGGGAGGTAGCAGAGAGTGCTGGACCTGAGTGAAAACTTCACCATGCACAGGCCTATGGCTTATATCTATGCCTATCTATTTGAGCTGTAAATGAGGACCTGAGTGAAAACTTCATGCTGGGTTTTTTTTCTTTCTCTCTCTCTCTCTCTCTCTCTCTCTCTCTGTTTGTGTTTTGGTGTGTGTGTGTGTGTGTGTGTGTGTGTGTGTGTGTGTGTGTGTGTG
>NW_020769362.1:3918973-3939263 GCF_900518735.1 Pseudonaja textilis
GTGTGTGTGTGTGTGTGTGTGTGTGTGTGTGTGTGTGTGTGTGTGTGAGAGAGAGAGAGAGAGAGAGAGAGACGGACCTGAGTGAAGACTTCACATGGCAGAATACTGTGGTTTATAGCTATGCCTATCTCTTTTAAGGTGTAAGCGCAGACCTGAGTGAAGGCCTCACTTTGCAGCAGAAATTTCTTGTCCAGTCTCCCCTTGAAAGCCTCCAGTGATGGGGCACCCACAACTTCTGAAGGCGAGCCGATCCACTGATTAATTGTTTCTCATTGTCAGGCAAAATTCTCCTCAGTTCTAGCTGGTTCCCTGGGGGCCGCTTTCCAGATATGAGGCGCCAATTCTGGGAGATCTAACCCGTTGCCTCTGGAGGGCATCTATGGCTGGGGACGAAGTGGGTAGTAATGTCCTTTCTCTTCCCCCCCTCTTCCTCCTATTAGAAATGGCTGGTTTGGGCCATAATTTTGCCAAGCGCTCCCTCTCGTGGTGAAATGTTAGGAAGACCTTTAGTCAAGAACGTCTGGTTTTTGATCTCTTTTTCAAAAGACAATTGGGAGGAGGAAGACGAAAACTGTTTCGCTTCTTATCCAGGAAGCTTCATCACAGTTGTGATGGCGGGCGATGAAAAGACAGCTACTGACAGCGGAGGCTGAACTTCTCAACTGTCTCAGATAGTCAATGCTTCCTTTAAAAAAAAAAAAAAGACTTGAGAACAATTAACCAGCGGAACATCTTGCCTGCATCACTGGAGCTTTTCAAGAAGAGATTGGACCGCCATTTGTCTGAAATGGAACAGGAGTTCCTGCTCAAGCAAAGGGTTGGACTAGAAGACCTTCAAGGTCCCTTACAACTATTATTCTGCTTCCTTCCTGTGCAGAGAATGGAGGACATTAAAGCCTTCCAGCTGGACTGAGAGCCAGGGCACCAGACTCTGTCTGTGACCATTTCCCCAAAGTTGAATAGATCTGAAAGCGAATTCTTTATTCCCAGCTGAGAATTTAAAAAAAAAACAAAAAACAGCAGATTCTGTGCCTAAAAGGAAGTTTTTGTCCTGTCTGTTTTCCCATCATCCTCTCCTCTCAGGACAAAAATGCCATCGTAATTCATCACTCCTGGGAATCTGAGTTATTCTACTCTTGATTAAATTAGTAAATGCAATCAGGATCTGAAGCGATTTAATTGAGAGAATTTATGGGAACCTGACACTTTTATGCATGTTTGATGAAGTATTATAAGCCGGGTTTTTTATTTTGCATAATTTAACTTTCTACACAGGAGGAGCCCCCCCCCCCCCATCACCTATTCATGACCCAAATAAACTCTTTTAAGATACATGTATCTATAATTTATTTCAAGCTCAGGATCTGTCACAGGTTGTTCTGGCGGTTCCCTCCTTCCCATTCTTGTTCTTTTGCCAAACTGACAAATATGTTGAAAGTAATATTTGTTGCTCTTTGGCTCGCAGTACAAATCTTTGGCAATGCATGCATTTTATTTAAAGTTTTGGAAGAAGGAGGAGTCTTTTACAGGGCTGGAAATGTCCAATAAATGCACACAGACCGTCTAAGGCACAATATTCTCTGCCGATTTCCAGTAAAACCCCATCAACAAAACCTCGTCCAACCAACAGGAAGAAGAGCTGCATCATTAGGGGAGTTTACTATCATGCTGGGACAAAGGATTTAATGCATCTCATTTTTCCCTGCAGCTGAATTTATAACTCAAGGATGATGAAAGGTGCCAAGGTGGTGTTTGATCTTTGTTCATTTTATCCTTAATCCTCCACATCTTTGGCATTGTGCTTGGCCATAGCCTGATGGGGGACGAAGGCAGCCACACTGGGTTCTTTTGCTGGATGTCTTGGACTGCAGTTCCCATCTTCCACTGGCCCACCAGGCCCAGCAAAGGCGTGCCTCTTCCTTTCAAGCTCTAAGGTTTGGTTCAAATGGGCATCAGCGGCCTTCCTGCGAAAACTCCAAACTTGAGTGGGGTGCATCCCACCCCCTCAAGAAACTGGACTCCCCCTCCCATCATTCTTCACTAGCTGCGGGATAATGGGAGGGGGAGTGCAGCACTTCTGCAGAAAATCAGGCTAAGGATGATGGGTCCCATGTTGCCTTCCCATGTGCCACACTCCCATTCCCATCATCCCCGATCAGCAGGGCCCATGCTGGTGGAGGACGTGCAAGGGGAACCCGCCGAGGGCTAGACGTTACTGGACTCCCTCTCCCATGCTCCCCAGTCGGGAGGGGCAGTGCTAGTGGATGATGGGAGGGGGAATCCTCCCCGATCAGCGCGGATGGGAACTGGATTCCAAAGAGAGCAAACAGCCCCGCCCGCACCTGCGGCTCCGTTGCTAGGCGACGGCTTCCCCGGCGCGCGCGCGCGCGCTCTGTCCGCGCGCCCTGCCTCTCCCCACCCCCGGGAGAAACGGCGCCTGCTGATGACGCCATCGCCGCGCGCGGGCCCTTCCGCCGCCGGCCCGAAGGAAGGGGAGTCGCCGCGCCACCGCCGCCGCCATGGCCCGCAGACGCCCGGTGAGTCCTCCGCAGACGCCCCCTTCCCCAGCGCCGGCCCTCCCGACAACCCCGCGAGGTAGGCCGGGCCCAGCAGGTGGTTCTCGACACTCCCACCGCCCTGGCGGGACTGCAGGTCCCATCCTCCCCCGCCGCAGGCGCTTCGGTCTCCTTTGGGGGAAGCCGCCCCCCCCCCCCCCCCCCCCCCCCCGCCCAGGAACGGCCCGAGGCCTTTGGCTCCGCAGGCGGTGCGACCCGGGCCCTCCTCCTCCTCCCCCCACCCCCCGCCCGGGCTGAACCCGAGTCCGGGAAGCGGAGCGGGAGAACCTGGCCGGGTCCAAACCTGGCCCGAGATCAGCAGCGGCGGAAATTGGGGCTTCCTCCGGGGATGGGGGCGGGGTCTCGGCCCTCTCCTGAGGTTGGGGGTGGAGGGGAGGGCCTGGACGGAGCCTGGGTGCGAATCCTCCCCCTCTTTGCAACCAGGCTCTGCTTGCCCGTCTCTGTCAGCAAACGAGGATCCTAAAAACGACGTGATAATAATGGGGGGGAAGAAGAGTCCTCCTTTGGGTTCAGGCTCCAGGCTGGAGACCGGAGTGGCACCGAGTTCCAGTCCCGCCTTAGTTGGGAGACTTTGGCTGGTAGCCCAGGCGACTTTGCAAAGTGGGGGAAAGAGGAGGAGGAGGAGGAGGAGGGAGGCGTTCCAGTGCTATGGCTATTGGCTGCCCAGGGCGGATTCTTAAAATCATAAAAACAGGATTTAAGTTCGCAAGTGATGTGAGTGTATCTGAGCCACACGAAGGGGACCAGGCTGCTCTCCAAAGGCTCTTTGTGGAAATGCCACCTGAAGGGCTGAAATGGCCTCGGGAGACAGGGGGGGGGGGGAAATGTACCGCGCAGAAGGGCCCTATAGCCCACCAGAGGAACAGGAGGGGAGGAAGCATCTCCAAAGAGAGACCCTCTCTAGTTTTGGAGGAAGCAAAATGGGGTTGGAGAGGAAAAGGCCTGACACGCTTGCAAGACGAGATTCTGTTATGGTTACTTTGAAGTGAAGTGTTTTAGCACTTTAGTAGTTGGTGAGTTTCATACCTGGACTACCTCGCAGGGCTGCGGGCAGGTGCAGATCCTGCTAGAAAAGAACAGGCCACCCTCCCCACCACTTTCACTCCCATCTCTTCCTTCCGATTAAATCGCACACGTCTTTTTTTTTTTTTTGTGCATCCGGTTGCCTAGAAGATGACACAGTTTCATCCACGTTCTGATTATCTTCTTTTCCCAACCCTTTGCCGGTCCTTTGGAACCCCCCACCCCAGTGGTGACTTAGTCTGAGAAGCTGAACGGGAACCTTACTTGTGCTTCCACCTTTCTTTCCCTGACTTTAAAGAATTCTGTATCCTCTGGTCTTAATTGATTTCCCTCCAGCCAGTTCCTGTGGCCCTTGGCTCTTGACCCGTGGCCTCGACAACTTTAAGCGTGGCTGGCTGAGGAGAGTTCTGGAAGTCGAAGTCCACAAGTCTTTAAAAGTTGCCAAGTTTGGTCTAGACTTTTGGGCCAATGCATCCGTGGCGACAGTGGCACACCTGCAGCCGTTGTGACCTTCCGAATCCCACTAAAGGGATTAATCCAGGTTGGTTTCTTGGTGGACCTGGTGCCTGGTAGCCCTGTGAAGAGTTATCGGGCTTGTGTCTTCAGCTCGGGGCTGGCTGTCCTCCTCTCCCTTTTCCTCAACCTCGCTCTCCTTCTCTTCCTTCCTGCAGGCAGCTTCCGTCTTGGCACGTCCAGGCCGTGTTCACCCTTCTGGCTCGCTGGCCTCCCCTCCCATCTTCACGGAAGCGGCCGGGGCCGCCCCCTGCCAGCCTGGCTCTCCAGTCCTGTAAAAACCCAGGTTGCCCGATGCCTGTCATTCCTATCCCACGGCGGGTTCGGTCTTTCCACGGGCCCCACACGACTTGCCTGCACTCGGCCTGCGGGCCAGTCCGGACCGCCCCTCTGGTGCGCACCAAGTACAACAACTTTGATATCTACCTGAAGTCGCGCTGGATGTACGGGGTGATCCGTTTCCTGCTGTACTTCAGCTGCAGCCTTTTCACTTCCGTCCTCTGGGTGGCGCTGGCGGCCTTGTTTTGCATTCAGTATCTCAGCATCCGGTTCTTCCTCCGCTTCCAGTACAAACTCTCTATCACCCTGCTGCTGTTGGGAAGGAGGCGGCTGGACTTTAGCCTGGTCAACGAGCTGCTCATCTATGCCATTCATGTCACCATGTTGCTGGTGGGTGGGCTGGGCTGGTGCTTCATGGTTTTCGTCGACATGTAAATAAAGGTCTGGAGGAGCCAGAGCCAGGGTGACTCTTGACCTGGGGGTCAGACCCCTCTCTGACCCTTCCTCCACTCTCCTCCTGTAATTCTCTCTCTCTCTCTTTCTCCTCCGTCACTCGAGGTTACTTCGCTTATGATATAGGCAGGTTGGCTTGTAAAAGTCAGTGGAGGCCAATGTTTCTCAGGAAGGCTGGCACCTGATGTTGCTATTGATTACACACACACACACACACACACACACACACACACACACACTAACAGGGAAACAGTTTGCTGGCCTCTTTGTGGATCCTGCATCGTATTGTTTCCCTTCTGCTATTCGGTCCATGGGAGTAATCTCTTGAGCTCTCTCGTTGGGTCAGTCGTCTTTGTTCATTTAATATCCCGGAATATTTTTTGTTCGTCAAATGCGTTTTTAGAAATTTCTCTCCTCCCCACAGGGTGTGTGTGTGTGGCGGGGGGGGAAGCCTAGTCATAATTTTAACTTTTTCTTCAGCGGCCTTGTTTCATTTTGCAGTTGCTGGCGAGCAGCCTCTAAGTTTAGCCTTCGAAGGAGGCATGGGTGCTCACGTGTGATCGTGTCTTGTACAATACGGGCAACGGTAGGGGGTCGTGTTGCCTTTATGTCCCCCTTGTGCAGGTCAGGCTGAAGATTGTGGGGTGAGCCCCTTAGTAATATAGATAAGGAGTAAAAAATGCATAAACGGTGATAAGGAGTAAAATTGGATAAACAGTGATAAGTAAAAATGGATAAACGGTGATAAGGAGTAAAAACAGAAAAACGCTGCTGTTCTCTCTCTCTCTCTCTCTCTCTCTCTCTCCCTCCCTCCCTCCCACTCTCTCTCTCTCTCCTCCCTCTCTCCTTTCCTTGTCTCCCTCTCCCTTCTCCCTCCCTCCTTCATTCTCATTCACACAGTGCACAGAAAGTTGCAATAGTTTATGCATTAAAGCTGAAGGATGCTGCTGGAACCGGTGTAATATGGGAGATAAATAATTGGGCTGCGAGTTACAATGTCTCAGGTTCAGGTCTTATTTTTGGCCAGAATTTAACAACTGGATTCGCACAACTCACTTATCCTTCGGCCCGGGTTAATGAAACAGGGTGGTTGGCATCATAGCACCTGCTGCGTGTGCCAAGAAACCGTATTGCATCTTAACAATGTGTTGAAGCAACCAACAACTGAGGCCCTTTCCCAGGTGGAATTATGGATGGTAACCTTTTGAACCTAACTTGGTGCATTAAGCAAATACAGCCTTCATGTGGAGTTGACTTTAGTAATCTACAATTCCCTGCTTATCAGCCCATCCGCAGTTTCTCTCAGATTGTGGCCTGTATCATGGAGCCATGGGGGTCAAAATAAGGACAACATACGGGTTGCCCTTACGACATCCCAATATGTCTTCTTTGGCATCCATGTGGTGGGCAGGAAATCCTGTTGCATATACACAGCCTCTTGTGCATATGAACATACACATAGGAGCCATGGTGCTTCTGTTCAGCAGAGGAGCCCTCCAAGGGCGGGTAAGAAACTCACACACACACACACAAAATGGAAATCTTTCTTTCCTGCTCAAAAACATTGGGTGAAAGATGGTCTACTCCCTTTCTTACGACCCTGCAGTCCCTTAATTCGGGATAGTGTCAGGGCAACTGAATGGAGCTGAGCGTTTAATGGCTAGATGCCCTTCCTGACACCTATGCGGGAGTTCACAGCAGATGGTTTTTCCTTGTGCCAAGATAGAAAATCTGCTGCTACCAAGGATTGAACCCACAACCTTCCCAGGGGGCAAGGGAAGCAAGGGTCTTTACCACTAAACCATCATGCTGCCTGCCTCCCTGCCTATCTATCTATCTATCTATCTATCTATCTATCTATCTATCTATCTATATTAGCTAGCTAGCTAGCTATCTATCTACATTTATCTATCTATCCATCTATCTTATCTATCTACATTATCTGTCTGTCTGTCTGTCTGTCTGTCTGTCTATCTATCTATCTATCTATCTATCTACATTTATCTATCCATCTATCTTATCTATCTATCTACATTATCTGTCTATCTATCTACATTATCTGTCTGTCTATCTATCTATCTATCTATCTATCTATCTATCTATCTATCTATCTACATTTATCTATCCATCTAATCTATCTACATTATCTGTCTATCTACATTATCTGTCTATCTATCTATCTATCTATCTATCTATCTATCTATCTATCTATCTTATCTATCTACATCTATCTATCATCTGTCTCTCCAATTGTGTATCAATCTATTGATCCATTTATTCAACTTCTGTCTATATCAGTCGGTCCATTGTCTTTCTGTGTGTGTCTCTCTCTCTCTCTATTCTTTCTATCTATTTCTCTGCCTACCGACCTATACATCTATCTATCCAGACACAAACTTCCAGAATTCCCCCAGCCATTAGGTGTGGATTTCAATTCCTAGAATTCCCCAGCCAACGTGTGGAGTGCAATTCTTATTGATGGCCATGCTGGCTGGGGAATTCTGGGAGCGGAAGTTCTTGGAAATTCTCAAGATTGGGAGACTTTGCCCTAAAAGGCAGCAGAGAGTTACTGCGATCTTTTCTCTCGACTCTTGCTCCTTCCGCTACTCCTTGAGAGAGAGAGAGAGAGAGATCTCAAATGCACCTTCCTCTTCCTGCACCTGCATTGCCCTTGAAGGATTCTCCCCACTCACCTTCCCCAATTCAGCCCTCTGACTGAGCTCAACATCTCCTCCTCCGCCCCAAAGCCAAGCTCCCCTGCCTGTGTGCTTAGTTTGAAGGCTGCCAGTGTCGTGCTGGGTTTCCCCTGCGGCAGTTAAAGGACGCTTCTCGGGGCAGCTCCATGCAGAGGTGGGCCTGGAAGGGCGGCTTCAGCCTCTGCCTGCCAAGCTGTGATACTGAGCCTCCCAGGTCTGCATCACGCAGCACCAGCCTTGCCGCTATGCAGCAACCCCGTTTCTCCTGGGTGCAGTCCCAAGCTTTGCCTGGTATGCAGAATAAACACAGCCGCTGCTGCGTGAGGAACCTGGCTCCCTGTTCCCACCAGGGGACGAGCGAGGGGAGGGGCGGGATCTCAAGGCTGTCCTCCTCCAGCCTTGTTCTCGAAAGTAATCGGGGGGGGGGGGGCGGGGGGGGGGGGGGGGAGGCAGGGCAGCTAAGGCGCTGCCTGGTTTTGGCCGTGGGGAACTTGGCTCTGGGTGAGAATCGCCTTCCTGAAGCTAAGGCCAGAGGAAGGCGGGGAGGGAAATAAAGAGGAGGAAGGGAAAGGGAAAAAAAGAAGGAAAGGAAGATGGTAGAGATAAGAGAGAGGGAGGAAGGGATTGCAACTTCCATTGCTAATTGAGCGGCCATTAAGTGAGTTGCGTCTTAGTTTACAATGCTTTTGCCAGGGGGTTCATTAAACACACCATGCATTCCTGAATCAAATCCAGTTTCGCCCCTTGAAGCCGGTTGCAAAATTTGCCACTGGAAGAACCCCGTGTAGTTTGGGAAGCTGGCACCATTCCGAGGTTAGCGTAATGGGCATTGCTGCTTAAATGCATCCCCAAGCAACTGCAGCTAAATTGATAGGCTAAAAGGCTTTTATTTGGAACCACAGTGACAAGCCCAGAAACGAAAGCATATATTTATTTATTTTTTGCTTTGGCTTTGTATTCTTCAGCCAAGCAAAGAGCCATCCCTGCTGGGCAGGGTCTCATTGCAAAAAGGGTTTGTTTATTTTATGGTTGACTTGATTTCTGCGGCCATCTGTCTCCCCGTTGAGTGACTCTGGGCGGTTTACCACAAAATCAAGGTGGGTTTTTTTTTTTTTTTTTGCTGTAGGTGATAATCTGTGGACACGTTTTCACTCTCCTGACTTCCTAAAATGGCCATGCAGCTTAATAGAGTAGAGTGAATAGAGTAGAATATAGGAAATTTAGAATAGAACAGAACAGAACAGAACAGAATAGAATAGAATATAGGAAAATAGAATGGAATGGAATAGAATAGAATTAGAATTATTAGAATAGAGGAATTAGAATAGAATAGAATATATGAAATAGAGTAGAGTAGAATAGAATAGAATAGAATAGAATAGAATAGAATAGAATAGAATAGAAGAATTAGAATTGAATACAATAGAATATAGGAAATAGAGTAGAATGGAATAGGATAGAATAGAATAGAAATAAAAATAGGAATAGGCATAGAAATAATAGGATAGAATAGAAATTAGAATAGAATTGTTTCGTCGTAGCTGCAGTTTGGGGTCATTGATATGTCTGTGGAATCTCCCCGTTTTAATACCACAACTTTCCCAAATAGCCAGGCATTCCCTTTACCCAGCAGCGCGCCTCACGCAACGCATTGTGGGCTACGTTGGCGTGCAGATTTGGGACGAAGCAGATCAGGAGTCTGCCCGCCCTTAAGGCTGGGGATTTGAGGGCATCGGAGGGCAGGGGTGGGGGGTGGGGAGAGGCTGGCAGCCCCTGCAAGCGAAGGGCAGCGAAAGGGCACCGGGCAGGACAGATCCCTTTCCTTGGATTCCGGCCGACTGCAGTCATAGCAGGGTTTGCCTTTCTTCCATGCTCTTCCTCTGCCCTCTCCTGCTGCGCTCAAGCTGCACCATAATTCACGTTGATGCCGAGAGCCCCAGTGCAGCGATACCCAAGAAGAAGCTTTGAAAACAAGGAAGAGGGGGCGTGAGCGGGTGGGAGAGGCTGCCCTGTCCCTTCTGCACACTGGATCTGCCAAACTGCCTGAGGTTTCATCCTGCTTTTCTGCAAAAGTACAACCTTCCTCCCTGGTTCCCCTCCACCTCCTTTAATTCCTTTTTTTCCCCAGTTTCTCCTTAGTCCCCGAGAAAGCCAGCAAAAGGAGATACTTGGAAGGCTCCGGCTGGTGCAAATGGCAGCGTCCTCCCTCCCGTCTCCCCACGGCTTTTGGGTGCTGGAGGTGGCGGGAGGAGGGGTGCTGATCCATGCAGCCCCAGGCACAGACCTTTGCCGCTGTGTGTGCGTGTGTGTGTGGGGGGGGCGCCTGTCAGACTCCGGCAGCCCGAGTCCTGCTGTTTGGGTGACCTTGGTGATCTCTCGTCCCCGGAGCACGTGAGACTGTTTGGACCAAGGAGGGAGCTGGCACCGGTCCCTCCCAAGCCTGTTTGTTCAGCGTTCGATGCATCTTGTGGGCCGAGGAGGCTGGGAGAGGGTTGTTTAGCTGCCTGGAGCAAGGCCAGAGGTTGGGGGTGGCTGGCTGGGTGGATGCAGCTCTCTGAGGCTCTTTGTTCCTGGCCCAGTTTACGGTGCCCGTCCCTGGAAGCTGGGCTCCACGCAGGGTTGGGTGCTAAAGCCATTATCTCCTGGAGACGCAGGGCAGGCGGTGGGATTTCGTTATCAATCTGGACACTGAATCCTCCCTCCCCCAGCCTTGAGCCCCGCAGGCCTATAATTTTCCACTCTTCTTCTGCCTTGCACTTTTTAAATAAATGTTTATTATATGGACGGTCGGTTGCCAGGGGAAGCCAAGGCGGCGGGTAAAAACCTTGTGCTCTTTTTTTTTTCGTTCTGCCTGCGCCGAGTTAATCATGCCCGTTTTTTTTTTGTTTTCCTTGGCGTTTTATCTTCTTCCTGGGATCTCACTAAAACCTGGGCCGTTTGAGGCCAGTTTCTTTCTCTTCCCTCCCTCCAAAGAAGAGAGGTGATATATATTGGAGACTAGGGATCACGAAGTATTTTGGGGGCACGGATTTGCAAGAATGGTTCCAAAATCCTCGCTTTGTTTTTTTTGTTTGTTTGGTGTTATTTGGGGGATAACAAACCATCCACCCCATTTGTAGTTTGGCCCTGTGGAAAAGAGATTTGGGGTGGAGAGTCCGTTGAAAAGAATATCAGAAATCCACCAGTTTGACTTCCTGAACCCTTTTGCCTTGCAGGTCAAGGGACACCACCACTGTCATCACATGCTTACTTAAATGAGAGTTCGGGCCTTAGCAAAAGCACTTAGCGGCTTATCTACAGCTTCCCAGTGCTTGACAGACGCTGAGCTGCCTTTTATTTTGCTGAGTTATTCAGGTTTTTGGGGTTTTTTTTTTTTTTTTTTTTGAGGTTAAGGACTTTACAGACTTTTTCAAACTTTTAAGAAAAATGTCCAGGTTTTTGTGTTCCATCGCTATTAACCACTTGCACTTGAAGTCCTTGGGTTTCAACGTTACAGGTAGTAGACCTTGACTTACAACCATAACAGAGAACATTTGTTGTTAAGGGATGCAATCGTTAGGTGAGGCATCAGGCTAGAAAGCAGGAGAGGTGAGTTCAAGTCCCGCCTTGGCCATTGAAGCCTCTCGGCAATCTTTGGCCCAGTCGCCAGGAGACAGTGAGTTCTAGTTCCACATTAGCCAGTCCTTGTCTCTCAGCCCAACCCACCTCATAGGGTGGTGATTGCGGGGAAGATAGGAGGGGGGAAAGTGCGTTGATAAGGTTCCCGCTTTGAGTTTATTTGTAAAAATAATAAAGATGGGATAAACTAAAAAAATAATATAATAACCATCACACAACCATACCCAAATGTATGTTGCAGTTGTGGTGCGAGCCAACACAATCATTTCCTGTAATGTATGTGGGATTGAGCTCTGCCATTCAAAAAAAAATAAAATAAAATCGATTTTGCAGGATATTGTTGACTGCAGTTAAACAATTTAAAATACACACGGCTGAATGGCTAAGGGAACCTTTTCAGCCATCTACAGTTAATCAAGCTAGGAAACTATTAATAAGGTCAACTTATTGGCCTTTTTTTTTTCCTTATCAGTGTGAACTTTGACTGGGAAATTTTATCTGGATACAATCCAGTTGGATTCATTTCAAGAAAGAATCCAGTGAAAAGTATAACTGTTTAAGGGCGTTTAAAGACTCTGCCTTCCAGTTATGAACAAATTTGGGGGGAATTTAGCAACCAAAATGGATGCTGGATTCCAAAGATCGCAGAAGGTCAGGTTGGTTGGGACTTCCCTCCTAGCACTGATGATGTTACCTAGTTGGGTCATGAAACATCTGCAAGGAGACGGCCAAGCTCAGGGACCACCAAGGATGCCATAGAAAGGAATTGGTTCTTTCCTTGTTTTTGAAGGGCACCAGTTTCTTCCATGTTTGAGGTCACTTGCAGTTATTTAAACATCTCCCACCTCAAAGCAAAGAGGGGGGTCTGCAAGGAGCACCCCAATTTCCCTTCAAAGCATTCTGCCCCTTGAGCAAAGATCGGGGTTCAGAAGGGGAGACACCCCCCCCCTGGGTACTTAGTGAGTTTTTACTCTGAGCAGGAGAGAGGGTGGATTGGAGGACCTCAAGTGTCCCTCTTCAGTTTATGTAGCCCGCCTTTCTGTTATTCTGGTGGTAAATTGGTCCGATTGGCCTCGAAAGCATCCTCCAGATTTGGCTATAAATGCCACTTAATGACCACGAAAGTTAGCTTCTTGCCGTGATCCCAGGGATCGATTTCCGAGAGCAGAGCCGTCCTAACCCTGCAAACGTTTCGCTCTTCCTTCCTTCCAAGTAGCTTCTGGCTCTCCCCTCCATCTAAATATATCCAGGTTTATCCATATTCCTCCCTTAATTTCCCTCTTCTCCGCTAGCCTTTTTCTGCCGGCTTCTAATAATAGCTTGAGACTTGAAATATGGATGCCTTTTGAACTATTCCTTGTCATGTCATCCATCAGATCCCTATCTACAATCCTTCATTAAATTGAAGCGTACATTTCATCCTTGCTTCTTGGAATATTAATGTTTCTCCCGGTTAAAATGCTCGGCGAATATTCATGAAGCGGGGAAGTTGATTGGGGCGGGTGGGGGAAAAGAAATCAATGAATCCGCCAGCGGTGATGTCACTTGAGCACTAATCAAGGATGCTATTAAAGAGAAAAAAAGAAACGGCTAATTAAATTGATCGCGGGGGGGGGAGAGGGGGAGGCGTTAATTTGCACCGAGGGGGGTCCAAACCGGGCGTACCTTTTGGTATTCTTCAGCAGCCTTGCATGGACAAGGGGAAGATGGTGAGGCGGGCACATAAAACCAAAACTATCGTTATGCCTTCTGCAAAGAAAATGGGTTCACGGCCAGCCTTCCACATGCAATCGTTCATTTAGCGACTCTTGCTTAGCAGTGCAAATCCGGGAAGCCTCTGCAAGCCTCAGGTGGCCGAAAAAAAAGGCCCGTTCTGGTATTTCCAGAAGACCTGTTTTTTGGCTTCCCGGGGCTGCAGAGGCTTCCCCCGAGCCTCCAGGAGGGCGAAAAAGGCCTCAAGCGGGCCAAAAATCCGTTGGGAGGCGCACACATGCACAGTGCAGGTAAGGGTTTGGGGGTTGCATGCGCATTGCATTGTGGGTGCCGGCACACGAGTGCTCCTTTGGCCCACCACAGCAAAAAGGTTCTCCATCACTGCCCTAGACCGTTTCATGAGGGTAGAAGTACCCAAATTCTGCGACCGTTCCTCCTATGGTTTAGACCCCCGGCCCCTTCATCATTCCTGTTGCTCTTCCTTGTGCGGTTTCCAGAGCCTTAACGGCACATGGCAGGAACTCTTTTAACCATCCCATTAAATGTTTAACCCATGTCACGCAACAAGTGTGAGGGCCACATTCTGTATCTTGGTCAACCCGTTTAATAAGCTTGCACCATTTTTTGTTTGTTTGGTTGTGGGGTTTTTTGTTTTTGCAGTGGGTTGAGGCTTTGTTTCAAAGATTGGCGTGCAAACTCACCCCACTCACGGCAGAAAGGAACAGGATTTTGTTACAGAGTTTTGTGGCATGATAACCCTGGGTAGATTAGCACAACACAACAATCACCAGTCTTAATATTTAACTGGAATACACAGGCCGTAGATCCGTAAGCTGTTTAGACTGAGCCTTGGCACCAGGCTGAGTGAGAGATAGCTCTCCAGACGCATGTTGAGACATGTCCAGATACGACTAAACCTGCCCAGTGTGCTGCTCCCTGCCACCTGCCCTGCCTTCAACCTTTGTCTTCGGGTTATTTATGACACAGGAGAAGAATGACAGGTAGATTTTGCTCGGTGGTTGTTACAAGCACCCTTCTACGGTTACCGTCATGTCACCCGTTGTATCGAAGGTGAGGTTGCAAAGAAAACCAAGCTGGATAGCGAGTGAAAAAGATCTGATTCAGGGGGGGAGGGAATAAAATCACAACCCCTGGCACAGAATTGTGGGTGAGTAGCATGATGCAGTTTGTGCCCCTTCGAACTGGACAGTTTGTGGGGTATTATAGGAGAGGAGCCTGCTGTGCTGGAAGGCGGAATTAAAACGCGTCATCAGTTTGGAATCCTTGCGTTTGCCACAGGAGACCTGAGTCGATTCTTACCCAGAGCCAATTTAGCTTTGACCAGAGTCAACTGGTCAAAGTGGGCATCTATTACAAGGGTGAGGGTGGATGCTCCTGGAGTTGGCAGTCAGGCTAAGCGGGCACCCTGGGATTGTGCCCGCAGGATGGGGGTCCCCAGATCCAAAAGGGAAGCCCACCTTGGTTAAACCCGGCAGCAGCAGAGAAGAAGACATCCCGGCTGGGGTTCCTCAAACTGCCTCTCCCCCCCCTTGGAACAAAGCCAGGATGCTAACAAAGGCAACCCCAATGAGTCAGTGTGTGTGTGTGCCATTCACACAGCCACCTGGGGAACAAGCCAGGGTAGCATGAATGTGTGAATGCAAAACTCTTGGGAGCTTTCCCTCTTTGGCCACCTGGGAATAAGCCCCCCCCCCGCCCCAAATCTCACCGACTCTCTGAGCATCCAGGCGGGCCCGGGGGTGGGTTCCTTGCCTGCTGCTGGGACCCCAGAAGGGGGCTGGGGGCTCCCTAGAGAGGCTGCGGGGGAATCCGTCTCACAGGGCAGCGATCCCTTGGAAGCGGACCCGGCGGGCTCCCTCCTTCCCACGGCTGGAAGGTCCTTCCCGTTTGGGGGTGGTGGTGGTGGTCGTGCGAACGCAGCCGCCGGGGAGTGTGTCTTTTCCCGACACGTGTCAGTGCCTTGTGGGGAAGGGGGGGTGGAAATGAGGTCCCCTCGCCAAGACTCCCCTCGCTAAGCGGCCGGGTGCGTGTTTCCCCGGATGGCGCGGCCGGGGAGGATGGGCTTTGTGGTCCCGGCGCAGGGAGGAGGGGGGGGGCTCCGGGCTCCGCCCCGCCTCGCCCCTCCACCCCCAAGGCTCGGCCGTCCCCTCCCGGCCGCGGGAATCACTTCCTGCCGTCTGCCCGGGAGGAGGAAGGGAAGGACCGCCGGCCGCTCCCCGGGACCTGCCCGCCCGGCCGCCCGCCCGGTAAGAGGAGCCTCCCGCGCCAGCCCCGGGGAAGGGGCGCTGGGGACCCCCGGCCGCGTCGCCCTTCCCAGCTGGAGGAGACTCCAGGTGTCCCCCCTCCACCCCGTGGCCCATCATCCCCTGCCTGGCCGGTGGGACTAGACAGCCGGGATCCGAGGCTGTTGGCGGGCGGGAGTGGGTGGGTGGGGGGTCTGCGGTGCAATGGACCCTGCAGGGGCTTCCCGCGCTCCCAACCAGGCAATCGCCTCCTCCCCTCCCCTTCCCACTCCGGGCCCTGCAGGGAGCAGCTGCTCGGACCCCTCTCCGCCCCCCCACGAGAGCTTGGCTGGAGGTCTTTCGGCCCCGGCTCCCCTTGGGGCCGCCCCGCATCTTTCCTCGGCCCGGGCGGGAAGGCTGCGGTTTCTCTCGGCTCGGAAGTTCACCGGTCGGTCCCCCTTGGCCAGCTCGCCTTCTCCCCGCATTGAAGGGGCAAGAAATGCAGCGGGAGGCGGGGTGTGTGTGTCTGTCCTGGTTTAAAACTGGCCACCATCACCCGCTTTCAGACTTTGGGGTCCACCTCCTGCCTTTTCCTAGTTCTCCCTCCCTCCTCTTCCTCACCTGGGAAAGGTTCAAAGTATAACCAATCTATCTCTCCCTCCCTTTCTACCCTTCCTTCTTTCCTTCCTTTCCTTTCCTTTCCTTCCTTCCTTCCTTCCTTCCTTCCTTCCTTCCTTCCTTCCTTCCTTCCTTCCTTCCTTCCTTCCTTTCCTTTCCTTTCCTTCCTTCCTTTCTTTTCCTTTCCTTCCCTTTCCTTCCTTCCTTCCTTCCTTCCTTCCTTTCCTTTCTTCCTCTCTCTCCCTCCCTCCCTTTCTTTCCCTACTAATGGGAGTTGGGTCTTGTATGCAGGTCATTCTCAAGTTACAACCAGTCATTTACTGACCATTCAAAGTTACAAACGGCATGTTTTATGACCTTTTTTTTCCGCACGTAATGACCGTTGCAGCATGGTCCCACGATCCAAATTCAGACCCTTGGCAAGCTAATTCATATTTATGACAGTCCTGCAGTGTCCTGAGCGTGAGTGTGTGTGTGTGTGGTGTGATTCCCTTTTGGACCCTTCTGATGAATAAACTCAATGGGGGGGAGGGAGCCAGATTTACTTAACAACCATGTTACTCACTTAACGATTCATTTTAACAACTTGGAGGAAAGGCCGTAAAATCGGGGCGGAATTCCCTTAAGCCCTGTCTCGCTTGGCAGCAGAAATTTTTGGGTTGAATTGCGCTGGTTGGTGGAGGGCTACCTCCGTGTGCAACATGAATGCGCCTCTCGAAGGTAAATTGGGTGGGGTGGGGGTTTTATTAGAAATGTGGGGAATTGTTCTCCGCTTCCCCACTTCAGACCTGGTGCCGCCATGGATCCAGGGTTTGCTTAAACCCCGTTCGCCCTCCAGCTGCAGTTTCACGTCGCATGGACTGACTTCACCCAGCATAAAAGCCAGGAAATCGCATTAAGCTTTAATGGGATGTTGTAAACTCCGTCCTTTTAGCCTCAGTTTGGCTCCGCTCCCAAGGCCGGCGCAGTACAAGCAGTCCTTGTTTAGCAACTGCCTTGCTTAATGACTGCTTGGCGTTAACGACAGCAATGAAAGCATAATTTTATGCCCTCCCCCCTCACATTTGCAGTCTCTGAAGTCTGTAAAGCAAACAGAAGCGGAAGTAAGGACAATTGCAGTTTAACCAAGCGATCGAGTTGCCTCCTCCAATTGTGGTCCCTAAATGAGGACTTGTAGTTAGATCATAGGCACAGTCACTGCTCCACTTAGTGACTAAATTGCTGGCCCCAATTTTGTTCGCTAGGTGAGGACTACCTATGGCTAAGTTAACTAGAGCTGGAAAGTTAACTAAGTTAACTAAGAGCTGGAAAGCCAGGTTCAATCAAACCCCCTCCAGCCAGGAAGCCCCCCACCCCCCCGGGTGAGTTTGGGGCAGTCGCTCTCCTTCCTCCCAGTCCTTTAGGGTAGGGGTCGCCAACCTTTTGGACCTCAGGGACCACCAAACTCATCATTTTAAATCCCACGGACCAGAGACCCTGGAAAAATCCCCAAAAATGTCTGCCAGAGAATTCCCCACCCCATTTTCCTACCAATCAATCATTGTTTATTTGGGATGGCAGGATACTGTTTCCAGTTCCGTTCTACGGGGTGTGGGGAGAGACTTTTGGCTTCATGCAAGGAAAGCAGCAGAAGCCTTTCTTTCTCTCCCCCAAACTCCGCCAGAAATGAGTCTTTGTGATTAATTGGATTAATTGCTGTGGGGGTGACATTTCTGGCACTTTTTTTCATACCCCATGTGGCCACCTTCTTGGGACTCCAAATCATATGCTCCCGTCCCCACCCCAATCCTTCCGCTCAGCCCTCCAGGGCCTGGAGCCAAAAGAAATTTCCACCTATAATCGCCCTGAGCAGGAAGAAGTCCATCCCAGGTCGATAAAATCAAGAGCTGCATGATTTTCGATTTCTGCCAAATTGGTCTTTTCTCTTCTGAACATCCAGACCTTTTTTCTTTCCTTTCCTTTCCTTTCCTTTCCTTTCCTTTCCTTTCCTTTCCTTTCCTTTCCTTTCCTTTCCTTTCCTTTCCTTTCCTTTCCTTTCCTTTCCTTCCCTTCCCTTCCCTTCCCTTCCCTTCCCTTCCCTTTTCTTTTTTCTTTTTTTTTTCTTTTCTTTTCTTTTTGGCAATGGCTACTAATTCTGGTTTTGGAGCAAGGCGAGGATGCAAGCTGGACAGAGTTTCCCTTTTAAGCGCCGCCCCATCCGACGTTCAGTGAATCCTGCTCACTCCGCTTGCCGGAAATTGACTGGGATGGTCACAAGTGGGGATCAACGCAACCGTTATAAACAATCTAACCCTAACCCTCTTTTATTCTGCATTTCTCCGGGTCTGAGTGTGTTCCTGAACACGCTGCGGTTTAAACAAACAAAAAAAAAAAGGCATTTGCCGTCCCATGAGGGTTGTTTTGAACTGGCTCAGCTGCTCCGGTAATGTTGTCCTGCAGCAAGAGTACACGCTGAACTTCTCTCCATGAGCGTCCGTGAGCCAACGGCCAAGTACAGGAGCACTTAAAAATGACGTGTCCGTTACACATTGCTTCGCTAATTGGAATGCTCCAGGAGGCCTTTTGCAAAGCTGGGCGAATTGAAGCCCTGGCCACCGTCCCAACGGTTGCCTTGTGACCTGGGTAATTGATGCTCGGGGTACATCCTTTTACCTCGCTAGCTGAAATATTAAAGAGCTCTCGCAGTTGGATTTGGTCAACAGAATGAAATTTACGGCCTCCTCCGGGTCAGGGTAGAATTGATATTCCAGAGCTTGGGCAAAATTAAGTTTCTTCCTGTCCTGCAGCTTCTTGGAAGTTTCTTGGAAGGGATAAACATTTTGCATCCAAAGATGGGAAAGACATCTGGATGCGCATAAAAATCTTTGATTTCGAGAAAAATAACATAGGGTAGCACCACCACCACCACATCTGCAAGAAAACAACCAATCTCAGGGAGCTCCAAGAACCCCCCCTCCTCCTCCTCCTCCTCCTCCTCCTCCTCCTCCTCCTCCAAACCCCACTCCCTAGTAGCACTGATGATGATACCTATTTGGGTAACGAAACGTCTGCAAGGAAACCACCGAGTTCAGAGAGCAGCAAGGATCCCTCGCTGTCCAATTAAAAATGCCTCTACTTTCTCCAAAGTTTCCAGAACTGGGTGGGATTCTGGGTATCGAAGTCCACCTCATTTTGCCGTTGTGCCGAGGTAGAAGCACTGATGGCTGTGGAGAGAATGGTGCATCAGTTAAAGTGTACAAGGGGTGTGTCTCTGTGTGTGTGTGTGTGTCAACTGAGAAGGTGAAGCCTAGGAGAATTGGGGCGGGTTGTGCGGGGCTTAATCTTTCTGTGAGTTCGACCGTTCGTTCATTCGCCTCGCTGGCTTCCTTTGCGTTTTGCTAAGCGGGGCTGCGAAGCCAGAGCCGCCGTCTCCCGGGGATGGGAGCCTACCCAGAGTTGTTTTCTTCCCACTTTGGTTTCCAAGTGACACGCTCGCTCTGCCTTTTGGAAGCGCATCTCGCGCCCTGCCAGGTTTCCAGTGAGATCATTTGCAAAATATGTTTCTCAGCCTGTTGCAGGCAGGCAGGCAGGCAGGTTTTTTTATCATCTTTTTATCATCATCTCGCTCGGCTGATGCTCATTTATTGAGAGCAGCCATGATTAGCCAGGGATCTCTGTGAGGTTTGCTTTCCATACCACCACCACCTCCCCCCAAAAAACCCCTCACGCTGCAAAGGACCGGCGTGGAAATCCTCGGAATAATTAAACTGTGTGCGAAGTCTGTACCGTGTGTGTGTCATTTTTAGAAAACACAGCCTCCCAGCTCCTTGGCGTGGACTCCATAATGGCTTTTCCAGGTGATCCTCAACTTACAAAGTGACCGAAGTCACAACGGTTCTGAAAAACGTGACTTAGGGCCGTTTTTTTCACACACCATCAGTGTTCAGATGCTGACTCACACTATGACGGTCGTGGTGTCCCAGGGTCCTGCAGTCACCTTTTGCGACTGTCGGACAAGCCAAGTGCATAACCACCATGTGACTCCCTTGAACAACGGTGGCACAGAATGGGGCAAAACTAACCCCCGTCTTGCTTAACGACAGAAATGTTGGACTCCGTCGCGGTTGTAATTCATGTACCTCCATTTCATGCGGGAGGTCATCTCTCATGGATGGGTGAAACCTTGCGAGATTCCTTCTCCTTTTGTAACTTGATGTCGTCTTGTCTGCTCCCCACACCCCCAGATCCCATTTCATCCCCGCTGAGGATCCTGAGCGATCTGCCTGGGATCCAGTCCTCCACGAGAGAAGCAGAACTGCTGAAGAGAGAAGGTGAGGGAGGCCTCCGCCATCTTCATACCAAAATTCAAAGAGGTTGCTGTTCAGAGTATTGCGGCGTAAATTCAGCGCCAGAAAAGTGAGCGCAGATGGCTGAGGTTTCATTTAACTTCTTTATAAACACGAGTAGGGTAGGGTAGGGTAGAGTAGAGTAGAGTAGAGTAGAATAGAATAGAATAGAATAGAATAGAATAGAATAGAATAGAATAGAATAGAATAGAATAGAATAGAATAGAATAGAA
>NW_020769362.1:3963269-4005822 GCF_900518735.1 Pseudonaja textilis
GTCCAGGAGGGGGTTAACCCACCAAAAGCTGCATCAGCACTGCAGATTGCTTGAAAGACCTGGAACCGCTCTGACACTCACTCCAAATGTCCTAGAGAGTGGCGGAGGAGGAAGGGGGCCCTGGATGGAGGCGGCAGACAGAGGCAATTCATATGCAAAAAACCCGCACCATAAATTCCTCTCTCCCTTTCCCCCCCCTCTCCCCCCCCCCAAAAAAAGTGAAAAGGTGGTAGAGGGAGGAGGGGGAGGAAGCCGCCCGGCACTCTTTGGCAGCGGTAGTGGCTGGTGGGGCATCCTCCGAGCCCTCCATCAGCAGGGTGCAGTATATCTGCCATCTTTGTTTGGGCTGCAGTGACTCATCAGAAGTCTCTCTTGAACCAAGACTTCATAGCATTTCCCTGGCATCGATTTCCTCCCCCCCAGCCCTTCCCATCCCCGTTTCTTCCTTTCTCTCTCTCTCTCCCCCTCCCCCCCCCCCCCCCCCCCCCCCTCGCCCCCCCCCCCCGCTTCGAAATTGGCATTTTGCACCGGGAACCTTATCAAAGGCTGCTATTCATTGCAGGGAACCGGCTGAACTGCTTAACCACCATCCGGCCCCCGGGACTGCCAGCCAGCCCTGGATCTTCCTCCTGCTGCTTCCACCGCTAGAGAAATCGGACTTCGCTGGAGGGAGAAAAGAAAAAAGAAAAACCACCACCAAAACCAAAACCAAACCAAAGCAGGAGCTTCTCATCGCGCCCGGGCGAAGGAAGAAGGGATGCTTTGCTGTTCCTGTACCTCCTGCTTTCGTCCCTGTTAAAGGTCCGTCCGTCCGTCCGTCCGTGGGAAAGCAGGCAGGCAGGCAGATCTGGGCAAAGCAGAAGTTTGCTGCAAGGGGGTAGGCATTGTATTGGCTGGACACCAGGGATGGCTGCCCAGAAACGGGTGGGGGTGTGGGCAGATGCCAGGCTGGCACCCAGGGATGCATTTATCTGTCCGAAAGCTCCTTACTTTCTCTGTGTGTCTCTCTCTCTCTGTGTCTCTCTGTCTCTTTCTTTCCTTTCCTTTCCTGGCTCTTAATTCCAGCCCTCTCCCCCTCCTCCTGGGAAAGGGACGGCCAGAGTTGAAATGGGGTGGGGGGGGGCTGTAGGGGGGGGGGGTTGGGGGCGCTTTGGGTGGGGGGGGCGGGATTGTTGCAGCCCCGTGTGACCCCATTAGGGGAATGGGAAGGCTGGCTCCGTGAATCCCTCTCGGAGTAGCTGACGGTGCCCACTTCCGTCTCCTGGCTCCGTTTTTTGCTGCGTGCTCCCTTGTCCCAGCCAGCTTCATCCTTAAAATCCCTCGTTTTGGGGGGCCAAGCAGAGAGCCTGGCAGGTGTCCACAGAGGCGCCTCCTTCCCCTTCCTCTGTCCCCCACGCCCAATCTGGAAAGTGGGGTCCCTTGTCCCCTTTCTGCCCTGGGCTCCAAGGACCGGGGTGGAAGAGGCTCCTCCGTGGAGGAGAAAAGTTTTTGGGGACCTGCTGACCCACATCCAGGCCACCCAGGAGATAAGAAGACCACCCGAGGCTACTTTTAACAGAGTTGGTAGGGACGTTAGAGGTCTTCCAGTCCAGCCCCTGCTCAAGACAAATGGCTGTGTCCAGTCTCTTCTCAGAAGAGTTAAGAAGTCCTGAACGCCTGCCCGCAGCCAGGAGCGTGATCCTCACTGGATCGAGGTTGACTCAGCCTTCCATCGTTTCCCGAGGTTGGCAAAACGAGGACCCAGATGGATTGGGGGCTCTGGAAGCCACTCCGAGAGGGCATTGAAGAGCGGGGTAGAAGTCTTAAGTGAGATCGCTATCTCAAATTCGATCCCGCGGTCATAGGGATAGTCCATAGGGTGGAAAGCAGTCTTAAAGTTACTTTTTTCCCCCCAGTGTCGTCGTATCAGTCACTGAACAAACTGTTGTAAGTGAAGGACTGCCCAGATTCAAGCATTTCCCTCTCTCCCTCCTCTCCTCCCCTCCCTCTTCCCTCCCCCCCCCCCCCCCCCCCCCCCCCCCCCCCAATAGATGCACTTTCTGTTGGATGCTGTCGCCGCACTGAATGCGTAAGGACGGGGAAAGCCATGTCCCAGATGCTGCACATCGAGATCCCCAATTTTGGGAACACCGTCCTGGGCTCCCTGAATGAGCAGAGGCTTCTGGGCCTCTACTGCGATGTCTCCATCGTGGTCAAGGGCCAGGCCTTCAAGGCCCACCGGGCGGTGCTGGCCGCCAGCAGTTTGTACTTCCGGGACTTGTTTAGCGGGAACAGCAAAAGCGCCTTCGAGCTGCCCAGCTCGGTGCCGGCTACTTGCTTCCAGCAGATCCTCTCCTTTTGCTACACGGGCAAGCTGACCATGGCGGCCAGCGAGCAGCTGGTGGTGATGTATACCGCGGGCTTCCTGCAGATCCAGCACATCGTGGAGAAAGGGACCGACCTCATGTTCAAAGTCAGCTCGCCCCACTGTGACTCTCAGACGGCCATGATCGAAGAAGCCGGCTCGGAGCCCCAGAGCCCTTGCAACCCCGTGCAGATGGCGCCCATGCCTTACGTCATGTCCCCCTCGCTGCCCATCCCGCTCCTCACCCGGGTCAAGCACGAGAACCTGGAGCAGCAGGCGCCGCTGCCGGCCAAGCGGGCCTTGGAGGGGGGCCTGCGAGAGGTGTCGGCGGGGGGCTCCGCGGGCACCACGGCGGTGAAGCTGTCCCGCGTCTCCTACTACGGGGTGCCCAGCCTCGCCCCGCTCATCTCCAGCATCCCGCAGGCTCCGTATGTCCAGGGGGAGCGGACAAGCCCCGGGGCCAGCAGCATCCCAACCACAGACAGCCCCACGTCCTACCACAACGAAGAGGATGAGGAAGACGATGAAGCCTACGACACCATGACTGAAGAGCAATATGGGCAGATGTACATCAAGTCTACAGGCAGCTACGCAGGTAATCGTATTTTCTTCTCCTTTTCCCCATTACTATTAACAAAATAACAGAGTTGGAAGGGGCCTTGTAGGTCTCCTAGTGCAATCCCACGCTCTGGCGGGAAACTCTACACCATTTCAGAGAAGTGGTTGTCCAATCTCTTCTTTTCTTTTCAAATAAAATTTTATTTCAGTTTTTCACATTTAAAGCAAAAGAATAAACATCTCTTTTAGTGAACAGCCTGGTTCCAGGTTTTCACATCTCCATTCAGACAATGGCTTTAATTACATATTCATCTTTCATATTTAATTCCACATCTTACCACTACTTTATACATTCTCTGTTGTTTTTCTCAAATATTTCCCTCAGGCAAGAAGTCTATTTTATCGATTTTCAGTTCATTTCTTAACCAGTTTGTTATAACTTTAAACCATTCCTGTATTTTCATATTCATTATATTTAATCTGTCATGTTTACAATTTTATTGCCTATTCTTATTTCATCATTTCAAAAATTCCACCTCAATTCAAACATTTTGAAACAAAGATTTCCCCTACAATTACCAATTAGATTGTGCCACCCCTAGAGCTTATAATTAATGTGGTTGGTTGTCCAATCTCTTCTGGAAAACCTCCAGTGATGGAGATTCCACAACTTGTGCAGGGAAGCTGTTCCACTGATGAATTGTTCCTTAATTCCAGGTTGCTTCGCTACTTGATTAGTTTCCATCTGTTGTTTCTTGTCCTGCCTTCTGGGGCTTTAGAGAATAGGTTGACCCACTCTTTTTTGGGGGGGTGGGGGGCAGCCCCTTAGATATTGGAACATTGCTATTATGTCTCCCTTAGTCCTTCTAGAAGTTTTGTCTACTACTTCTGAACTCAAACATTTAATCTTCTCTGCATTTATGCCGAGATGGACCTCCGATGTTGGCTTTGGCCATCTTTGGGGCAACAACAAATAGTGGTTCTGGAGAGAGGAGTTTTTCTGATTTGGGGTGGAAGAAATATTGAGCATTTGGGCTTGAGCATTGAATGTTAAAAGGCTCTGGTTGTATTTGCAGCAAGCTCAGGGAAAGCCATGGCCCTAAGATCCTGAGAAGGCCAACCAGGCAATCAAAGGAAATGGATTGGATTGTTTGACGATCACTGTCAAATCTTGGTTCTTCTTCTTCTTCTTCTTCTTCTTCTTCTTCTTCTTCTTCTTCTTCCTCCTCTTCCTCTTCCTCTTCCTCCTCCTCCTCCTCCTCCTCCTCCCTTCTTCTTCCTTGTTTCCTTCTTTTTCTCCTCCTTCTTCCTTCTTTTCTCCTCCTCCTCCTCCTCCTCCTCCTCCTCCTCCTCCTCCTCCTCCTCCTCCTCCTCCTATGGGTTTAAAGAATGAGGTACAGATTCCTCAACCCCAATATTGTTTATAAGCAGTAATGAAGCGGAGTCTTCCTGGAGTGAAGGGCCTTTGAGTCTAGCTCAGCCTCTGGTGACTGCAAGGAGTCCTCAAGTTTCGACCACAATTGAGCCCAGAATTTATGCTGCTACGTGAAACTTTGGTTGAGTGAGTTTTGTCCCACTGTACGACTTTTCTTGCCTTCTTGGGTTCAGGGAATCGTTTGCATTTGTTAAGTTAGCAGCACGGTTGTTAAGTCAATCTGGCTTTCTCCTGGACGTTGCTTGTCAGAAGGTTGCAAACGGGGAGATTCACTGCGACTGTCGTAAATACGAATCAGTTGCCCAGTTGTCTGAATTTTGACCACGTGACCATGTAAAGCAAAGCTCGTAAGTCTGAAAACAGGTCATAAAGTCCCTTTTTTTCAGTGTCGTTGTAACTTAGAACGAGCGTCTGTAAGTCGTGGACTACTTCTATAGAGTTTCTTCCCTCCTTTCTTCGTTCTTGCAACCCACCTGCCTCTAGAAACAGATACTCACTCGTGCGTGCCTAACCTGGCATTTCCTCAGTGTAGGAACGAGCGTCTGATTTGGGCCGCTGTGTGTCGCTTTCCAAATTGATAAGCATCTCGGGCTATTTTAAGAGGACAGAAGGCAGAAAATATATTTTTCTTCTCCCCGACTTGGTCGTTTCCCACGAGAAACCCCTTCGATAGGAAATGGATGCTGCCCAGGGAAAGCCAGAGAAGAATCATGAAGCATCACTAACAGAGGTTGGACCGGATGCCTGTTTGTTAGATTTTGCTCCGTTTGATGGTCCTTTCTTGGCCGTGCTGGTTAAGCTGCCTCGGAAGCTGGGAAGGTTTCAGACGGTGATCACAGGATATAAATTCACGCCAGTTGCCAAATATCCAAATTTTGATCACGTGGTCCTGGGATGCAGCAGCGGCCATAAGTGTGAGAAATGACCGTAAGTCACTTTTTTTTCAGGGCCGTTATAATCTCAAACGGTTGCTAAACAAATCGGGGACCGCCTGTACGTTCAAAACTATATATAGTTGAAACAACGAGAGGCCTTAATGCAGTACAGCCTCTATTTTCAGCTGCTGCTGCTGCTCCTCCTTCTTCAGAATAAATAAATAAAAATAATAATAATTTACGTACCACCGTGAGAAATGTAGTAGAAATACTCCAGGAATCTGAGTATCGAGAACTGGCTTTCTGGCTTTAAAATCTACTCAGAATCCGTTCCAAATCAGGCTGCCTGCAGAACGGCGAGACTTCAGCTCCCATCATTCCCGTCCAGCAATCCAGTTGGCCAAGCACCTGAATTTTGAATCTACCAAGTAAATATTTATATCAAATAATCACAGATCCAGTTTGGTTTAGTGCTTAAGGCACCAGGCTAGAAAGCCGGAGATGGTGAGTTCTAGTGCTGCCTACTTCATGAAAGCCGGCTGGGTGACTTAAGGCCAGTCCAAAAACGAACCAAAATTCCTTTTCCAACCAAACTCTTTGCAGGAACAGTTTTTTTCACACAGATCTTTCTCCTCCTCTTTCTTTTCAAGGGCCTCCAGAGAAGCCAGAGCAAATTCCCGTGGAGAGCCGCTCCTGTGTCCTCATCCGGCGCGATTTGGTAGCGCTTCCGGCAAGTCTGATTAGCCAGATCGGTTACCGCTGCCACCCGAAACTCTACTCGGAAGGCGATCCTGGAGAAAAACTTGAATTGGTTGCAGGTATTTACCTACAGGGCCTGCGTCTGGGTGCAGAACAAATGCTCTCAGTGCACCTAGAAGAAATGATACATTTGTCAAGAATCATAAGGTACAACACTTAGTGATAGTCCTAGGGTACAATAAGCAATCAAATCATACCAGGAAACTAAATAAAACAATATAAATCATAAAGATACAAGCGACAAAGTTACAGTCACATGCTCATCAGTGGGAGGAGATGGGCAATAAAAGAGTGATGAGGAGATTAATAGTAATAGTAATGCAGACTTAGTAAACAGTTGGACAGTGTTGAGGGAATTATTTATTTAGCAGAGTGATGGTGTTGGGGAAAAGCTGTCCTTGTGTCTAGTTGTTCCGGTGTGCAGGGCTCTATATAAGAATTTCCTTCTTCCTCTAACTGGCCTCTGCTTTTAAATTCCATGCTTGGCCTTCCAAGGAAGGTGTCCCTCAGGGCTTAGGAACAAGGAGCTTCCCTCAGTATACTTTCAAACGGTGTAATTGCTCTGCTGGGAATTATTGATTTATTTTTTATTTTTTTTAAAAAAGCATCTAATTGAATTTCTTCATACGGCCTTCATCCTTAGCCTCTCTCCCTTTCTCCTGCTCCTCCTCCTTTTCCCCAGGTTCTGGGGTTTACATCACCCGAGGACAGCTCATGAATTGTCACCTCTGTGCAGGTGTGAAACACAAAGTCCTCCTTCGACGCCTCCTGGCCACGTTCTTCGACAGGTAAGATGGCCGCGTCACCTGCGCTGCTCCTTCATTTTGGGGGCTGGGTAAAAATACTTTCCAGAAAAAGGAATGGCAAAAAATTTTTTTTGTGGGATTAGAGCAGAGCCCAGAAGAACCATTCCGAAACCAAGAAATGTTTTAATTTTTATTTCTATGTATTCATTTGTATCCCTGCTTTAATAGCTCAAGGCAGTGAACTTATCCAACACGCCTTCCGCCTCCTATTTTCCCCAGCAAAAGTCAAAAGTCACCCAGTTGGCTTTCATGCCTTAGGCAGGACTAGAACTCACGGTCTCCTGGTGATTGGCCCAGAGTCACTCAGCTGACTTTCATAGCTAAGGCACTACTGCATTGGATACCATGTTTAAACTGGGTTAGGATGGATTAAGATCTGCTTGGAACTCTCCAGCTCTTTCGTCCAGCAGTGGGAGATAATGGCTTGTTGGAGATTTTGTTCTGAAGTCAGAGAGGTGAAATTGCAGCGCCCAGAATCCCCCAACCAGCAAGGCTTGCTGTAAATTGAGGTTTACTGGCAAGGAAGCATATATTCCTGAGGTTTTTTATTTTTTTCCCCTGCTTCTTTTGGAAACAGGAACACGTTGGCCAACAGCTGTGGAACAGGAATTCGTTCTTCCACCAGTGACCCCAGCCGGAAACCCCTCGAGAGCCGGGTGCTCAATGCTGTGAAATGTAAGTAGGAGGATACGAGTGGCCCTTTGGGCCAAGCTAGGTGGGGACAGGAAGCAGATAGGTGGGTGGGTGGGTGGGTGGGTGGATGGATGGATGGATGGATGGATGGATGGATGGATAGATAGATAGATAGATAGATAGATAGATAGATAGATATAGAGTAGATAGATAGATAAATAGATAGATATAGAATAATAGGTAGGTAGGTAGGTAGGTAGGTAGGTAAATAGATAGATAGATAGACAGACAGACAGTTATAGTAATATAGAATAGATAGATAGATAGATAGATAGATAGATAGATAGATAGATAGATAAATAGATAGATATAGAGTAATAGGTAGGTAGGTAGATAGATAAATAAATAGATAGTTATAGTAATATAGAATAGATAGATAGATAGATAGATAGATAGATAGATAGATAGAGATAGATATAGAGTAGATAGATAGATATAGTAATAGGTATAGAGATGAGATAGATAGATAGATAGATAGATAGATAGATAGATAGATAGATAGACAGACAGACAGACAGACAGATAGATACTGTTGATTATATAGATAGATATAGATTGGCTAGGTAGATGGATGGATGAGCAGGCTTTCCAGAGCAGATTCCGAAGATATACCTACCATCACCATCTAGACAACCAGAACTCTCTTCAAACCTCTTTCATGCCCTTGATTTCCTGATCCTCGCTTATCGGACGCTGACTGAGGGGGAACCTCACCTGGCCGTAACCTTGCCCAGCCCGCCCCGTAGCCACCCTTGCAGCCTCTTCCCGCCCTCGGCTAAACCCTCCCCCCCTTCCCCTGTCTTTGCAGTGTATTGTCAGAATTTTGCCCCCAGTTTCAAGGAGAGCGAGATGAATGTCATCGCGGCCGACATGTGCACGAACGCCCGCCGAGTGCGCAAGCGATGGCTTCCCAAGATCAAGTCCATGCTGCCCGAGGGGATGGAGATGTACCGCTCCGTCATGGGCTCCACCACCGCCAACGTCCTCCTGGACCCCGAATTCCAGCCTTCCAGCGCCCAGATGTTCGAGCAACGGATCTATGCAGAAAGGAGGGGGGATTCTGGGACGATTGTGGCCCTCAGAACTAACACAGTGACGGTCGACCAGAGCAACGGGACGGGCCCCTTGTTTGAGCCGAGCGAGGAGGGTGAAGGGGCCAGTTCTGTCATCCAGGAGTCAGCCGGCCCAGAAGCCCTGGCTTCCGATACCCAAAGCACCTCACAGCCCTTCGAAGAAGGATCGGGGTCCCCCAGCCGGCCGGAAACCCCTGCGGGGCGGCCGGAGGCGACTTACGGGGCCCCCTTATGAACCAGACCGCCGAGGGTGGGCCGTCACTCTCTGGAAGGATCTGTAATCCTAAAGCTGCTTGCATGTTCTTATTAATTACAGAAGAAAACAAACAAACAAAACACCCCCATACGATCAAACCATTTACCTACTGAACTGCTACCGTTGCCTGAGAAAAAATTTGATTTTTGAGTCTGCTCGTGTTTAGGACCGATGGAGGCGCCACCCGGCGGGAAGAGGCCCCCTTTTTTCCCCCAGATTGGTACAGAAAGGAGTAGCAGGGGCTCCTTCTCTCCCACTCTCCCCCCCCTAAAAAAAAATAAGGAAGGAGGGAGGCTATATTCACCCCCACCGCCGTCTGTTCACCAGCCACCTGGGCTCGCGAGAACTTAGTTGTGATCATGATCCTGGTTTGATTCAATTCAAGTTTGGTGTAGGTTGCTTGCCTCGGATCTCCGGGTTGAACCCTTACATTGTTGAGCAACATTGGAGGAAACAGCCCCCGCCAACCCCTACTGTAGTAAACGGGGAGCTACGTCCCCCCCACAACTATGGGCATATCTTTCCTTTCCGTCATTCTTCTCCTCCAACTTTGGTCGTCCGGCTTTCCCCTCCTCCCACACGCGTTTTCTCCTTCCCTGGTTCCTGGAGGGCCTGGAGGAAACCAACCTGGGTCTGGTGGTCTCCTGGCATGCTCGCCAAGGAAATCGCCGGCTCCTTTCCGTTTGCGAGGAAAGCATTCTGGGCCTTCTTGAGTTTTAAGGTAGCTTGAGATAATCTAGGTTTTCTATCTGGTGTGGTCACTTTTAAGCACGGCGGACTTCAACTCCCAGGATTCCCCCAGCCAGCATGGAATTCTGGGAGTCGGAAATCCCATCCGGTGGATCCAAAAGAAATTTGAAACGATGCCTCTGGCCGGTCCTGCTTAGTTGCTCAGGGCAAAAATGGGAGATTTTGGGAGGCGAGGGTGATGTATGGATGGGAACCATAGGCTTCTTGGCTCTTTCTCCTGGGAATGGGGGAGCTGCTTATAGCGGAATGCATGTCGTTTGGCCAACGAGGTCACTGTAGCTCGCATGGAATTCTCCCCCACAGTTGTATTTGAATCGAGAAAGGAAGAATTGCTCGCTTTACGTCGGTGATTATGTGCCCTAGGCGAATAGCCGGCTTCGGATTTCCCCCACCCCACCCCCTCCTGCCCCCAATCCATTTGGTCATTTTTCCAAACTACGACGGAAAGTCCTAATCCTGTCGTGGGTGACTGAGCTTTGCTTTGATCAAGGTTTGAGCTTGTGATGGCAGCCCAGCCTCCCAACGACGGCTGCTTTGCTTGGCATCTGGCCTCAGGGAGATGGAAAAGGAGCCTGTCTCCTCTTGAGCATGTCAAGGGATTTTCCATTTATTTTCCTGGCAGCAATAAGAAACTAGAAATTAATGCAATTTTTTAATTTAATTTTTAAAAAAAACACACACACACACACACACACAGCTGCCTGCCCAGCTTACAACTGTAAGCCCAGCTTACAACGATGAGATCTCCTCGTGGTCTCCTTTCCCTAACCCAACCCCCCCCCCCCCGCGCTTTGCTTCTTTTGCAATCAGCCATGGGGCTGCCCCACTATCCTCCCCCCGCCCCCCTGGAGTAGCTGTCCTAGCCCCCACCCACCCACCCTCTGGTAGAAGTCACAGGACGGAAGGAAGTACTTGAACGGCTCAGAATAGGATCGGAAGAGATCATCGCGTTGCACAGTTGGGATATATTTTTGTACCAAGCACAATTTTATGTACATCTTTCTTTTGTTTGGGGGTGGCGGGGGGGGGGTGGCGTTGTGGGTTTTGGGGAGGTGGGGTTGGGAAGAGCCAGGCTTGGATTTCCTTGGTGGCTTTTGACTTTCGGACGAGAAGGAAAGAGGGAAAAGGAAAAAGAAAAACGGAAAACCTGAAGACAATGTGAACAGTTTTAAGGCAGGGTGGGGTGTTCCCTGCCTCCGCAAGGGAGGGGCCGGCCACTTGCACTATATGACCCCCTGAAATGTGGGCTGGGGGGTCCTTGGTGGCCCCTCTCGGAGGCTTTTCTCCTTCCCAGCCAGAAAGGAAAACGGGGGACGCTCCCCACTTCCAAAAAAAGAAAAAAGGACTCTTGGCCACGAAGGACCACGAAACAAAAGGGAAAATTAATCCCAACCTGGTTTTTTTTCTCAGTGCCTTATCCTATTCCTCTCCATGGAGAAAAAAAAAAAAAAGATTTGATTTCAATAGCCTATCAAATTCCTTTCTCCGTTTCCTCCTCCCCCATTCATTCAACCACAATGCCCTTCCCCAACCTGGTGCTTCCATCTTGGGTTGGATTCCGACCCCCATGCTTCCCAGCCAGGTGACTCTGGGAAGGGCATCGGCGCCCGGAAGTTTGCTCTCGGACTGTAACGAGGCGTCCCATGTGAGGCGGGAACGACATCCCTGTAGATTTAACCTAGGAAAAGAGAAAATACATATTTATGGTATGTCTGCACCTTTATTCTGAATGCTTGACTGTTAGCAATATTACCTGTGTATATTATATATATTATATATATATATATATATAAATACTATATATGTATATGAAAAGTTATATCAAGCACCTTTTTAAAGAAGAGAAGACTATAAAAAGAAAACTTGGGAGGACTTTAGCAATGGCCACGATGGCGAATCCTGGTAGGATTTCGTCCCATTTTTCTGGGATTTTGCAGGTTTCCCGTCGCCCTTCTCCCCAGTCTGTTGGTCTTTACTTCCATGGGGGCAGACAGCGGGAGGGCTGCCCTCCGAAGCCCCCCCTTTGGAGTCTACCACAAAGCCCTTGACAAGTTGAAACTTAAGGTTCCCGAAACTCATTTTCATTCCAAAGTCGGTATTAAGCCATATTCTGGACATTGATGATCATCGGTTTCTGTTTTCCTTTTTTGGTTTAATTTCTTTGGTGGGAAATGCTTTAAATTCTACTCGTAAATTGCTGTAGAAGCAATCTTGATGTTTAAAAAAATTGGTATCACACAGCTAATATCTTCCTTCCCTTCCTTTTCCATTCTTCCTTTCCTTTCCTTTTCCTTCCTTCCTTCCTTCCTTTCTGTTGTCTTCATCTCCTTGTATCCTCCCCTCTTTCTTTCTCCCGTTTCTTCTTTCGTTCTGGATTCCTTCCCACCTGTCCTCAGATTTGCTCTTGGGGTTTCCATTCCTTCATTTCTTTTTCTGTTTTTCCCTATGTTCTCTCTTATGAAATGTGTGTCCCCAAGCAACTTGGCTCCAAATTGAGCTCCACTTTAAAATATTGGGCTCTTCCCCACTGGCCCCTAACTACAGCCCCGAATTGTGTTTTTCTGCTGTATCCTTCCTGATGTGGCCTTAAGAAAGACACCCGTAGATCATCCTTCGCTTTACAGGCATAAAGTTTTATTTTTTCCTGCCCGTTTCATCCGGTGCCCTTCGAGTGCAGCCCACAGCATGTGAAATCCTGCTGCTTCTGTCACCCATTTTCTTGGGGATAAAGGCTGCAATAATAATAATAATAATAAAAATAATAATAATAATAATAGCATTATTTCTGATTTCTGCAACCTCCTTTTGCAGGCTTTTTGCTGCTCTCTAAATAAATTAGCCCTTTCCAAAGCTGGTTGCATGGAGCCCTCTGCAGGACTGATCCCATTCCCAGATGTAGTTCCAGATGTGCAGGTTATTACAGAGGGGGCGTCCTGCTCAAGGACATCTTTGCTGGACAAAAGGCTCAGTCCATCCCATTCCTGCTGTAGCTTCCCAAAAGCCACAAGCACAAGATGATATATGAATCTCACCGAATAGGTCTAGTTCAAGCAGTCCTGATAGTTGCAGTGAATTTAAGGCTCCTTTTGGGGGTGGGGAGGGGGGGTGTAGATTAAAACTTTTGAGGGTGATGCGAGGTCCACAAATGCAAAATATAAATAACCATAAATTTAAAAAGTCTCAAGATTCTCAGTCATCCCAAAGGTGCCTTTTCAAGAGGCAACTGCCGGAAAGTCCAGTGGCCTCTTGAAAAACACCTTTGGGATAAATAAAAAAAGGGAGGGAAATCCATTTAATGTCCACATTCCTGTACTTCCTGCTGTGAAAACCCCCTTTTTATCCAAATCTGCCCAAATCTCCTCTTTGCTAGGATAGAAGCAAAATTCACTGGCGCTTCAAAACTTCTCCAAACCTTTCAAAGTTCAAACCTGCTTTCCCTCCCTACTTTTTTTGCACTTTTGCGACCGAAACTGGGAAGGGGAGGGAGGGGGAAAGGGCAGGGGAGCCCCCCCCGCCCAAAAAACTTTGCAATACTATTTTTTGAGCGTTCTGAAATGATTAAAACGACAAAAAACCAGAAGTTTATGCGTGAGTCTATAGATATTTTTAACTTGAATCTTTGGGTGGCACTTGAGTCTCAAAACTGTCAGTCTTGGCAATTGTCAGAGAAGCGTCTTAAGGGAACAACGATGTTCAAAGAGTCTGTATTGAAGTATCCAATAGTACTGTAATTCATGACTGTTAATAATAAAAATAATAATAATTCCAGTGCTTAGAGGGAAGTTTTTGCAGTGCTGCCGAAAATTACGTTTCAGCCGTGCTAACTCACTTCTTTTCTGTTGGTTGTTTACGTGCCATTTCTCTCATATCCAGCTCAAGACTGTTCCGTTAAGCCTTGATGGATGATCTATTAAACCGTAACTTCATCCAAGTTCTAAAGCAAGGTTTAAAGTCATCCCTTGGCAGAGCTCTAATAATAAGAGTTCAGAGTGTGGTCAGACCTATTTCATATACCGTAAAGGAGAAAAAAAAAATCCGTTTAAAAAAAATGTGATAATGAATGAGAAAATGCTTTGTAAAATTCACATTTACAAAATAATAAAAGTATGTTGAAAATGACGCTTCTCGCTGCCGCTCTTTCCCAGCATCGTCAAAAGCCGCTCAGTCGCCTGGATCACAAGAGGGGCAGGAAATAAATTTGATGAATAAATTAAACCTTGGGATGAGGCACCCCAATTCAGCACTGCCAACAAGGTGCACTTGAATAGCACCTTTGTTATTACACGTTTATCCTGCCTTTTATTATTTTATAAGTAACTCCAGGCAGTGAACATTCCCCATGCTCTTCCTCCTTCCTGTTTTCCCTGCAACAACAACCCTGTGAGGTGGGTTGGGTTGAGAAAGAAGGCCTGGCCCAAAGTCACCCAAGATGGCTTTCATGTCTTAAGGTGGTACTAGAACTCCCCGTCGCCTGGCGATTGGCCCACAGTGATTATTATTAAACGTGTGTGCTGCCTGGACTCTCAGGGATTCAACGCAACAACGCAACAAAGACAGGCCAATAAAACAGATGCAATAAAAAATAAAGATTAAAAAGATGGAAGTGCAATGAAGTGAGGCTCCCCCTCTTGCTCGCCAAAGACTTGGGGGTCTTGAGCAACAGCAGAGGGGGAAAGCCATCCAGATTTTTGGGGGGTGGGCGGGGCGAGCCTCCTGTCAGAAGGTGCTTCTGGGGTCCCAACGTTGCAGAATGGAAAAAGTGACGTGGCACCAAGTCACCTCCACCTGGCTGGGCTGTTGCCTGGCAGACTTCTAACTTGGTTGATGGGCTATAATAACCCAGTTTCCAAGCTTGCACGTGGACGGCGCCAGGCAAAGGCATGGGAGCTCCTGCCTGCAAGCCAGGGGGGGCCATGCAACTGCTGAACGCCTTTCCTGCCGCCGCCGCCGCCTCCCTATTCCCGCAGGTATTCCTGCAGGTGCAGGCTCCGCTTTTCGGATCATTGAACGGCCACTTTGCCCGGTCAGCTGCTCCTCCAGGGCTTGCATGCCTTTGTTGCTGCTGTCTTGCCATCTCTCTTTTGGCCGGCCATTGACCTCTAGTCTAGTTGGTAGGCAGTCTTGGCCCGGGGTGGAAGGGGATGCCCGCTGGGTGCGTCCACCTGCCTTACTCTCATCGCCTCTGCGATTGGTGCCACAAGCAAAAAGGTTGTCGGATTGGGGTCAAGATGCCCGATATCCGACTCCCTGCCTGGAGGGCACAAGCAGAATCCCTATGCAAGGGGAAGACTTGTGTGCGTGTAAGGGGAGGGGGGGGGCAACTCTATGTGGGGGAGCCAAGCCTGAACCCTCAACTTGACTACAGGCCGCATACAGGCGCACGTTACGAGGCTGCAATCCCCTCCGCGGGCGCCGGGGGCAGCAAAGGAGCGACCGTCTAGGAACGTCTAGGAATCTCCGGCCGCCTCTCTCTGTCTCTGTCTCTCGTAGTTCCAGCACCAGCGAGCCTGCAAAGCGGAAGGGGCGGGGCTCCGCGGCCTGGACTGCAACTCCCGTGTCGCCGCGCGGCGAGCCCACTTCCGGCGCGGGGGGGGCTGTCGGTCGGGCCGGGCCGGGCCGGGCCGGGGGCCCTGAGGCGGCGGCGGCGGCGGCGATGTTCGTGCAGGAGGAGAAGATCTTCGCGGCGAAGGTGCTGCGGCTGCGCATCTGCGCCCTGGACGGCGCCGAGTGGCTGGAGGAGGTGGCCGAGGACACGGCCATCGAGCGCCTCAAGGAGCGCTGCCTCAAGCACGTAAGCCCCCGCCCCGGGGTGGACTACAGAGCCCCTCATCCGCAGCCCGCCCCACGGCCTAGCCCCTGGCGTCGGGCCGCCCTTCCGAAAGGGACTGGCTACGGTGCCCATCATCCTCAGCCGGAACACCTGGAACGCCTGGGAAAAGGCGGTGGACTACAAAGCCCATCTCACTTGGCCGGTGTGTGGCCTCTTGAGCTGCCCAAGCCTCCTTTGGAGAGGGTGACCCCGTTGCCCATCATCCTCAGCCGGCCCCTTCCAGCAGCGATGGAGTCTTTTGTCCTTCATGCTGTGCCCCCCATTCAAGTTGGATTGACTGCAGTGCCCATCATCCTCCATCGGCACTTCTGCCTTCACACACTACCTAGCCTATCCTATTTGACCAGCCTGACCCCTGCAGCTCCTCCTGCCCTTTTAGAGGGCGTTGTCTACAGTGCCCATCATCCTCAGCCAGCACTGTGTGGCGCTCCTGACAGGGGTGATGGATTACATAGCCCATCATAACAATGCCCTTCTTCCAATCGGATTGACTGCGGCCTCCCATGGTTCCCAGCCAGCACAGCTTATCTGCAGATCTGCTGGCCCTCTGGAGGTCAGGGCCTTCAGCTCCTATCATCCCCAGCGGGGCAGCCGGCAGTGCTTCCAATCTGCTATAAGGCAATGCCCATAATCCTCTGCCGTCACCCTCATCTCTTCCAAATACAGTGCCCATCGTTCTTTGCCTGTACAGCCAACCAGTCCAAGCTCCAAATCCACGTGGAAGGATAGGTTACCATCCTCACCCCTTCTGGGCCATCTCCTAGTTTGAAAAGACCCAGGACCCTCACTGAGGACCATATACTTGGGCATTGGAGTCTTTTAAAGCTTAAACGTGTTTAAAAATTGGAGATGGAAACCATTCTTGTAGGGTGGGCTAATCTAGAAAGAAATTCATCTCCCCGCTTGCTTTTTGTGCCTAAGAAAAGGTTTGCAGTAACCAGATTTAAAAGGCCATATCAGCAGAAACCACTTTTTGGGTGGGGGGAGAGGGGGGGTGGCGGTGGGAATCTCTGGAGCGAATCCAGATATTGAATTCAGGTCAATTTTTCCTTCCCTTGTGAGAAAAACAAGAAACTGCCTTGTTTAACCGTCACACAGATGTGTCCTGAGCCAACCCTGACTTTGCATTTCAAAAGTTATTTTGAGAAATGAAGACTGGGAGCAGAATAACATTTCAAGACCGAAATATCCCAAAACAGATGCTTTCCATAAAGGGAAAAAAAAGTATTTAGTTTTTTGCATAGTTTGCATACTCGTATGAAAAAATACATGTGTTTTAAGAACAAACTCACACTGCTGTGTAATATTTTGGATGATTTTACTAAAGAGATTTTTTTTTTTAGCCAAATTTCCCTTTTTTTGGCTCAAAACATAGAAGCGCCACCCCCAAAATGGGCCAGTATGAGTTTTAGTGAACTTTTGGGGGACACCAAATGAATCTTTAGTTTGATTCTTGGAGATCTGCTCACTTTATTTTAAGAAAAGGGGAAACTCTTTGCATTTCCATTTTAATGTTTTCGTTTTTAAACGGGCACAGATTTCCAAATGAACAATATTTTACCAAATGACTATCCCCCGTCTAGTTTTTAAAAAGCCAATCAGGATGTTGAAGGGGATCTTAACAGACATTTATGCAGAGTGGCAAGCCTTATGTTTGGGATCAGTTGATAACATCTCCTGTCGCCTGCAAAAGGTCATCGCGGGAGAATATAAAAATAAACCAGCCCTGACATTACTGCAGAAGAAAGTCATGCAGAGCCCTGTACGAACCTCATATATGTGAAGAAATTCCCATTATTTCTCTGGTCCGTCTGTGCAAGTAATCCTCAACTTACAATCACAATTGGCACCAGAATTTCCCTTGCTTAACAAGCTGGTTGTTAAGTGCTTCATACCCAATTTTACAGTCTTTTTGCTGTGGTTCTTAAGTGAATCATTCCCCCCTGCAAAGAAGTCCCTCTGACAAGCAAAGTCAGTGGGGATTCACTTAACAATCATGTTACTAACTTAACTAACAATGATGTTACTAACTGCAGTGATTCAGTTAGCAACTGTGGCAAGAAACGTCATAAAAAGGGGCACAATTTACTTAACTGTCTCGCTTAGCCACAGAAATTTTTTGGGCTCAGTTGTGGTCCTAAGTCAAGGACTACGTGCATGCTGTAATTTTCGTTCTCCTCTTGAACCCTCCTTATCCTGTCTTCCCGTCCAGTTATTTTACATTCCCCTGGAAGAGGCTGTTTTGCCCAGGAAACCTAGTGATGAGGAGGACAAGGCTGTTTTCAAAGGTTCACTCTGTTCCCTCCCCCTCCCCCCCCCCCGCCGCCCCCAATCCCCTCCCTGCAGTGCGTGCCAGGCAGCCTTGAAGACCCGAAAAGCGTGACGCACCACAAACTCATCCACGCTGCTTCGGAGAAAGTGCTGAATGACACCAAGACCGTCTCGGAGGAAAACATTCAGGATCGAGGTGAGGGAGCGGCCGGGGATCCCAAGGGGGGTTCAGAAACAACACCCCCCCCCCCTCTGAAAATGCGGAGAATGGGAGGCAAGGTTGGACGGAATTTTGAGAGGGTCTCAAATATCAGAGGAAGGTCGCTTTCAGCATCTTGCTCATCCAAATATGTAAGAGTTGGAGGAGTACTTTGGAGATCATCCAGTCCAACCTGCTTTCCACTGCAGGAATCCACCACTATGGGATCTCCAGCAGATGGCTATCCAAGCCTCTGCTTGAGCCCTTGTGGCAAAGGGACGCTGGTCATTTGGCCATCTCTTACCCTGATAGGAGCTGTCCTTCTGCCTCATAGTGACCATAGATACTTCCCTTGGTATTTACTGACTCCATCTTCCTTCTGTCCTTTCTCCTCTTTTTTTCCTTTTCCTTCCTTCCTTCTTTCCTTTTTTTCTTCCTCCTTCTTTATTTCATCCTTCCTCCCATCTCCTCTCCTCTTTCTTTCCATCCTTGACTTTTTTTTAATCTCCCTCCCTCCTTTCCTTCCTCCCTCCCTTCCTTGATCCTTTTTGCACTGGGCAAGACATTATTTTTCCCCTCCCTCCAGCTTCTTTCATCCCGTCAAAGCAGGAAATTACGCCAGCCACGACATCTCATTCCACTTATTTTCTTCTTGTCTCCTCAGATGTTTTGGTCCTCGTGAAGAAAAGGGCTCCACCAGCACCTCCCAAAATGGCCGAGGTCTCTGCCGAGGAAAAGGTGAGTCCCACGGGCCCAGATGTGGAAAGACTTTCGGTCTTCAAAGCTGCCCTTTAGCATCTGGTCCCTCCTTTCATCCTTGGTTCACACCACCGGCCTGCTTGGACTCTTTTACCATGTGAGGCCAAAGTGAGCTTTTGCCATGGAAGCCGGCTGGGTGTCTTCAGGCCAGTCCTTGTCTCTCAGCCCAACCCACCTCACAGGGTGGTTGTTGTGGAAATAACGGGAGGAGGAAGGTATGTTAGATATGTTTGCCACCTTGAGTTATTTCAAACATAATAAAAGCAGGAGATATAAACAGATAAAAGACAGGCCTCCCATCTTAAAAATAAGCTTAGTTGTCCTTTGAGGTAACCGGGTAGCTGCCGGCAACCACAGAGTGGATGTTTGGAGGCGAGGGGCGACGTTGTCTGAACACGGATTCCTTTCCCGTGTAGCGGAAGCAGGAACAGAAGGCGCCCGACAAAGAGGCGATCCTGAAAGCCACCACCAACCTCCCCTCCCACAGCGTGGATCGGAGCGTGGCCCACCACAACATGAGAGACGTGAGTCTTTGGCTTCTCCTGGGGGCTGCCCCTTGGCCCACTTCTCTCCAGGCCCAACACCTGGGCATCCCATAATAGCCCCAGGGAGGGGAGGGGGAGGAAGCCGCAGTCCTGTTCTTTGGTTACTTAGCAATCGTTGAAAGTTACAACAGACCTCCCCTTCTTCCCCCAAAAAAGCTACTTATGTCCCCATTGCGATGACATCAACTGGTTTTTGAGATTCTCAAAGGACAAATTTAAAAAGAAAAGTGGAGGTTACTGTGCATTTAAAAAAATCAATTAAATTGAAATGGATTCTTCTGTCCAAAGTCAAAAGTGCTAATGGTGAAGAAAAGAAAAGAGGCGCTTTGGAGTAAGTTTCTTCAGGGTCGTTAATTTTCTTCTTCCTTCTAGTTTCAGACGGAGCTTCGGAAAATCTTGGTCTCGCTCATCGAAGTGGCCCAGAAGCTGTTAGCACTGAACCCAAACGCTGTCGAACTCTTCAAGAAGGCAAATGGTGCGGGGAAAATATGTATTTGTTTCTGATGGTTTAACGCAGTGGTCGCCAGCCAGTGGAACTGGGGACCACTGGTGGTCCACGAGAAAATTTTGGTGGTCCACAGAGAAATGTCACCCCAAAGCAATTAATCCAGGCTGCGTGGGAACATAAGGCTGCGCCGCACACATGGCCTGTGGGAACACAAGGCTTGTGTCGCTTGCATTGCGAACAACACGAGGTAGAGAGGGAAGGGGGGAAAGGATGGAGGGGTGAACTTGTCCCGCTCACCCCATGTGCCTGGCCTGGCCACCGGGCTGCTTCTTTCCGCTTCTTTCTTCTGCTTTTGGCTGTACCCAAGGGAAGCAGCAGAAGTCTTTCTTTCTCTTCCCCAAACTCCCCCAGAAATGAGTCTTTGGGACCTTACAAGGCCTCCTGCCCCAAGAGGCTGTGCCGGCAAAGACTCATTTCTGGCGGAGTTTGGGGGAGAGAAAGAAAGACTTCTGCTGCTTCTGCTGCTTTCCTTGCATGAAGCCAAAAGTCTCTCTCTCTCCCCCGAGAATGGAGCTGGAGACGGTATCCTGCAAAACCAAATAAAGAATGATCGATCGGTAGGAAAATGGGGTGGGGAATTTTCCTGCAGACCTTTTTTGGAAATTTTCAGTGCCATTTTAACTTTGAAAGGACTGTTACAAGTCTAGGACTACCTGTAACTTCAAATGGTCATTAAGTGAATGGTTTTTAGCTACCCGAAAGCGGGCTGAAGGAGGGGTCATAAGTGAAGGACTGCTTATAGAGAATAACCTAGAGATCCCAGCTGGTCCTTCTCCTTCCTTACCCAGCCCTTTTTCTTCCTCCAGCCATGTTGGATGAGGACGAGGATGACCGAGTGGACGAAATCGCTCTGCGCCAGCTGACCGAAATGGGTTTCCCTGAGAGCAGAGCCATCAAAGCCCTTCGCCTCAGCCAGTAGGTAGCACCAGGGGTGTGTGCATGTGTGTGAATAGGAATAAAATAGAAATAAGAACAGAATCGGAATAAGAATAGAATTCTTTATTGCCAAATGTGATTGGACACACAAGGAATTGGTCTCTGGTGCATATTATTATTGTCGTTCATTATATCCTATATTATCTATGATTCGATGTTCTGCGTGTTGACGTGTGTCCTTTGTCCTGCAGCATGTCTGTGACTCAGGCCATGGAGTGGCTCATCGAGCATGCCGATGACCCCACAGTCGACGCCCCCATGCCAGGCCACGTCCCCGTGGAAAGCGCAGGCGAAGAAGTGGGGCTGGCCGTCCCCCAGGCAGTCAATGGGGCCAGCTCAGCAGAGGAGTTGAAGGACGAGCTGACGGAAATATTCAAGAAGATACGGAGGAAACGAGAGTTCCGTCCGGATCCGCGGGTACTCTCCCTGCTCCGGGTTTTCCCACTCACCACCCCGGTTTTAAACACCCCACTTCCGGCCCCCAAGTATAATCGACTCTTAGGATTAGTCTAGGATAGCCCGTCTTCTGCCTCCGTAGTCCTTGACTTACAACTGATCACTTAGCAACTGTTCAAAGTTACAACAGATTCTATATCTATACATATCTATATATATATCTTTTTGTATTTCTCTCTCTAGAGAGAGAGAGAGAGAGAGAGAGATGTATATGTATATATGTATAAAAATCTATGTTTGTCTGTCTGTCTAATTCCGGGCTTCTCTTCCAGGCGGTGGCAGCCTTAATGGAGATGGGCTTTGATGAGAAAGAAGTGGTGGACGCCCTCAGGGTTAACAACAATCAGCAAAACGCCGCAGTGAGTCTCTTTAAGCAGCGCTGATTTATGAGACAAGGCAGGATAAGGGCTTGAAGACGTCCACAGATATCGAAATACACACCAGAACTCAGATGAGAACTGTAAGACTAGAATTATTTCATGCTTTACTTCCAGCACTGGGCCATGTGCAGTTTGTCCTTTTAAACAGTCCTCACAGCTGCAGCCCATGAAGGGGATCAGGGCCCTTTCCTCTCCCGCAGACCATGCCATTCATGTTTCTCCGTTATCCGCTCCTCCCTGAATGCCCTAGGATGAAGAGGGGATAGGCCTGGGTCTTCCTCTGAATGCCCAGCCAGCCTGTGCCCTCCCCCAGTTTCCTCCACACCTCCAGAGCCACACTTCCACTAGCTGTCAGCTGTTCCTCCTCTCCCTCAGAGTCAGACTCCAACAGGGGCATGACATGCAGTATACAGGTGCTCTATGGAAGACAGGCTGGTTGCAGTCTTAAGTGTCCGTCAAAGTGTTTACCTGTCCTGTTTGGTAGGTAGACGAGACCAGGCAACTATAAAAGACAAACTCAACTGACTTGGAGTTGCTCACACTTCTTCTCGTATGTCGTCCTCGGAGGTCTGCAAAAGGGTCACTCTTTGTCTTTTATCTCCTCCTCCTCTCAGTGCGAGTGGCTGCTGGGCGAGCGGAAGCCGACCCCAGAAGATTTAGACAAAGGGATCGACCCTGCCAGTCCCCTTTTCCAAGCCATCTTAGAAAACCCCGTGGTGCAGCTGGGGCTGACAAACCCTAAAACTCTACTCGGTAAGTCCCACGGCTCCCCAGGAATTTCGGTGCAGACTCCGGAGACGAGGAAGGCGGGCCCAGTTGCGGTCGTAAGCCGAAAAGGAGGGCGGGAAGTGGGGGGGAAACTAACCTCCACCCTCTTCTCTTTTCTCTGGCAGCTTTTGAAGACATGCTTGAGAACCCCTTGAACAGCACGCAGTGGATGAACGACCCTGAAACCGGGCCGGTGATGTTACAGATCTCCCGGATCTTCCAGACGTTGAATCGCACCTAGAGGGCTCCGGCTATCTCCGCTGCGCCCTGTTGGGTTTTCTGCTTTGCTCCCACCCCGGAAGGAAGCCGAGGAGCTTTGGGAAGGCGGCGCCCGAAGTGTGTTTTCTTTCTGCCTTTTGAGTCTTTGGGTTGACGTGTTAACGGACTTTCGGTTTGGTCGCACTTCCGGCTTCTGCCCCGTGCCGTTTTCCTCTCTTTTAGATGTAGTAGGAGACCGTGGGATGAGAACACCGTCCCCTTTCCTTTCGACTGTTTCTATTTTTGTTTTAAAAAAAGAAAGAAAGAGAATGAGAAAATGATCCAACGTCCTAAACCGGCGTTTGCCAATTGGCAATCCAACCACTGGAAAAAAAAATAAAGACGGCTTCCTCCGTACGCGCAGAGCTCCGGGAATGGCACGGGGTTCGTTTTTGCACGCAAGCTCTTCTTTCTCGGGATGTTTGGTTTCTCCTCTTAAGTTATTTCTGTTGTAAAAATACAGAAGGGTTTTTAAACTGACGGTCTGAGAGGTTTTTTTTTTTTTTTTGCTTTACGAGACCCAGCCGGGTTCCCCAACTCAACCAGCCCTGCCTTAGGGACGTTAAAAACCTTTCAGTCTCTTCTGATGTGTAGAAAAGGAGAGAAAAAGCCGTTTTTAACAAGATACATCTCCTAAAACATGTTTTTGTGTGTCAGAACACAGCGCTGTTCTCCCAACTTGAGCAGGGACAGCAATGAAGTCTTGTCGGGGTGTTGGAAGAATTATCCCTCTGGGTTCAGTCCCAAGTGGGGAAAAAGACACTGGAAACATGGAGGCCAGGGGTGGGATTCCACCAGTTCGCACCTGTTCGCTAGAACCGGTTAACATTCTAAGCAGTTTGGAGAACTGGTTGTTAAAGAAATTACTGGGCTAATCCTGTAAGGAAGGCAGGAAGGAAACATTCTGGTGTTGCTTACAGAAACTGCCTCTCCGTTAATCCTTATTACATTCTTGGCAGGACTAGACTTCCTGTCTCGGGAACTTTAAGGTTTAATGGTGGACAGGACCGCATGGCTTAGAGCTCCAAAGAAGGAAGGTCAAGAAGGAGGAAGGTCTGAGATGCTGAGAGCGTTTTATACCCTCTATTGAGATTTGAATTTGAGCTTGTATTCTGATTGGTTGTCAGACTCCCATGGGGCTATGCAGAGGCAACTTTGTAGGCTGTCCTGAGTCCCAAGCTTGGTTGAGCCTTGCTGGATGATGATGTAATGAAAAGGCTTTAGGCAATTCCTATAGCTTTTACCTGGAAATCTTTGTTATGTAAAACATTCTGTCCCAGGCCTTAATTAACAAAGGTGGGGGTGAGCTTCTGTTCTCTTTAGGGGAAATATCCTGCCTTTTTAATATTTCCCAGGATATTTCATTTCTCTAGGAGAGGGGTGGATGCGAACTTCCTGCAGATGAACAAAGCGATCGCTTGGCAACTGACTCGTACTTAACGATGGTTGCAGAAGGGGTGAAGTGATCCCCTTTTGCAGCCTCCTGACAAGCAAAGTCGATGGGGAAGAGGCCAGATTCGCTTCACAATCGTGGGGCTAACTTCACAACCGCAGTTATTAACAGGGGGGGAAAGATTGTAAAACGAGGGAAAACTCATTTAAGTGTCTGGCTCAACCCATGGACCCCAGAAGTTGTGGATGCTCCATCACTGGAGGCTTTTAAGAAGAGGCTGGATAGCCATTTGTCCGAGGTGGGACAAGGCCACCTGCTTGGGCCGGTTGGATTAGATAGATAGATATTCTGCTTTTCGGGAATTAAAAAGAATAGGGAGATAAGCCAAGGCTGTGCAGGAGGGATTTGGCATCAACCCTGCTGGAAAACTTCGCACGCAACACACTGAAGCCGCCAATTTGCTCTACCGCCTCTCCACCGTTCCCACGGGTGGGTTGTGCATTCCCAGAGCGCCAGGCTGAGTAAACCGAGGTTCAATTCGCCACGATTCAGCGGATGCTTACAAACACATCTTATTTTGGAGGTGAGGCAAGCGGAGGCTGCACCAGGAAAGCGGGTGCCCTTGCTGGTGGGGCAGCCACACGCATTAACCTTGTGGTGGGGGGGGAGAGTACTGTGTGTGTGTGGAATCTGCCCCAAGTAAGTCACCCCCCCAAAGTCTCGATTCTGCTTTGCCTCTGGGGGGGAAAGAAGGGCTTGATGATTGCAAAGCTTGAATAATTTGCATTTTCTGCAGCATTTCCTTGTAGACCCCCGCCCCCACCCCCAGGCAACTGGGGAAGGAGAGGGCTGCAGGGCTGCAACCGCTGCCAGGGCATGCCTGAACGAGGGGGGGGCACTTGCTCTCCCATTCTCCCCCCCCCCCCCCGCTTGGAAGGGTGGGTGGGGGGCTTTCTGCACCACCTCGTGTTATTTGCAGGCAAGGCCGGAAGCGTGCAACATGTAGCATTCATGCAACAGCCCCAAAACAGCATGAAGAGCCCCCCCCCCACCAGCACACAATAGGGCAGGGAAACTCCCGCACGAAGCAGCCGTTCTCCGCAAATGCACGCGTCCTCTGCCCGCGCATGCGCCTCCGCGCCGCCCTACTTTCGCTCGCCCCCGCTGGCATCGGGATCAGCTAGAGCCAGATCGCTCCGCCCACTCCCAGCCTCTGCGCTGCCTATTGTAATAAGCCACCAATCCAGAGCGGGGAGGGGCGTGCTCCCGGCCCTCAGCCCCGCCCCTTTCGTTCAAAACGTCGCCCGCTGAAAAAAAAAAGTGAAGCGCGTTTCAAAGAAGGGGGGGGGGTAAAGGCCGCGCTTGCGCAGAACGCTGCTCTTCTCGAGCAGGGCCGCTTGACCTCTTTATTTCATTACTCCCGTTGGGGGGGGACAGGCGCCCGTACGCTTGCGCAGAAGAGCGACAGGCGGAGGGCGGGAAGGAGGGAGTCGCGCTGACGTCTCTCTCTCTCTCTCTCTCTCTCTCTCTCTCGGCCGCGCATGCGGCTTAGCTCGGCTTCATCCTCTCTCCTGCTGCTACCCGATTGGGGAGAGGGCTTACAGGACCCGTACACGCGCCTGCGCGCTCCCCCGCGGTCCTTCGGGCGCCGAGGAGAGGAGGCCCGCCGCGCGTGCGCGCCGCCCCCCCCCAGCGTCCGGGAGGGGCCACGTCTGCGTCTGCGCGCCTCAGGGGGGCGGGAGAATCCGCCTAGTCGGGCCCAGCTCTGCGCAGTCGCCGTGTGCGCTTTCAGTCGGCTGGCGGCCGCGGGAGGGCGAGGAGAGAAAGTGCTTCTCTGCGCCTGCGCAGCGCTCGCCCCTCGCCTGGAGCAGCCTGAGGAGGAGGAGGAGGCGGCGGCGGCGGCGGTCATCGCGTGAGGGGACCCGGGCTCGGCCACCCACCGCCGCCTCGGTCGAAGCGCGGCCTTGCGGGCGGAGCGCCGTCGGAGCGAGGGAGAGCGAGCGAACGAGCGCGCGCGCGCGGCGGCCGGGCCAGGCCGGTCTGAGGCGAGGCGAGGCTCCCTCCTCCCTCAACATGTCGGCGCCGGCGGCCAAAGTCACCAAGAAGGAGCTCAACTCCAACCACGACGGGGCCGACGAGATCTCCGGTAGGCCCGGAGGGGCGGGAAGGCGGGCGGGCGGGGCCGGGCTCGGGCTCCTTTCCTTCCTCCCTCCGCTTCCCTCGCCGCTCGGCCGCCATCTTCCCCCGGAGGCGCGAACGGAGGAGGAGGAGGGGGAGGCGGCGGCGCGGGCAGGCAGGCGAGGAGGCCGGATGTGCGGCCTGGCCCTCCGATGGCCGGCTCTCTCGCCCCGCCGTGGAGGAAGAGGAGGAGGAGGCCATCTTCGGCGCCCCCTTTGTCTGCCGCTCGAGGGGGCCCCACCGGCCCCAGGGCGCCGCCCCCCCCCCCCCCTCCCCCCCCCCCCCCCCCCCACACACGCCGATTAGGCCGCCATGATGGCTGCGCTCGCCGCATGGCCGGGGCCGCGCGCGCTCCCTCCCTCCCTCTCCGGGGGCGCCACGTGCGCTCCTCGCCCCCCTCCCTCCGCGGAGGGAGGGAGGGGGGCGCCCCTCCCGCGCGCGCCCGCCTGCAACGCCCCCCCCCTTTCCCTCTCTCCCGCGAGCGGAGCACGTGCCGGGGAAACTTGGCGCCCGGCAGGTGGTTGGATGGGGGGGAGGGGGGGGGGGTTTTTTTTCCCCTTACCCCCCGCCCCCCCCCAGGAGGAGGAAGGGAGGCGGGGCTCCTTCTGGCTGCTGCTCCTGTTGCTGCAACGAGCGTGGGATTCCCAAGATAACGGGGGGGGGGCGTTGGGGGACTTTGGTTAAGGTGGGGAAGAGGGTCTTTTTCCCGCCTTCCGATGCGGCTGGGAAATTGTGTCTTTGGGGGTTGTGTGTGTCGGGGGGGGGGGGGGCTTCTCTTGCGGGGGGGGGGCGGGGTAGGATTGGACCGGAAGCCAAAGGACACGGCGGCTCTTCTTACGGTTCAGGGCTTCACCAGATGTTTAAACTCGGATTCGCCCCCCCTCCCTTTATTGATTGACTTATTTATCCATCCGCCTTGTTGTTCCTGCGAGGTCCCATTGGATCCCGCCTTTTTAAGACGGGACTCCAGGCCTCCTGTTTTCCACACCTCCTCCTCCTCCCCGCCACAACAACCCTGCGAGGTGGGTTAGGCTGCTAGAAAAAGAGGACTGGTCCAAAGTCACCTGGCCAGGCTGCTAGGCCAAGCTGAAACTGGGCAAAAAAACCCAACAAAAACCCTTTTTGCATGCCGCCCTTAAGCGGATCTGTGGGTGGGGGCATCGTGTTTCTGTGGTAAGGGGAAGCCCGAAGCGGGGGCTTCCCTTCCTGCAGGGAGGATTTGGGGTTGCTGCCGAAAGAGGAAAGGGGGCCTGATTTCAACTGTTGTGAACACTTAGTCTTGATGCCATGTGGGATGTTTGAAAACATTGCCTTGTTCCTCCAGTTTGGTCCTTTTTGGAGGAGCGTCAATAAACTTTTATTTCCCCTCCAGACAAAGAGCAGCAGGAAGCAATTGAACATATTGATGAAGTACAGAATGAAATAGACAGGTAAACTGGGTGTTTAATCTGCTTTTCAAAGTTGTTTTGTGGTTTGCCATCCTGTAGAAAGGACTGTGTTGTAAATAAGTTTTCCTGATTTAATAACCAGCTTGATAGGATGCAATCTAAGGAGATGGTTTTTAATATACAGAATTTCAATGTCTAAAATGTGAGCTTTTGCTTGGAATTAGTTTAGGAAATTCCTTTTTTTTTTTCTTTTTACAATGTAACACAATTGGCCTGTTTCAGATTTTTTTTTCCCACTCACTGTTTTGAGGATTTGACTTAAATTGTAACATTATTTCTGCAAAACAAGAGCTCATGCAGAAAATTAAAATGGTGTAATGCTCAATTCATTATTTTTTTTGTACACTGGAACTTCTCAGTTGAGATTTTCCAGCTAAGGCCAAAACAAAATCTTTATTTGATAAATGTTACATTTTATGATGGAAGTGTGGATTTGGCATTTTGATATGTGAAAGCTTCCATGTTGGGTTAAAACCTGCTTAATACTCTAGCTTTAAGTACTGAGTATTTACGCATGTTTAAATCTTATGTTCAGACTGAACGAACAAGCCAGTGAGGAAATTTTGAAAGTAGAACAGAAATACAACAAACTCCGCCAACCATTTTTCCAGAAGAGGTCAGAATTGATCGCCAAAATCCCCAACTTTTGGGTAACAACATTTGTCAATCACCCACAAGGTAAGCAAAGTTGTTTATTTTTCTGGAAACTTACGAAACAATTTCTTTAAATGACTTGTAATCTTTCATATCATATGCAAATAAAAGTTTTGAAATGCAAAGGTCCTTAGTTCCTATTTTTGATTAGATTTTATTTTAATCCCAGCTTTATTGTTTTTATAAATAACTCAAAGCAGTGAACATACCTAATATTGTTCCTCCTCCTAATTGCCTTGATTTCTGTTAAACTTAGCATTCTAGAACACTTGAGTAGCAATTTGGCAGGGAAATGTACATTTGAGAGAGAAACCGATTCAGTTAGTGAGGTGGTGGCTTCTTATGAAATTATTTGTAACACAAATTTCATCTTTCTGCCTTAGTATCTGCACTGCTGGGAGAGGAAGATGAAGAAGCCTTGCATTATTTGATCAGAGTGGAGGTGACGGAGTTTGAGGACATCAAATCAGGTTACAGAATAGATTTTGTAAGTACAGGTGTAGGACACACCATTTTTACAGTTTTTTCTGAAAAATGCTGTTCGGAATACCTTTTTTTCCGCAGCATGCCCCAAAATATCCTTCCAGAGGATGGATTGGTGCTTTGCAACTCTTTTGAGGTGCTTGTTGGTGGTTGGGGGGGAGGGGGTTGTTTTGTTTTTGGCAACAATCTACACTTGGGTTGTGCAGGGAGAAAACTTGCAAGTTTAGTGTACGGATGGTAAGCAATTCAGAAATCATATTACATGCAGTATGTAAATTTCAGAATTTCTATTTTTATCTGTTCCTTTGAATGCAGTATTTTGATGAGAACCCCTATTTTGAAAACAAGATGCTCTCCAAAGAGTTTCATCTGAACGAAAGTGGAGACCCCTCATCCAAGTCCAGTGAAATCAAATGGAAATCTGGGAAGGTACATAACTCCATTAAGTATAAAATCACTGTATGTAATAGTTAAAAAAAAAAGGAGTCTGATCAATCAGAAGCTCACAAAAAGCTTGATGGCTTTTGATAAAACATGTAGAGTTGGGAAAAGTGTTCTCAGACATATTTATTTTACTGTGATAATACATCTGCTTATAGCATGAAAGGGGGGTGGTCTTAATTGGAAGCCGTGATCAGATGCCTGCTGCAGGGCAATGGAAATGATGGGTGTGAAAAATCTGTCCCATTGAACTGAATTGGTTTCCTCTTGAGGCTGTTAACCTTTATGCTGCCTGCCTTTGGGGCCATTCATCATTCGTCATTTTCCCCAACAACCTTAAGTGGCAAAACTAAGCTGTGGTAAAATGCCATTGCCTAGGTGCATAGTTTGAACTATGACAAAGTTCCAAAGGAGGAAATGCCCTTTAAGAACAGTAAAATCACATTTTTCCAGCAATGGAGGATGGGATGCTACAACAGATTTCTCCTGGAGTCAGGATCCCATCCTTATTTCTCCCACAGGATGAGAGAAATTAATTGCATGTCATGTCTGCCTGCAGTTGCTCCTTCCATAACCACTTAAAAGTGCAACTGGCTGCAATATTTGTGATTGTCTCAAGCTATTCCCAGTACAAAGCTCCATTTATTGGCTGTTGTGCCATGATGGATGTTCACAGGAAGAGTGGCAGACAAACTCCGCTTCCAACTTGTAGCAGAAACATCAAACGGATCTGCTGCGTTTGGGGGAGGAGTTACATAATTGCTAACTTTCTAACAACAAGCAAAAGTTGTAAAATGGCGTCCAAGCAAGTTGGTCTTTTTGCTCTTTTCCTGACCAAGGACCTGACAAAGCGCTCAGGCCAGACGCAGAACAAGGCCAGCAGAAAGAGGCAGCATGAAGAACCAGAGAGTTTCTTCACCTGGTTTACCGACCACTCCGATGCAGGGGCCGATGAACTAGGGGAGGTCATCAAGGACGACATCTGGCCAAACCCGCTGCAGTACTATCTGGTGAGCGCCCGCCGGGAAGGCCCGTTGGCTGCACGGCTGGTCAAAACGCTCGGGGGTGGGGTGGGGGGCTCCCTTTGCTATAACTCCTTTTTGTGTGCCCAACAAGGTGCCCGATATGGACGATGAAGAAGGTGAGGGAGAAGAGGATGACGACGATGACGAGGAGGAGGAAGGCTTGGAGGACATCGATGAGGAAGGTGATGAAGATGAGGGTGAGGAAGATGAAGATGATGATGAGGGAGAAGAAGGAGAGGTTAGAGCTCTAAGATTTCCCTCTTGGGATGGCAGTTAGCGACCGTATGTTGCCCTAAACTAAGCTCAGAACAGAACTAGCCTTCTGAAGGTTCCCTGGACTGAATACATCAACGGCTGCTTCAGCTGATTCGGAGTTTGAATTCAGCCGCTGCTAAAGTTGTAGTTATAAGTTGCATAACTTGCACTCAGCGAGCAGGAGAACTTTTGCTGATAAATCCCACGTAATTAAAAGTATACATCTGGGATTGGCTTAGCACTATTAGCTTATTTATGGCACGTGGATGGATTTGGAAGGAAATGTTTTTCTTTTCTCGCCGTGAACTGATTGTACTGCTACCAACATAGGGGAGAAAGGCCACCGGGCACGTTACATAAGCACCAGTTAATGGTTTTTCTCCTCTAGGTGGTGTAACCTGCTACTTTACTTAGGTCATATTATGCTCCAGAGCCTGGCTGGAGAATTCTGGGAGTTGAAGCCCGCACATCTTTAAAGTTGCTGAGGTCAGGAAACTCTGCTCCAAAGGACCTCCTGGCCCCAAGGCCCTGAAACGAGAACCTCGCCTCCGTAGTTTGCACGAACACTAGTTTTGATCTTGAAAACGGCCTCCAATTCAGTCAGAGTAGAATTTTAATTTTTTTCCTGTTAGTGGGTGGTGGTCGCTTCAAATTCAGGTTCGTCTTTCAGGGTGATATTATTTGCTGGCAGTGCTTGTACCAGTGTAACGTAAAAGAGGACTTCAAAGTAGAACCCAAGAGCCATTCGTAGGAGCCCAAAACTGGGTCCCCCCACTCAGCATTCCCCAGTAATAATAAGAGCCTTAGATCAAGTTTATTCAAACTGCTCCCTTCTTCCTGCTTGTTTCCCTGGTTCGAGTGTAACGCGAAGGAAACTTGAGACATGGGTGGTTTACTTTTTGACCCAACCATTTATTTGAAAAATGTTCCTTTTTCTCTCTCCGCAGGAGGATGAAGGAGAAGATGACTGAACACTGACAGATTCCAACCACAGTCCATCCTTCCTTTTCTCCCCTCCACCATCCCTGGGAGCAAATTGCTGTCTTATTCCTTCCCCCACTCCCCCTTCCCCCCTCTCCCTTCCCCTTTCCCTCTTGTGCTCAGTCGCATAGTTCTCCCAAGGTCTTTTTTCTTTCTTCTCCTCTTCACCATGGTTCACAAATAATTTTTGGAAGAAAAAAATAATAATAATCTTGAGCAGAATACAGTGGAAGAGAATCTCGACCCATTTCAATTTTTTTAATCCCTCTTTTTTGAAACAAAACGAAACGACAAAAAAAAACTGTCAGTGGCATCAGCACACACTGTGTTCTGTGGGGAAGAACGAGAACCGTCTGCTCCTGGCTGGAGGCTGCGGAGTGCTAGGCCCCCTGTGTGGTAGTGCATAGAATCTAGCTTTTTCCTTCTTTCTCTGTATATTGGGTTCAGAGATTACACTGTGTCTCTATGTGAATATGGACAGTTAGCATTTACCAACATGTATCTGTCTTATTTCTCTTGTTTAAAAAAAAACCGAAAAAGCTAAAAAAAATGGGGGGGGGGGGGGTGATAGACAGGGTAAGCAAGGGGGGGGTTTCAGATGTTGGGGTGGGTTAAATGGGCATTTTGACAAAACATGGCTTCTTCTCCTTTTGGCATGTTTAATCGTGATGTTTAACAAACATCTTTGCAGTTTAAGATGACACTTTAAAACAAAAATTATAAATTCTCTCCTAATGATTACAGTTCAGCCTCTTCCACTTGACGGAGAATCAGCCAAAACCCCCCGTAGGATCTTATTTGGAATTTACACTCTCTACTGTAATTTTGTTCCTTGCTTTGGTTTTTTTTTTCCAACTATTTTTTTTTGTTTCACTGGAAAAAAAAAAAAAGAAAGATGCTCAGTTTTAAACGTTAAAAAGTGTACAAGTTGCTTTGTTACAATAAAACTTAAATGTGTACACCAGGGGGCTGATAGTCTTCACTAACAAAGCCTGCTTTGGGCCCATCCTGATGAGTTGGGTGTTTCAGCAGGCTACTAGCGCAAAATACATGACACTTCAAACCAAAATGTTGCTTGTGCAAACAGCTGCAACCCCTTCCCCCTCCCATCAATCTGGCTCCTCACTCAGAATTTGTTCAGGGCTGGTGGGGGGGGGGTCCAGGTTCAGGCTAAAACTTGTCATTCCTCGCCCCTTTTTCCACGTCTGCATTGTGACTGGCTGTTTCTCTGGGGTGGAAAAACCGTGCGGTCCCTGTATAAATTGACCACCAAACTAAACAAAGCTGAACTGGCTGGTTTTCTAAACATGACTTCTGGGGAGATGAAAGATGCTTTTTGAGGTATCCTAGAGTGATGCTTTTAAATTTTAATTCAATGTAGGAACAATTATGTAACTTCATCTGTTGATATCAATAAAGATCATCGCTGGATTGGTCTTTCAGAGTGGCTTGAATTAAAAAGCTTTGTTTCCCTTGGGAATTGTGGGGCACGGCTCATTGGGGTTATTCTTGTCCTCGTGCCTTCGTGCCATTGACCAAAATTTTTAAAGCGCTGTTATGTATGTCTTAAATTGATGCTATTAAAGATTGGCTTTTCACATGTGGATTAGCTTCACTTGCAAAATCAAGACGAGCGAATTAAACACTTGAGAAATTGTATGCTAAATCTACCATAGAAGTAAATCCCATCTATAATTTGGAAGGACAAATCTCAAAAAGTAAGAATTGCCTGCTGAAAAATCAGATGCGATTTATATTGTTGCAGTCGATTTTTAATCTGGATCTGAGATTAAAACAAATTCAGGCCTGATTTCTAACAGTTTAGAGGATCTAATTAAGAGATCTCTCTGAATTCAAGTTGGATATTGTTCGAAAATCTGCATTGCAAATTGCACCCAATGAGAATTGTTTCTCCCCAAATTTAAAAGTGTACAAGATGGATTGAGACTGCACCCAAAAATTTAAAAGTGGAAACTAAAAAGGCCAAAATTACAAAAATGGTTTAATTAAAACAAGCCTTGTGCTGCAAGGGATTTTATTGGGCACAAGTGTTGGTTGACAAATGTCCCTGGTACATAGTATAAGATTGCAATGAAGAAAACTTGATTGGAATGCCGTCGTTATTTCTATTTGCTTTCATCCCACCTTTATTATTACGTTTATAAATAAGGTTGACTAGCCCAAAATCAGCCAACGAGCCTTTGGGATCTGCCATCCTCAGCATCTTCCTGCTGATATCCTGCCATAAGTTGCAAGGGGAGGGGGGAATTTTGGGGAGGTGGGGGGGAGAGATGAGCTGATGAGACCCCCAGGGATGAACCAGGCGCGCGGGGGCAGAATGCGAAACTTGCCCCGGAGGCCGCCGCCCCCCCCCCCCCCCCCATATGGCCACGTCAAACCCCAACTGGCCTGCGCGCCCGGGGAGGCCAGCATCTCCACGACCTTCCTAGGGCCTTTCCCGGGCTCGGGGCGGGTCGGAGAGCCAGCAGAGGGCGCGAGATGAACGCCGCGTTTCCTCCCGCGGGGCCGGGCCAAGTTTGAAAAAGTTCCGCCGCCGGCGCCGTACGGGGCTCCAGTGGTTGCAGCAGCAGCGGCGGCGATGGCGGCCGGGCATATCCAACAGGTGAGCGCGCAGGAGGAGCCGCGCCCGCGCAGGTGCGCCTTTGCAAAGTGGCCTCCAGGCCCGGGGGCTGCTACCCCACTCACACACCCCAAAGCCGCTAGGGCACCGGCGGAGTGAGGAGGGGTCCTGCCCAGCTGGGGTTTGGCCAAGCCAGGCGCCAGTTGGGGATTCCGACGCTCACCCGCGCGTTTTGGGTGGCTTGGTTGGGGTTTTGGGGTCGGGGAGTCCCTGCTTCTGGATTGGCTTGTTTGGGGGCGGAGGGGGTGCCAGGATCTCCCGAGTACTGGGATCCCCTGGGGATGCCCTTGGCTTTGCAGCGGGGGGGGGGGGGGCTTTCATCTGCCTTCCTTTTCTTTGCAAAGGACCCCCCCCACACAAAAAAAAGATGGGGTGTAGATGAATGGGTTGTTTCTGCTGCTCGCTTCCCTATCTTGGCTCTCTCGGGGTTGGGTCTCCCCTGGAGCAGAGATGTGTGTTTGTGCCTTGTGTTAGGTGAATCCCACTCATTGACTTTGCTTGTTGGAAAGCCCCCGGCCCATTGCCAGCCCCCCCGCCCCTCTGCCCTGGCTTAACCTTAAGCGGAGCTGCTGCGTTTCCTCCGAAATCCTGTCTTGTTTCCTTGCTGGGCGAGACTTTCCTGTCCGCGCCATGGTTTGTGCAAGTTCCAGGAGTTATTTGTTTAGAGAGGGGAAACTTTCCCAGATTTCCGGCTGGGGTGTTTCTGCTGTGGAATATCACACTGCCACACGTGTAGCCCCCCCCCCCACACACACATACACACCTTCACCCCTTTCTGCTTTGAAATGCGAAAGAGTGAAGCATCACAACACAACTCAGCCCTTGTGGGTCTTCGAGGCCAGCCAGAACATGCCAGTTTCCAAGCCTCTGTATTTTGATCACGGAGAAATGGGTTTCTTCAGACCAAAATGCTTTGATGACTTCTTTCAGGACTCTCTGACTTCTGAGTGTTATGCCGAGATTTCTCCTTCAAGACCTAAAAGGGAATTTTGGGGGTAGAGGAGCAAGTAAATCGTGGCTCAAAGTCGCCTTTGCCATCTTCCAGCCCTTCCTCTAAAGCGGCTACTAAATTAGCATTCTTGGAGCGTTTATCTTAAGGATACTTTAATTTCAGTTTGAATGGAATGAAATATTATTTTTCCTTTGCTCTGTCTCCTTCTTTAGAGCAGGGGGGGTTGGAAAATAAAATTGCTAAATAATAAAGTGAGTTTGCACACCCATCAGAATCCAAGAAAATTGAAAAAATTAAAAAATTCGCAATCTTCTTTCTGCCAGAATTAATCCGAAGACAGTCAAGTTTCTAGCAATAGCTCAGAAGTCGAAGGATATAATCTTATTATTAATGGTTTTAGGTTTAACCTTTTTTTCTGCATTTTGAGTTTTTGTTTCAGTTTGTATTTTTGCACTTTAAGATTTGTGTTTGTGTTTTGATCTGTGTTTCTGCCTGTTGCATTTTGTGTTTGTTTTTCGAGCCGTATTTCTGCCTCTTAACATATTTGTGTGTCAATTCATGTTTCTGCCTTTTAAGTTTGGGGTTTGTTTTGATTCCTGTTCCTGTCATGTTTAAATTGTCACCCCTATCGTGAAAAGTGACTGTAGGTGGCATGCAACTATTCAATAAAAGTTTTAAGTCGTTTATTTGTGTTTTGATTTCTTTTCCTGCATTTTGCCTTTTGTTATCTGTCTTTATGTTTGCGCAACTGGCAGAAGGTCCCAGATCCAGCAGGGATCCAGCAGAAACTGGAATCCGAAAAGGAATCGGTCCGCCGGGCCATCCAGAAAGAGCTGAAAATCAAGGAAGGGGCTGAGAATTTGCGGAAGGTGACCAAAGACAAGAAGAATTTGGCCCACGTGGAGACGGCCCTGAAGTTGTCCAGCCGGAAGTTGGAGCAGTTGCATTGCCAGCTCCAAGCGCTCCAAGCACGGATTGTCACCGGGGAGCGAGATGGCGGCCAAGCAGGTGGGATGTGGAAGTGCACATAGCCAGGGAATTCTGGGAGTTGAAGTCCATGCCTTCTAAATCAGGGGTCGCCAACCTTTTGGACCTCAGGGACCACCAAACTCATAACTGTAAACCCTGCGTAGTATTAATATGAATTTTGACTGATGGTGGCTTGCTGATGTTAGTGGGAGAGTCGGTCCCATATTCCAGAGCTGCAGGAGTCACAGGACTGGCCCTTTGGCCATCCCGGAGCAGCTGCTCCTCCACCCAGGTGCACCGGCCTGCCATGGACTGGAGTAGCTGCTCCGGGATGGCCAAAGGGCCAGTCCTGTGACTACGGCAGCTCTGGAATATGGGACCGACTCCCACCAACGTCAGCAAGCCAACCCGGGGTGGATTTCCCTCCCCCGCCGTTGGTCTTACCTTCCAGTTCCAGCTCACGTGGCTCTACTCAAGGTAAGATTTGCGCTTGGCCGAAGGGTGGGGGCCAGCGGGTGGGCGGGCCATGTGAGCGGCGCAGCCTTGTGTTCCCGTGCCACCTGGATTAATTGCTTTGGGGGGGGGGACATTTCTCTGCGGACCACTAAAATTTTCTCACGGACCACCAGTGGTCCCCGGCCCACCGGTTGGCGACCCCTGTCCTAGATCAACAGGGGGATTCTGAGAGTTGTAATTCACCCATCTTAAAGCCTGCCAACTGGAAAAATTCTAAGAGTCTTAAAGAATGCTGATTTGAGGGGGATTCTGGGAGTTCTAGTCCATACCTCTTAAAGCATGCAAGTTCAGAATCTCTGAGTGGTCTCCCATCCGGGTCCCGCCCCTGCCACACTGCTGCTTAGATGCCTCCTGTCAGACTGGCTTTTGTGTCCTACCCAGGTGCAAACGGATCGCCCGATCTCAAGCTTTGGGGGAAAGACCCCAGCCACATTTCAAAAAGGCTGGAGGCTTTGAAGAAACAGCTTCACATCGAGATGAAAGTGAAGCAGGGAGCTGAGAACATGATCCAGGTCTATTCCAGCACAGCAAAGGTGAGCGGGGTAACCCTTTGTCCGTCAAGGTGCCAAGTCACCCCTCTTCCCAGAATTCTGGGAGTTGAAGTCCACGTAGCTTAAATTTGTCAAGATTAAGAAACATTGACTGGTGGTCAAGAATTAGTAGTAGTACCGCTTTATAAAGCCTTAGTAAGGCCACACTTAAAATACCGCATCCAGTTTTGGTCACCGTATTATACAAAAGATGTTGAGACTCCGGAAAGAGCTCAGAGAAGCAACAAGGATGATTAGGGGAGGGGAGGCTAAAACATACGAAGAATGGTTGCAGGGGTTGGGTAGGTCTAATTTAATGAAAAGAAGGACTAGGGGTGATACGATAGCAATGTTTGAATATCGGGGGGGGGGCGGGGGTCAAGCCCCTGAAGGCTGGACAAGAAACAATGGATAGAAACTCATCAAGGATAGAAGCAACCTGGAACTAAGGAGAAATTTCATAACGGTGAGAACAATTAATCAGTGGATGCTCCAACACTGGAGGTTTTTAAGAAGACGTTAGACAACCATTTGTCTGAAACGGTGTAGAGTTTCCTACTCAAGAAAGGGGTTGGACTAGAAGGCCTTCAAGGTCCCACCCAACTCTCTTATTCTGTAAAGTTCCAGTCACAGAGTATGCAGCACTAATTTGGCGCTGGCCATTAGTTGTCTAGATTCTTGTGTAATTCATGAGTAACGCATCAGCTTAAGTGGAATTTCAAGTATGATCCTGATTTTTCACACCTCGCACGCTTGATGTTCCTCACCTCGGATTCTCTTTTCCTTCTCCAGGAGCGGAAACTCCTGGCAGCTGCTCAGCAAACTTTGCAGGACAGCAAGACGAAAATTGAGCTGATCCGTATGGAGATGCTGAAGCTCTCTCAGGCAACAGGTGCTCCAGGTAAGCCCCCTCAACCCGACAGGTGGGCCGCAGGGCATGCAAACAGCAGGTACTGGTTGGATACCCCAACAACACTGCTTTTCCGGTTCCTTTGCTGTTGCCGGTTCCTCTCGGTTATCCCCTTCCGCCTCTGCAGGAGTAGCAGGCCCCGTCCCGCTTCTGGAGCTGCGTCTCGAAGAACTGCGGCATCGTCTGCGGATTGAAGCGGCCGTGGCCGAGGGAGCCAAAAACGTGGTGAAGATCCTCGGCGGACGGCGGGTGCAAGACCGGAAGATGCTGGCAGAGGTGAGAGGAGCTTTGCGTCCGCAGCGAATGGATTCTGCGACCGGAGTCGATGAGACTGCATGTTTCTAGTCCCTGTGGAGGGTGGAGCCTGCAATTCAAGGGGGCTTCCTCCGCTGGATATGTTGGACGATCCAGGATCCCCCAGTGAAGATGGCCACTAGATTTGCAGCACCTTAGTGGGACCTGAGGTTTCTCAGGAAAGAACAATGGAATGAGAAACTGCTGGTGACCTTCTACCACTGCACCATAGAGAGTATCTTAACTTACTGCAACCTGTGTATAGTTTGCAAATTGTACAATGGCAAATAGGAAAGCACTCCAACTGGGTTACCATCATAGCCCAGAGGATCATTGGTTGCCTTCTCCCCTCTTTGGAAGAGCTTTATAGCTCCCGCTGCCTTAAGAAAGTTCAAGACATCCTCAAAGATCCATCTCATCCTGGGCACCCCTTTTTTTTTTAACTATTACCATCTGGCAGATGGTACAGGATAATAAAAACAAGGACAGATAGGCTGAAAAACAGCTTCTGTACCAGGGTTTCTATCCTTTTGAATTCTACTATATAGAGCAGTGTTGGTGCAGTTTTGGGGGTTTTCATTTCAATATGTGGTGTGTGTGAAGGATGTGTGTTTGTGTTTATTTGCACGGTCATGACGTGCCCTGAAGATGGTGTTTGATTTCATTGTATGAGGTGCAATGACCAAGTAAACTAACTAACTAACTAACTCTGGAAACTGCTGGATTTAAAAAAAAAATCTGCTAATTCTCACACTTGAATTATCCGTGCTGAATTTTGCACGTTAAAATTCCCTTAACGATCGCAGCAAGGAAGGTCGTAAAACAGGGCAAAGCTCACTTAAACCAATGTCTCGCTTAGCAACAGAAATTTTGGGGCTCCGTTGTGGTCGTAAGTAGTTCAAACTTCCTTTTTTTCCCCCCCTCCGGCTCCTCTCTCTCTTTTACGCTGTGCTGTAGGCTCAAGCCTGCCTGCAGGAATCCACCCAAAAAATCGATCTATTTCGACTGGCTCTCGAGCACCTTCTGAGCCAACTTTCTCCAGATCACCCAAAACGGCGGCTGATCAAGCAAGAGATAAGGGACACCTTCTCCCTCGGGGCCCCAGAGCCGCCCCCGACTTCGGTCAGGCCCACGGCTCTCACAGGTACCTTTCAAGCCGCTTCTTCTCCAAAGTCCCGGAAGGCAGGACGAGAGGCCGTGGGGTGGGAGCTCCTCAGAGCTGGGAGATCCAACCTGGAGCAACATTCCCGACAGTAGAGAAAAATGAGCCAGTGGAGTGGCTTTTAAGAAGAGATTGGACACCCCTTTGTCCAGGATAGGGTAAGGACGCCTGCCTAAGCAGGGGGCTGGACTAGAAGACCTCTAAGGTCCCTTCCAACTCTGTCATTGTGTTATGCTGTTAGTTTTATTTCAATATTTGTGTGTATCTTTCAATTTGATGAATTCAAACCTTGATTCGATTTCAATTTGATGAATTCAAACCTTGATATGTGTACACATACACACACACACACGCAAAGTAGGGTGCAATTATCAGACGGAGGAAGGAAATCACTTTGAATGAGAGGAAATGCCGATCTAGAGTTTTGTGTATGGAAAAAAAAAAACTCCAGCCAGAAAGAAGTCTTAACTCTCATTTGAGTTACAAAACTCTGGATATTTTAAAAAGGAATAAATATGTTCGCTTTCTAATGACATCCCGACTTTCCAACAGCTATAAAGTTTCAAATGCTTTTTTTTTTTTCAAATTTGCCCGCACTAATCAAAGTCCACAGCATCAGACCTGTTCGATATGATTTTCTATTTGAGCTTGTCTGCATCCAAAGGAAAAGACAAGAAAAATTGGGCATTCACAAATTATTGGAAGCAAAGAACACCGTACAGATTTAATTACTATTTAATTTCCTTTCTTTTCCTTTTTTCGTCCATTTACTTCCTTTCCTTTCCTTTCCTCTTTCCTCTTTCTCCTTCCTTTTCTCCCCTTCCCCTTCCTTTTTTCCCTTACTTGCCTTTTCCCCTTTTCTTTTATCAAATTTCTACATTGCTCCTCACCTACAGTGACTCTGGCCAGCAGTATTACATGAAAGTTTCTCGATTTTAGACTTAACAGCATTTTTTTTTTTACAAAATCAAGGAATGTTCTTATGCGATAAGGAAAATGTTGTGGCATTTCTAGACAGATTGACTATGTTTAGTATAATAACACAGTTATCTCACTCATTCTTAGACGTTTTTGTGTGTGTGTGTGTTTATGTGTAAACACTAAATTTAAACGACAACAAAGCTGCAGACAGGTTTGCCAATTTCCACTAAAACTTCAAAGTACACCAAATAAACAGAAGCCTGTTTTCTGAGTATTGTAACTGGATCAGATTAATCAAAGACCCAACATCTCTGTTCAATCCCAGAGAGATAAAATCCAAGTTTCTTTTAGATCTACTGGCTAAATTCATCTGAATTTTCCATTCTGAATTATTCTGGTAAACAATTTGGACAATCCCAGCAATTTTCTCATCCAGCTATATATTTTGAACATTTTTTTTCATACAATCCCCCTGAGCTGTAAATTTTCCTGCACTATGTTAAAATTGCTGTTGGGTCTTTGGGTAATTAGCATAAGTTAATGCACAGGGAATCATTTTGATGGATTTTAAGGTTCTTCCCTCTGGCACATCTGCAGTGGCGTCATGGAAAGTTAAGTCCGAGAGAACTCAAACTGTGTCACTGGAGGTTTTCAAAAACGGAATGGGTGGCCCTTTTGACCAGGATGGTATAAGATCTCCTGCCTTGAGCAAGGGTTGGACTAGAAGACCTCCAAGGTCCCATTCCAGCCCTTTATGCTTCTATGTTCTACGAACTTGAATTGTATCTCTTTGGCTACAGGGGTTCCACACGTTGTGGCTCTTCTCTTTGGCTTGCAGGGAGCCTTCAGGTACGTTTGGTGGGCTGTGAAGACCTCTTGGAGAAGATCTCGGGCCGTTCCCGCGTGGTCACTTCCTTGCCGGTTTCCATGAGCCCTGGGGACTTCAAGCTCTTGAGTAGGACATGGGTTGGGGTCAACCTGCCCGGGCAGAGGTCTGCAGGAAAGCTCCTTCACCAGGAGGAACTCAGTAGTGAGTGTTGAAGGAAGAAATCACAGCTGACAGAGCCACATTGGGTCTATTACCCAAATAAAAGTGATCAGAATATTATTATTTTTCCATTTTTTGTTACAACAAAAAATATCATTGTGGTTCCATGGTGCCTTTACCTTTTGATACAAATATGACAATAGTCCTCTTGTTTAATATAGTTGGCAATCTTTTAAAATTTGATATTAAATAAGACATGCATTTTGTTAAATTATCCATCTTGATTATTTAATATTACAATATTGAAGTGATCAGGAACCATTCTAAGATGGGGACGTGGGTGATAAAGAGACGCCCTACAGTCTGTTATTCTAATTTTATTTTAAAAACAGTACTGGATGCTTTTAGGTTCCCGAATGAACTCAACATACAGGTGGTCCTCGACTTACAATTGCAGTTGAGCCCAAGACTTCTGTTGCTAAGCAAGAGTTCAGTCAGTTTTGTCCCATTTTACGATCTTCCTTGCCACAGTCGTTAAAGCTGAATCACTTGCAGTTGCGAAGTTAGTAACAGTGTAACGTTAAGTGAATCTGGCTTTTCATCGACTTGGTTTGTCAGAAGGTCGCAGTAGGGGATCATTTGACCTTGGGACGCCGCAACTGTCGTAAGTACATGCCAGTTGCCAAGCCTCTGAATTTTGATCACGCGACCACGGGGATGCTGCAACAGTTGGGTAGAAACTGGTCCTAAGTGCCATTGTAACTTCAAAACCGTCCTTAAATGAATGCCACTGGTCTGTAAGTGAGGACCGCCTGTACTGTTAGGGGGGCTTGCCACAGGCTCTTCCCAAGGAAACATGGGACGCCCCCTAAAGATCTGATGTCACCCCTGGTTCTTCCTTCCTTCCTTCCTTCGGCAGGAGAAGTCCTGGCAGTTCTCAAAGTCGACAACAAGGTTGTGGCTCAGACCAACTGGGGGCCGGTTAGCAGGCAAGCTTGGAACCAGAGTTTTACCGTCGATTTGGAGAGGGTAAGCCTGCTTTTCCTGCTCCTCCTCAAAATCCTCGCTTGCAAAAGGAAGATTTCAAGTAGCTTGAGAACAAACGCGCAGCGTGTATATACAAGCAGTCGGTCCTTGAGGTTTGGAAAATTTAGGTAAGAAAAAAAATGCATTTTTTAATTGGCCAAGTGTGATTAGACCTACAAGGAATTTGTTTCTGGTGAAAGGAAAGGAAAGGAAAGGAAAGGAAAGGAAAGGAAAGGAAAGGAAGGGAAGGGAAGGGAAGGGAAGGGAAGGGAAGGGAAGGGAGAAGAGAAGAGAAGAGAAGAGAAGAGAAGAGAAGAGAAGAGAAGA
>NW_020769362.1:4005832-4066644 GCF_900518735.1 Pseudonaja textilis
AAGAGAAGAGAAGAGAAGAGAAGAGAAGAGAAGAGAAGAGAAGAGAATTGAATTCTTTATTGGCCAAGTGTGGTTGGACACACAAGGAATTTGTCTTGGTGCAAATGCTCTCAGTATGTATGAATAATTGACACCAACATTTCTGTTGATAAGCAAGAGAGTTGCTTAAGTCACACGTGGTTACGGTATGGAGGGATTTGTCCCTGAAGGGGAGAGGATGGCTCAACATCACCCTGCAGTCCTGAAGGTTAAGGCTGGACTAGAAACCCACTTCCCCGGCCAACCCCCAAACCGCTACCCCCCTGGCACCATTACCGCAACCGGCAAATCAGATGCCATGTTGAGGATCAGAAAATTGGAGAAAGGGGATCCTTTTGGGAGCTGCTTTTCCTGATCTCTCTTCCCTTGGCCCTGCAGTCTCGGGAGCTGGAGATCTCAGTCTATTGGCACGACTGGCGCCAACTCTGCGGGGTGGCATTTCTGCGCCTGGATGGCTTCCTGGACAACGCCAGCCACCCCATGGTGGTTTCCCTCGAACCCCGAGGGACACTCTTCCTAGAGGTAAAGGGAGCGTTGGGGGCTCCCCTCTTACGGCTTTACAACCCTTCGGTCCAGAGTTACAACTGACTTAGAACCAGTCCTCACACTTATGCCCAACGCAGCATCTCCAAGATCACGTTATCAAAAATTCGGGCGCTTGGCAACTGCCATAAAAATGTACAATGGTTGTAGCAGCCTGGTGGGGGGTCCTGTGATTCCCCCTTTGTGACCTTCCCAGCTGGCTTCTGACAAAATCAGAGAGGGAAACCCGATTCACTTAACAGCCATGGGATTCACATAACAACCACGCTGATGTGCTCAATCATGGTGGCAAAACAATTGTAAAATGAAGCCTGATTCATTTCACAACTGCCTTGCTTTGCAACGTAGAGTAGAGTAGAGTAGAGTAGAGTAGAGTAGAGTAGAACAGAACAGAACAGAACAGAACAGAACAGAACAGAACAGATCTACTGTTGATACTGTGTTGTCTAGTATTGTAAGAGGTGGTCGTATGGGAGGGTTTTCCCTAAAGTCTACCACCATTTCTACGGCTTTCAGTCTGTTCAGTTCCAGATTGTTCCGGTCACACCATGAAGCAAGTCATAAAACCTCCTGTCCGTATGCGGAAGTTGAAGTCCACAAAGTTGCCAAAGTTGGACCTCCCTAATTCACAGCCACTGCTCTTCCTTCCTCCATAGGTGACCTTCAGCCAGCCAGTTGTTGAGACCCACACCAAGCTGCAACGCCAGAAGTGCATTTTCCCCAAACAAAAAGGTAAGAGATGCTTCTCAAAGGGTTTAGGGGTGAAGAGCAGAGATGCCGATATTTTTACCCACGTTAAGAACTTCCATTGCATCATCTGATGACCATCCTGGACAGCCGAACAGCTCTTAGATCCTAGAACCTAGGCTCATGGGGCTGGAAGGGATCTTGGAGGTCTTCTAGTCCAACCCTTCTCAGGGCAGGAGACCTTCCACTCCTTCATGGTCTATCAGAACTCAGGTTGAGTTTTGAGGAGAAATGCTGGACATCCAGAATCGAAGGGTGGCCAGGAGGGTGGCCGGCCACCAAGAAAGCCCACCCAGACCACCTGTTGAGCATCGCTGGCTTTGGTGTCCTTCCCCGCAGGGAAAGAGTTCCTCCGCGCTTCTCAGATGAACGTCAGCATTGCCACCTGGGGACGTTTGATGATGAACCTTCTGCCCCCTTGCAGTTCCTTGAGTGCTTCGAGCCCCCCTTTCCGAGGGTCTCTGCATCCAGATGTTGGTTCTGCAGCTGTTGCCGAGGTCAGCCCGGGGCCCTTGGGGTCCAGGTGAGCCAAAGCTGGAATCCAGTTCGTTCACAGCTACTCCTTGACTTACAACCTAAAATTTCCATGGCTAAGCAAGGCGGTTGTTCATCGCAATCTCACCCAACGTTACGACTATTTTGGCCAGGGTTGTTCAGCAAATCACGGCGGTTATTAAGTGAACCATGCCACCGTTAAACAAACCCTGCTTCCCTCGTTGACTCTGCTTGTCAGAAGGCAGCTGGACGACCCCCATGATCACAACGCAACTGTCATAAGTACATGCCAGTTGCCAAGAGTTGCCCCAATTTTGATCCTGGGATTGTGGAGGGTTGCAAGTCTGAAGACAGGTGGTAAACTTTGAACGGTCGCTAAAACTAATGGTTGTAAGTTGAGGATTGCCTGTGTTAGGCGGACAAGGCCGAGTTAGGCACGTGGAGAGAAAAGGAGAGTTTAAAAATATTTTTTAAAAAACCAAAATCTCTCTTCCAAATTCAGCACTTCCCCTCCGGGAAATCAGCCGCCCCCTAAGCCCCCCCGCCTTTTCCTGCCTCTTTCCTGCAAGGAAACCGTTGCCTCTCCAACAGATCCGGCGGTAAGTCTAGCTCGGTTTGGTTCGTCCTTTGGTCCCAATGAGTTTTTGGTTCTGTTCGGGAAGCTGTAGATTTCGAGTACCTAAAGACGTAATTCTTTGTTTTTATTATTATTTTATTATTTTTATAAATAACTCAAGGTGGAGGAACATACCTAATAAACCTTCCTCCTCCTATTTTCCCCGCAACAACAACCTTGTGAGGTGGGTTGGGCTGCGCGAGATGGGGACTGGCCCAAAGTCACCCAGACGGCTTTAATGGCTAAGGTGGGACTAGAACTCCCCATCTTTTGGTGACTGGTCCAAAGTTTGTTGATCACCCAGTGGTCTCCTCTCCTTCCCTGTGTCCTGTTTTTAGGAACGGAAGACTCACCTCCTCCATGAAAAAACAGGCAAATTGCAACAGACCAGTATCAGGTACGAACCAAAACACGAGAGGCATTAACCAGGTTTTCGCCAGGTGCTTTAAACATCCTTTGCTGCAGCTGGTACCCTCCTGCTGGGTGGGAGGGTCCTCCTGCTGTCTGGGTAAAGATGATTGTAGTAGAAATAGAGGTCCTGTAGGGGGCACGAGCAGCACGCTGCCATATCTCAAAGCCTACATGGCTTCAAATACCTACACGATCTCACTCAGCAGAACACTGTCCCTGGCTGGTACATGATCTCACCTGGCTAACATCACCACTTCCTTACTTGTACATTCTTAAGGATTGGCAGTCAGAATTCACCAATAAAAATGCTGTCACTGCTTTCCCTTTTTCTGCTTGTAAAAAACTGTATAAAAGCAATAAACGCTGCTCAGGCAGTCAGACATCTTGGCACCCCTGCAAATGACCGGTCTTTGACTCCATCAGAGGATGGGTACAGGTAGTCCTCGGGTACAAATGAGCCCAACATTTCTATTGCTTGAGTGAGGCTGTTAAGTCAGTTTTGCCCCGTTCAATGATCTTTCTCACCACCGCTGTTAAGTAAACCACTGCAGTTCTCAAATTCATAACAGGATTGTGGACTGAATATGGCTTGTTCAGAAGGTCACAAAAGGGATCATTGGACCCCGGGACACTGCAACCGTCATCAGTACATGCCAGTTGCCACGTGTCCGAGTTTTGATCACGCGTCCATGGTGTTTCGGCAACAGACCTAAGTGTGAAAAAAAATGATCATATCGCTTTTTTTCCGGTACTGTTGTAACTTTGAACGGACATTAAGCAAGCAGTTGTAAGTCGAGAACTTCCTGTAGCATAATATAGCATGTCAGGCAGGAAAAACTTGATCTGAACCGGCTTTCTAGATGCTTTAAATATTTCTTTTTTTGTCTTCCCAGGAGAACTCCTCTGCGGCTTGAAGACTTCCGTTGTATGGCGGTGCTTGGTAGGGGCCATTTTGGAAAGGTAGAGTAAACCTAGAGTAGGGTCGCAAATAGGGAATCACATGACCCTGAGATACTGCAACCATCGTAAACATGCACCCAAATTTTGATCACGGGGCAGGCTGAAACGGTCATAACCTTTTGGACCTCAGGGTCCAACAAACTCATAATTTTAAATCCTGCGGACCAGAGACCCTGGGGAAAATCCCCAATTATGTCTGCAGGAAAATTCCCCGCACCGTTTTCCTGCCGATCGATCGTTCTTTATTTGGGATTGCAGGATATAGTCTCCAGCTCTGTTCTCAGGGGGAGAGAGAAAGAGAGACTTTTGGCTCCATGCAAGGAAAGCAGCAGAAGCCGCAGAAGTCTTTCTTTCTCTCCCCCAAACTCCACCAGAAATGAGTCTTTGCTGGCGCAGCCTCTTGGAGCAGGGTTAATGACTTGGTCATTTGAGCATTTGTGGGGCAGGTGTAAATGTGTTGGGGCAAACTGGCTTTTATTTTGGTCTGTTCCCAAGAGGATTTGGATCCTTATTTCTAGGTCTTGCTCGCCCGTCACAAAGCCACCCAGAACCTCTTTGCCATCAAAGCCCTGAAGAAGCAGGAGATAATTAGCCGGGATGACCTGGACAGGTGAACATTGCTTGGTTTGTAAGATTTGCATTTGGTTTTTCCTCTGGGGTGTGTGTGTGTGTGAATGTTTCTTGGCAGCTGGGCCAGGTGAGAAGAAAAGACGACAGGTGCAAAATCTGTGGGGTTGATGGTGGACTCGAATTTGGGTCTCTCTAGGGTTCATCATGGTAGCTTTGGGCCGGGTGAGAGTCTCAACAAAACAGCTGGCCAGCTTTTTTGCCTAGTTATAGGCATAATTCTTTTTCAGGATGGAACTGATATTGAAGGTCTGTGATCCCAGTTGTTGGTGTTTCCTTTTTCTTTCTTCTTTTAAAAAAAAGATGATTTGTTTTTCATTTGGTGAATTTATATGCTGCCCATCTCAGTTGTGAGACTCTGAGCAGCGTGCAAAGTTATTAACGCAGAATAATGCAAAAATAAAAATCAAAAACAGCCTGAAAACAAATAAATCATTTTTAAAAAATAAAATAAAAGCCATTTTAGGAAAGGTGCTAGTCTTTGTGAAAGTGAAGGGGAAATTATAAATAAAATATAACAAGATATCTTTATTGTCTTTTGTTGTTTCCTCAACATTTTCATCTCTGGCAGCTTGTATTGTGAGAAACGTATTTTTGAAGTCATCAACTCTTCTGGTCATCCTTTCCTGGTCAACATGTTTGCCTGTTTCCAGACTTCGAGTCACGTATGTTTTCTGATGGATTACGCTCCTGGCGGGGACCTTATGATGCACATTAGCTTCAACAATTTCTCTGAAGATACCACTCGGTGAGTGGATGAGAACAGAATAACAGAGTTGGGAAGGAACCTGGAGGTCATCTAGTCCAACTGCCTGTTCAAGCAGGGGAGCCTATACCAGCACTCTTGTTAACTTCAAACATTCGCTAGGTGCCTGGTCCTAAACTGAGGACTAATTGTGTACCCTTAATTATGCTGTGTGTTTGATCCTCTTCCTTTCCCTGTTCAATCCTGTCAAAGGTTCTACTCTTCCTGTGTTATCTTAGGACTTCAGTTCTTACATGAAAAGACCATCATTTACAGGTAAGAAATCTGAAAACGCAAGGATAGAATTGCTGGTTTTCGTGGCTAAGGTGGGACTAGAACTCACTATCTCCTGGTTTCTAGACCAGCCCCTCAATCATTACACCAAACTGTCTCTCTATTCCCTTAATAACAGGCTTCCCTTTCTCCCTTTCACCTCCATTTTTTTCCTGCTTGCTCCTTCTTCTCCAGAGATCTGAAAATGGATAACTTGCTTCTAGATTCTGAAGGATTTGTGAAGATCGGGGACTTTGGGCTTTGCAAAGAAGGTGAGAAAAGAGAAATTCGCCTGGCGGGGGGAGGGTGGAATAGCTGTGAGTATTTGCAATCCCGTATCGGGTTTGCTCACCTCTTTTATCCCACTTCCCAGGTGTAGGTTTCGGAGACCGGACTAGCACTTTCTGTGGCACCCCAGAATTCCTGGCTCCAGAAATTTTGACAGATCCATCCTACACCCGGGCAGTGGACTGGTGGGGGCTCGGCGTGCTTATTTTTGAGATGCTCGTGGGGGAGGTGAGCTGACAATGATTAGGTCTTCTTAAGCATCAAGAGGGACGGAGCTAACTTAATTGTAATTCGATTAATTATTTCAAACAAATCAAGCAGTTCTTCTTGGTTGAATTCCTCTTAGGCAAGAGCTGGTGACTTTGGCCCAGCCTACCTCGCGGGGTTGTTGTGTGGAGGGGAGGCTGTTTAGACCCCTCCCCTCCCTTGGGAAAAAAAAGGTAGGTGAGAAACCCCAGAATTGAAACAGTTCCACATTCTTTTCCTTCCAAGTCTCCGTTCCATGGTGACAACGAAGAGGAGATGTTTGACAGCATCATCAGCGAGGAAATCCGTTTCCCACACTTCCTCTCCGAGCTCAGCACTTCGCTGTTGCACAAGGTAGCCTTGTGGATTCGTGGCGGGGTCCCACAGCAAAGTTTTGGTCTGGATTGGAACCCAATCCTGTTTATTTTTCTTCTTCTTCTTCTCCTTTTATCATCAGCTTCTCCAAAAGTGTCCCGAGCGACGCCTTGGAGCAGGAGCGAATGACGCCGAGGAAGTTAAAATTCATCCTTTTTTCAAGGTATGAAGGCCCCCCCGCCGCGCCGCCCCCCCCAATTTCCAACCGCCCAAATTCTGATTCTATGACTGTGAGGATGCTGCATTCCTGATAAGTTCAAGAACTGGTCATAAGTCACTTTTTTTTTCAATACCATTGTAACTTCGAACAGTCGCTAATGGTTGTAAGACTGCCCGCCTTGTACTTTTGTGCAGCCAGATCCTATGGTGATTAAGACTCGTGAAGTTGAGTGTTTGGGCCGTTTTTGAATTCTGTTTCTCTCTCTCTTCCCCCCACCCCCCTCCCCAGGAGATGAATTGGGCTGCTCTGTTTGCACGGAAGCTCAAACCACCTTTGGTTCCCACCCTCAAAAGTGCCACTGACGTCAGCAACTTTGACAAGGAGTTTACGTCTCAAAAGCCCGTCCTCACACCTCCCGATGAGGCCATCCCTCTCTCGGTGGAGGAACAAGCCCGGTTCAAGGATTTTGACTTCCTTTCCAAACGCCTCCTGGATGTCTGAGTTTGGGCCTGATCCCTGCACTGCTGCTAAAGATTCTCCCCTCCCCTGCCCCTCAACTGCTGCTCAAGACAACCTTTAACAGATCATGGCTTGGGGAAACTGACATTTCCTAGCATTATTTTTGTACATTTTTTCCAGGCAAAAGTTTTAATCGTCTTGACTCTGGCCCCAGGGACCATCCAAGAACTCCCACTAAATGCTGAAAGGTTGGGGACGGGGCCAGTTTACAGAGAGAGATTGTATGCTGGATAGTTGTGAGTCTTGAAAAGAAATTGTGACTTTATTTACAGCCTTCTGGAAGGCTGATACAGCTGTGCATGCAGAAATCAGTCCTGCAGTTTGGGGTTTGCTCTCAAAATCCATCAAGTCCCCCAAGAGCTTTTCTGTAGCATCCGGTGGATTTAACAAACCAGCTCTCCATTCAAGGACCATTTCGGCTGGTCTCCTCCATCAAGATAAGACGGAGCATCCCAAAAGCAGGATGAGAATCACAGTTGTGTGTTTGGGAACCTTGCCTCTTCTCCAATCTCTCCAAGATGATTTATAGTGGGTCCAGAACCCTCCAAGACAAACAAACCTAATACCATTTTTAGACGTATCTGACTGAAACCCAACACTCCGGATCGTTTTTCCTCTGCATTTTATGACAAAATGTGTTGACTCCGACCAGATGAAGGCTCTCCAAAAACGTCCTTTCCTTTTGAGAGATGTAGGGTGTAGCTTGCACTAAAGAGGTCTTTCTCAAGCTTGGCCACTTTTAAGACTTGTGGACCACAACTCCCAGAATTCCCCCCAGGCTTCTTTGGGGATTCTGGGAGTTGAAGTCCACCAAGTGGCCAAGTTTGGAGACCTTTGATTAGGATGAAGAATTGGAGCCACGTGGCTCTCTTGGCCTTGCCTGCAACTCCCAGCCCTGGATAAGGGAAATCTGCTTCCCCCATCCCCGTTGGATCCCACCACTGGACACTCTGCACATCTGGATAAGCTGCCTACCCACATTGGATCTCCAGGAGGTGGAATGACCGGCGGGCAGCACACAGGCTCTGATCAGTGAGGAATTCGAACTCTATCCTCCGCAGACGACTGCAAGAGATGTCCAGCGTTGGCTGCAAACAAAGCCGGTCTCTGTTCTTCCCCGTGGCTTCGGAAACAAAGCGACGCCTCTTCCTTGTTCCAGGACTCGGCCCAGGGCGCACAATGCCCCTCTTTCAAGGGGTTCACTCCGCCAGGCCTCAGCTGCCTCAATTTCCCGTCTGCTTCGCCTCCAGAGATGTCACTTTGGGGGGGGGCAAGAGAGTGAATTTATGCGAATTGTATTGTTTCCTCTCGGCACCAGGCATGGGGTGCAAATTCCCTCCCGTTTGGAGGGAGGGGTGTAAGAGAGGAAACTCGATGCAAAATGTGCCTTGCCTTTCGGTCCTGCCCTGTGATGGAATTAATTTAAAATTAAAACTCGTTTCGATATGAAAGAAGAGCATGCTTTCTGAGATGGGGAAATCCTGCTAGCGCGGCTGAGCATTTGCAAGAGGCAGGAAAGTTTCATTTATTTTTATTTTTTTTTCCCCCAGCTGGCTATCTCCAGGCCTGCTGTGGATGATAGGAACCGTAGTACAAGATACCCGGGAGGCCCGTGTTGAGTTTGGTAACGGCAGAAACGATTTCCGTGGTATTCAACTTTCAGCCACGATTCAAACCAGGATTTCTGTTGCTAAGCAAAGCGGTGGCCACGCCCGCTTTGATGAGCCTCTTTGCCACGAATCACTGCAAGTCGTTAAGTGAATCTTGCAATTCTTAAGTGACTCCCGTTGACCTGGCTTGTTGGAAGCTGGTTGGGAAGGAGATCACGAGACCCTTGGGCACTGCAACCGTCATAAATATGGGTCAGCTGCCAAGTGTCCGAATTTTGTCCCAGGGCCATGGGGAAGCTGCTCAAGTATTATAATAGGCGCCAAAAAAAAAAAAGCGGAAGACATGTTTTTAAAATGGTATGATTGGTTATTACAACAGTAAAGAGGTTTTTTTTTTCTCTTTTTCTACTTTCAGGCAGCATTTTTTGTGTTTTGTTAGGGGGGAAAAGGAACAAAATTGAACATGGGAAAACGACTGGCTCTGGCCCTGCCCGTATTTAAGCCCCACCCACATTTAAGCCCCACCCACTCCATCTCTTGGCACCCGCCCACCCCAAGCCAACAGAACACACCCTTTGATGTAAGCTTTGGTCTTTTTATTAACATTAGTGTTGAGTTAAAACCATTTTTTTTTTTTTGCTAAAGCTCTTCAACTTCTCACGGCTGGATACGCCTTGTTGTCCCTTAGCAAAACCTGAAGCTCAGCTTCCAAGGAGCGCCTGCCTCTCCGGTCTCAATTCGATACGAACGTCTGGCCGAAATCTGCCTCGTTTGTGTTCTGGACCGCTTCATCTTGGGCTGCCTGCATTTCCTTCTTCCTCCTGCCCCGACCCTGTCGGCTTCCTTCAGTTCTCCTTCGTAGCCTCTGCCCAGATCTCCAAATCTCAAAGCTGAATCTCCAGTTGTTAGGGTTAGGGCCCTCACCCCCTCGTTGGCTCACCCCAACGTGACCCATCCAATTTTAGCCTTTGGTTAGAAGAGGTGAAAACAAGCCCTCCTCCCAGGTCAGGGTGATGATCGGTGCTTCGGCGTCACCTCCAAAGCTTCCCTTGTGACTTCCGGGCGGTGCGATCCGGTGGATTTCTCTTGAAATCCTCCTGCCCTCACACCAGCTCGCTTTCCTCCGGCGGGTAGAGTTTCTCCCAGGCCATCAGACGACAGGCACAGAAGAACCTCCAGAGGTTGAGGAGGACCCCCTGGTCGAAGGGGTTCTCCACCTTGCAGTGTTTCAAGTAGGAGATGCGGTGGCGGGACATGAACTCCCAGGTGGTTGTGTTGCAAGAGACGAGGTAGAGGTGGGAGCCCAGGAGGAGCATCGCGATCACGGTGCAGATGAGGAGGAGGAGGAAGGAGAGGAGGAGGAGCAGGTGGCATTGAAGCCAGAGCCAGGAAAAGGACTGGAAATTCAAGCCGGACCTTTTGAAGAGAAGAGAGAGAAGGAAAGAGGGAAGAGAGAGAGAACTTAGGAATGACTGTTGGAATATTGATAGTCCTCGACTTACATCAGTTTTCTTAGTGACCATCCAAAGTTAAGGTACTTTTAAAAGGGTGACTTAGGACTGTCTTTCACACGCCCATTGCAGCATCCCTGTGATCACGTGATCGACATCCGAAGGCTTGGCAACTGGCATGTTATCTATGCCTGTTGCACTGTCCTCAAGTCACGCAATCCCCTTTGGCCACCTTCTGACGAGCAAAATCCACGGGGGAAGCCAGGTTGGTCATGTGACTAACTTAACAACCGCATCACTGGCTGGGGAATTCTGGGAGCTGAAGTCCACGAGTCTTAAAAGTCGCTGTGATTGGGGGAAGAAAGAAAAACAAACCCTGCTCTTAACACAAAAGCTTTTCCTTCGCTATCATGGCGGTGACGGCACCGTGGACGGGAGACAACCTGGTTTTGGTGGACAACGGAAGCGATGCCACCGTTTTACCCCCCCGCCCTTCAGAGCCAGCATAAGAGCCCCCGGTCCCGTTACTCACCAAGCCACCTGCAGAGCCCAGAGCAGGACCGCGAGCTGCAGCCCCAAGTAGAGTACGAAAAGGGGGTGGTTCCTTTCCCCGATGCAGTTCTCGATCCAAGGGCAGTGATGATCGTAGCGGCGGACGCATTGCTGGCACGCCTGGCAATGCTTGGCTCGCAAAGGTTGCTGCAAGACGGCAAAAGGCATTGTTTCATCCTCACCGAAGGCCTTTCGACTTAGCCTGGAGGGCCATCAGTCGGAGACGGCAGGGGGTCAGACTAGATGGCCTTCGGGGTCCCTTGAAACCCTGACTTTCTATGGCCGTGTGCTGGCCAAGTCCTACTCTTTACTCTTGTTTTTTTTTCCCACCCATATTGTTCTATGATGCTATGCTCTCTCTCTGGCCTTTTCCCCGAGAAACCAAGGCCTACCTTCACCATGCAGTATCCACACCGTCTGAGACGAACGTTGGGAGCCTGGGGGAACGTTTTGGCCTTCTCTTCTCCGGCCATTGAGTCCTATCAAAATTATATTCAATAATCTTGAGCAAAAATTGAACCGCCTCAGTACTTACCTATTCTTTCCTAAGTATCTTTCTTGAAAAACAAAAACACCTTTAAGTAAAACAGGACTAAAATAAAAAAGCCTAAATAAAACAAGAATACAGTTGATGTACAAGTTCTTTTCCCCCTACAACCATAATGGAGCCAGCTGACTCTGGTTGTAACTTGTGACCGTCATAAAACAGGTCACGGCTAGGACAGGCCAGATTTTACAATCTTTTTGCAGCGGTCGTAAAGCAAATGCTGTAAAGTGAGCCAATTGTTCATGAAGTTTGTTTAAGTAAATTTCAGCCCCATTTTACAAGGCTTCTTAACCACAGTTAAGAGAACCTGGCTGCCCCATTGTCACAAGCTTGGAAAAGGGGATCACGTTACTAACCCTCAGGACACTGCAACCGTCGTAAATATGAGTCAGTTGCCAAGCGGCTGAATTTGGGTCTCGTGACCATGGGGAGAAATGCTTCACGCATGAAGTGTGAAAAACGGTCCCAAGTCTTTTTTTTTTTTCAGTGCCGTTGTCCCTAAACGAATGGTTGTAAGTTGAAGAGTACCTGTACAGACTTCATCCTCAATTAGTGACCACAACTGAGACTGGCAATTCGGTCGCCAAGCGAAACAGTCCCTAAGTGAGGCTGTGACGGAGCTCGTGGTCTGTCTTCCCTCACTTTATAGACCCGCGAAGGGTCGTATTGGTGCGGATTGTGTGTAGCAACCCCACGCTTTGCCTCCGTCGAGGGTTTCAATTTCATGCCCTTTAAAACTCCCAACAGCCCCCCGAAATATTCCCAGTTTTTCCTTGAGGGATCGGCCCACCTTCTCGTCCCCGCTGTCGTCCTCAACGTAGCCTGGATTCATGAGCGACACAACAAAATACAGGACAACGGAAGAGAGAACCAGCACAATGAACAAAAGAGGTTGGAGAAGTTCTCTCTGCTCCAGTTGCCTCCGGAGATCTGGAAGAGGAACACAAATTGGAAATTAGATTAGATTAGAATTCTTTATTGGCCAAGTGTGATTGGACACACAAGGAATTTGTCTTGATTCATAATCAAGTGGTGCCTTGGATCTTGGCGCAGGAAGCAAGCTGAGTGAAGCTGCCTTCTGTGATCGACTGATGGTGCCTCCCTAAAACAATTGGGGCACCACTAAAACTGTCCGGATTGACAAATTCCCTAACAATCAATTGCAAAAGACAGTGGACAGCTTGTTTGGAACAGCTGACATCCTGCAAACAAGATATCAAACATCCACATCCAACTTCTGTTCATCCCAGGTCCTTGGGAAGGTCTCGACAGGGGGATAAAAATGCCAAATCCAAACATGTAAACATCTATCATTTTTAATTTGGAAGAAAAAGCAAAACGAACATCGTGCTTAGTCCAAAACTGTAATTAATATGGAGCTAAATAATAAACTAATAATAAACTATTACAAATGTAAGCATAGTGTAAAATTATTAGTGCAAAGACTCGGAAAATATAGAACAATAAATAGTTTATATAGCTAGATTTAATAATTGGGAATATTTTTAGTTTCTTCAAACATCTGATTTTATTACCATTCTGTATATTACTTTCTGATTTTATTAGCGCTATTATAGATTTTGATTTTCTTTTTATCCCGCCTTTATTACTGTTATTAAATAAGGCAGCAAAAAAGGCGGATAGTTCTTCCTCCTCCTGTTTTCCCCATAACGACAATCCTGCCTGAAATGTCAACCATAAAATATTTATTTTTTTAAAAAATGAAGATTCTGTTCTAGAACAATAGAGTGGAATCCTGGAATCTTGCAGAGTCTGTTTCCTGGCCTGGCTTCCCTTAAAAGGGCTGGTGGTTCATTCGAGAGGGTGCAATCTTCAAATTATTAGAAATAATCGCAATTCATGGATGAAATGGCCCCTTCCCTGTCAGGAGGCCAGAAATATCCAGGCAGGAGGATAAAACAACCTCAGAATATGGGAAAGGATCTCTCCGGACCGATTCGATGCTCCCAAGCTAGGTTCACACAACCACTAAGTCTCCCCCCCACCCTTTAAACTAGGTTAACAGAAAGACAGGCGCCCTTTGCACAGAAGGCGCGTTGCCCATTGCCAGATCAAAACTCTGGTTTAAAGCGATGCCCACGAGACCCGGAACCTCCCACCCGCTACTCTCTTCAGCCACGCAGGTCCGAATGTGAGAAAACTCCGACGCGTGTTGTCCAAAAAAAAGGCGGGGGGGAGGGAGCGAGCAACACGCGTGCACTTTGCACTAATCTGTAATAAGGTTGGCACACCGCGGCGATCCTTTGCCGGTGCTGCTTCTGGCTGAACTCGTGGCCGCTTCGGCTGGAGGGAACAAGCCGTGGTTAACCTAGATCGTGGCTTACACTCAACAAGCCACGATTGCTTCCCCCCGTGGCTTGGCTTGGCGGGGATCTCCCGGGCATTCGCCCAAATTTACCCTGCCAGGGACCCCGAATCAACCTCACCTGTGTCGTGCAGGAAGAGCCCCACCGTCACGCCCAAGCTGAGCCCCGTCTGCGCCGCCCTCACCGCCCACCCACCGCCCGCGGCCGGCCGGGGCCGGGGCCGCATCCTCCCTCGCCGACCCGCGGCTACTAAGTTGCCCCAAGCGGAAGCGCCGAAGCTCCGCCCCCCCCCGCCGGCGGGAAGACGGGATTGGCCGGCCAGAACACAGGGGAAAGGCGTGGCCGGGGACGCCACGCGCTGATTGGCTGAGCCGGCTCGAACTGTTCCAAGTTCGCCTCGAACTCGCCCGTCGGAGGGGCGGGCAGTGGGAGCGATCGGGCTGGACTTCGACTCCTATCATCCCCCTCCCGCGGGCGAGGATTATGGGAGTGGGAGTCCTCCGCAGTGGGGAGAGAGGAGGAGCCCACCTCACAGGGTTGTTGTGGTGGGAAAAACAGGAGGAAACCAAGTAGGCTGTTCTGGCTTGAGCTACCAATGGTGTAATAAAGGTGGGATTAAATAATACTAATTCGCCATCCAGGGCCCACAAAGGTGTCATCGTAACCTCAGGAATTTCTAAAGGAACCTTCAAGGTCCAACCCCATAGAGAATGGTGAGCTCATTCCTTGCACAAAACACACCGGCCGTTTCAACACAGTGGCGATTTCCCCGTCTTTCCAGAAATGGGATGCATCTCCAAATGGTGTTTTGGAAATACACTGGAGCATTCGCACTCCCGTACCTAATTCAGAAATGAAATAAAAACCGCATCGTTGTAATTTCAAATTATTTTCTGCTAAGCCCAATTCCCTTGGCTTCAAGACAGAAACCCATGCTGATTTCCCGTTCCTTTAAAAAGCCCCAGGAGAAATTGGACTTTGTAAACAGCAAAAATTGTTTTCCTTGTTTATTGATGACATATAACAGCAAATGGAAGAATTAATAACTGTCCAGAATAAAAATCTTCGCATCACAGATACAGGACCAAGGAAAGGCTCTTCGAATGGAGATGATGAAGAAATTAGCTTAAATTTACAAAGGATTTTCAACAGCTCTCTTTCCACATTTCTGTTACAGCATCATCAGCAGAAGCTAAAAATTCAGATAGCAGTTCTTTTTATCACCTTCCCGGTCTCTGTTAAACAGCTCCAATCCTTTTCTCCTGAAAACAAGGAAACAACGCACCACTTCCTCCTGGACGATCAAACAAGCCCATACCTTAAAATCGGCACTTCTCCAGGCCAGGGAAAATTTGGCGGGTTTTTTCCCTTCTTCTAAAAATCTATCACAATCTGCCTTTCTTCTGGACTCAAAAGAAGATACACAAATAATTCCCCTTTTAGGTCATCACGAACCCAGATTTCCTTATTTATTAAATTTGTTTGCCGTCCATCTCGCCACGAGGCGACTCCGGGCAGCTGACAAACATTAAGCCAGGTTGTTCCTTCGACCAACTGACACCCCACTAATGTAGTGTTTCTCAACCTTGACCCATTGAAGGTGAGAGGACTTCAACTCCCAGAATTCTCAGCGATGGCTATGATGATTGGAATTCTGGGAGTTGGAGCCCACCCATCTCGGAAATTGCCGTCGCCGAAGTAATGGCTCAGATTCCCTTTATATCACACATAGAAGACGCCAAACAATAAGGCCATCAGGAATCAATTCCTTCTGCTTTACACTTGCGAGAAAGTTTAACCACAAACCTTGCTCTAGAAAGGAATATAATATCTATAGGTTGCGCGGCACCTATCTATCCTGAAGGATAAACAGATAAACTGATCAATTTGGGGGCACTGTTGCTGTAGATTGGGAGAACTGCATGGAAAAGAGGACTTAGGGGTGGATTTTCTATGCCACATGTTTTCTGAGCCCCAGATGTTGAGATGTTGACTCCAGCCAAAGGAAGACTCGGCTTATATCCATTCAAAATGTCATAAACTACCTCAGGAATCTGCAAATTCCTTCCAAGTTGGATCCCATGGCAGTTGCAGAGGAGAGCTGGAGTATGCAAATTTATTGGCCTTCCTTAAGATCATCTATGGTTTTTTGGCTTGCTGAAGACTGAGCCAACAATCCTCCACAGCATTGTCCCCCAGATATAAACATTTTGTTTTTATGATAATAAAAACAAAGGGTTGAAGGAAGGGGAACTCTCCCCAAGATTTAAGGCCAGGCTTAGAGGTACACCTGGGATTAAACCCAGGGCCTTCGCCCTCCCTCTGCCCAGCCACCTCTTTTGCTAGCTTATCTTTCCCAGGAGCTCAAATCAAAGGCAGGAGAGCAAACCGGAACTCCAAACGTTCACCGTTGCATCTAATTCTCCAGCACGTTGTCCAATTTCAGAAATCCTGCTTGATTATGTACCTTGGTGCATAATCAATCAAAGGTGTAAAATCAGGATGCCAGAATCGGAGCATCGGAGATCATCTACTCCAACTCCATTTCTGAATATATTTTTTAAAAAGAACGGCCGAACAGAAAAATGACAAGTTGGATGCACATTTGAACCCGAAACAGGCATTCTTCCATGAGTGTATGAGACAGGACTCTCTCTTTTAAGAAAGTGTCACCGATACACTTGCAGTAAAAGCCATTCATTTGGGGGTGTTAAGGAAGCCTGCATAATAGAAGAAGGGGCATTTTTACAGACTTAAACTTTTTAAAAAATATATATATAGATGTAAGCCTGGTTTCGCAACCAGTTAGCCAAACCTTCCTTGGTTTGTCAAACGATGAGGTCTAAAGGTGGCCTCGTCCATATTTTGGGGAGATTCTGCCATGCTGTATGCTCCCTGCTGGATCCAGGGGTGGGAAGGAGAGCCCAAATTCACAACTTTTAATCTACATTTGCAAGTTCTTCAACCCGCCTCAGTTTTCTCATCCAGCCACTCAGCTTCCAAAGAAACGAAGTTAAGAAGGAGATTCTTGTTTTTTTTCCTGGCTAGAGAGACCTGTGTTTTGGGGGGGCTCTGCCTTAGCAAAGCTTCCTGGTGAGTCAAGAGTTTCAATCTCACGTGTGTGTCATCCAGGTGGCGAGCGGCAGTCTCTGCCCTGTCTTCAGAACACAACAGCAGGTTTATTTCCACGCCTAACACTTTGCAGAGAAACTACGGACTAACTTTAATCCCTTCTCAATGCCCAAAGTTGCCTGGTCACAGACAACACCCCTAAAAGACTCTGAGAGACCTGGCAAGGATTAGCTCCCCCCACCCCCCGGCTTCTTAACCCCCCGCCCCCAGGACATCACCAACTAGCACCACGCACTGAAGCCTCCCACAGCATCTGAAGGAGTCGAGGAGTGGGGTAGATTTGACCTACCTCCGTATTAACCGGCCCAAATTTCTTCGCTGCTTTTTGCAAAGCTCAGCTGCAGGGATGGGGAAGGTGGAGAAAGAGAGTCCTTCTCGGGGGGAACAAGCAAGGTTTCCCCCTTAGTGTTCCGATCGGAGCGCTTCGAGGCCCGTTCAGGCGGGTTGAAAGAGCCCATCATCCCCAGCCTCACAGTCCTTCCCGGCCTGGGGATGAGCCGCTTCGCCGTGCCTAAATCTTTTGCGTCGCAAAAGGGGGGAAGTGACCCTCGCCCCGCGATTGGAAGGAAGGTCTCCGTGCTCTGCCGAAAAGCTCCACGGATACACGACAGCGTGGGTTTTCATTTCATACAGTTCATGATACACACACACACACACACACACGCACACACGCACAAACCAAAACACCAATCAGTACTTCTTTTTAAAACCCTTCCCCTTTCCTATCTCCATCTCCACCTTCGAAGGGAAGCAATTGTAGTGTGCAAAAAATAATAATGGTCCCTCGAAGTCAACTGCTCAGGTGTGGTTTCCAAAACAAAACAAAACAGAAAAAACCCCATTCCCCTCCCCTCCCACATTTCCTGAGCCTCCCTTGACTTCCTAACAATGTCCAGGTAGGCACACTTCCAACCCAACCCCAGCACGCACTACGGGCTTCTTCCGACCGCTAAGCTGGTGAGGAGAGACAGTCCAACCTATGTACAGGTGAATTGGAGAGGAGGCGGGACGCCACGGCTCGCCTCTATCTGGAGGTGTCCATGGTCTCGTCCGTAAAGTGGTTGCAGTGTTCGATGACTTTCCTGGTACGGGAGGAAGAGGGAGGGGGGAGAGAGTTTAAGACGCGGCCAAATGGCATCGCCGCTGCTGGGGAGTTTCGTATTTTAGGGCAGAGAGAGAGGGAGGGAGGGGAGATGGGGGCAGAACTGCAGGAGGGAGGAAAGGTTTGGGGTCCAAAGGGGGCCAGCTGCAATGTTTAATTCCGCCGGCTGTGATGGAGGAGGACTGACAACTGAGTTCCCCAGTGTTCTGTGGTCAGAAATGTCAGGAGGAGGAGGGAAAAGGAGGAGGAGGAGGAGGAGGAAGGGGAAGAGGGCTAAATAGGGAGGGGAGGGCAAGAGAGATCACCTTCCCATCTCCTGTGTTTCTGGCCGTGCTGACGCCATCTGAATCATGTCCTGCAGGAGCTGAAGGCCCCCTTCTTTGATCAACAGGGGGCAGTATTTGTCCGCTGGAGGTGGAGGGAGAAAGAGGAAGCGGTGAAGGGCTGGAGGTCAATTGGGGGTGGGGGCAAAACTGGGTCTGTATCTCCCCAGCTCCCTTTGGAAGAGGCCCCCTCCCTCAGCCAGATCCAGGTCGCCTCCACTGTGGCTACCTCTGGTCATGCGACAAACACCAGGCAGGCAAACCTTTGGAGAGACACCTCGGAGCCCCACTTCCCGCCCAGCCCACAGGGGCCCACGGGGAGGAGGGGGCTTACGGTAGACGGAGACCAGGTTGTAAAGGGCCCAGGTGGCCCAGTGTTGGCTGACGGGGGAAACCCACTGCGGGAGGAGCCTCAGAATTGGCTCAAAGGACCTGTGGGAACGGGCACAAAAGACAGGGGAAGGAAGGGAGGTGGGGAGGGAAGGAAGGAAGGAAAAGAGAGGGGAAGGAAGGAAAGGAAAGAAGGGAAGGAAGGGAGGGAGGAAGAAAAAGTAAGAGAGGAAGGGAGGGAGGGAGAGGGAAGAAAGAGAGAGAAAGAAAGGAAGGGAGGGAGGGAGGGGTGAAGGGAAGGAAGGAAGGAAGGAAAAGAAGGGAGGGAGGGAGGAAGGAAGGAAAAGTAAGAGAGAGGAATGAGGGAGGGAGGAAGGAAGGAAAAGAGAGGGAAAGGAAGGAAGGGAAAGAAGGGAAGGAAAGAAGAGAAGGGAGGGAGGGAGAAAGTAAAAGAAAGAGCAAGAGAGGAAGGAAGGAAGAAGGGAAGAAGGGAGGGAGGGAGGGAGGGAGGAAGAAATGTAGGCAGGCAGAAAGGAAGGAAAGCAGGGAGGGAGGGAGGAAGAGAAGGAGTGGAGGGAAGGAGGGAAGGAGAGAGAGGCCAATTTGATTCATTTGCAAAAGGAATAAAGGCAAAACACAAATGAATAAATAATCAAAAATAACCCAAGCAGCAACGTCTGTTCCAAACCAGGCAGGGAGACTACGAAGCCCCCCAGAACAGAAAAGCTTGGGCAGAGAATCCGGGGGTGGGGGTGTGTGTGTCTCCTTCAGACAGCCGACCTGCTCACCTGTAATTGATGTTCCGCCTGGAATTGACATCCCAGCGTTGAATGGCTGCCCACATTCGGTCCACCACCTGGTCCCTGCTGGGCTCAGAGATCAGCCAGGCCTCCGGCCCGTCGAACATGATGTGGGAAAGGACCCCGCAGGCGTTGTACGACACCTCGATCCCGTCGGCTTCGCTGTCTAGTAAATTGCTGTCGCGAAACGTGTATCCGGAAGTCAGGATTTTGCCCCCCCCCGCCCCAAAGAGCGCGAGGCCAGGACCCCTTAAAAAAAAACAAACCAACCACCCATGCCCACCGCCCAAAACCATTGCAAGCCTGGAAGGGACCCCAGAGGCCATCTAGCTCAGCCTTTTCAACTTTGCCCACCAGATCGGCTCCAAGCCCCGCACCCCACAACAGCTCTTTTTGAGGGGGTGGGCGGGGGGGGGGCTGCAATGCACGGCAGGGATTCACCTGAAGACGCTGATGAACTGGGAGGTCATAAGCTGAGGACGGAGAGCTTGGACTTCGGCTACGTTGCCCAAAAGGCCCAGCATGTTGCGGTGTAGCTCCTGTTTGCTTGGAAACTCCTGCAGGAAGAGCCAGACCCCCGTTGGGACAAAATCTCTGCAGCCCACCCAGCCATGGACTGATAGGACCCTACACAGGGAGTCCCTCGACTTACGAACACAGAATTCTGGAGCCCAGAACTCGTGTCGCTGAGTGAGGCACTCGTTGAAGTGGTTTTTAAGAGGATGGATGGAGAAGGGGGCTCCCACCCCCCCCCACCTCCCACTTTGGCCAACACCAAGCCAAGAAATCAAGTCAAATTTGACACGCACTTTCAAGCACTCCAGGAAGAGTTTCATGCCGCTGTAGTTCAGGAACATCTCGCAGTTGCTTGGCGTCTCGTCGGTGATGTTCCACAAAGCGCTCCAGGAGAACTCCATCACCTGATCGCACTTTTCGAGCCGAGGAATGGGGAGGGGGAGGAAAAAGACCGGGTTTTTTTGCCAGAGGAGGGGGATTCTGGCAGAAGCAGTGTGGCACAGGGGGTTAAGGTCTTTGGACTAACCTTTTCGGGGCTCCTGTGTTCCTCGTGTGCCAGCACCCAAAAGGCAACGCTCACTCCCTGCATATGTGCACAAGCCTCCCCCCCACCCACACACACATGCACCCTGCTCATGCACACCAGATCCCCGACAATCAGCTGCCGGGCAGGCGGTGTGAATGCATGCAGAGTAGCCCTGCTCTGGGTGAGCGCTCGTGTGCCGGCAGTAATGGCTCTGCGTGCCGCTTCTGGCACGCATGCCCTAGGTTTGCCATCATGGGACAAGGAGGGAGGGCAGGCAGCCCCTCAGCTATGAATGCGTCCTGGGAAACTTCACACCATCCCTCTCACTCAGTCTCGCCGAACTCCCAGTGGAGGGCAGGAGAGCAGAGAATTCCCTTTGGCTGGAGGGGGAAGGTGGAATGTAAAATCCAGGAAATTCTGAAACTTACTATTTTATCCCCCAATTTCTTCTGGATCAGCCTCAGCATGGTCTGTCGGAAGAAAAGAACGAAGAAGACCTGAGTTACAGACGGGGTGTGCGTGCGTGTGTGTGTGTGTGTATGGGTGCTGAATGGCAGAGGGTGCCAATGGAGGGGTTCAGACTTCGCCCTTGGACGGTTTGAGGGGAAGAGGTTCATCTGTCACCTTTAACAACGTCAAAATGAAAGTCTTCTTTTTATAGCAGACAAAAAAACCCAATCAAGCAGCTCTTTAGATTTAAAAAAAAAAACACTTTTGGGGGGTGTTTCTCCACCTTAGCAAAATGAAGAAAAGTGGACTTCAACTCCCAGAATTCCCCAGCTGGCCATGAAGGTGCTGGGCTGCACATGCCTGACTCCCTCGACCGTTTATCATGTTTTAGCCTCCAGTCACCTTGGTTGCTCTTTTCTGAGTGCCTTTTTTTCCTATCATGAGAGCAACCAGGGACCCGAAAATCTCTTCGTCCCAAACTGGGATGTCCCTGAACCGTGGCTGTCAAACCCAACATGAGAAGAACTGGAGGCAGGATCCCACCGGGGCTCCACAAAGAGTTGTGATGGCTGCCCCCACATCAGTGGCCTCACAATTACACTTGAGGCTCTCGGCAAGCACTGCCGAATGCAGCAAACGCAATTATTTTATGTAAAGTGGTAAGCAATTCCTTCACACACACACACACACATACACACGCGCGAACCAAATTGCCCAAAGTCTAACAACAGCTCAACCGCATCCTCCATGCCGCCACCACAGGTGAGGAGGCGGCCCAGGTGCTCTTCCAACCAAACCCACCATGACGAACCCCATCCGGCCGACGGCCTCCTTGTGGTCGTTGTCCACCTGGCAGACCAGGGCGTTGCAGAGGTGCACGGCGATGCGCTGGATGGACTCGTCCTGCCGTGTCGGGTTGAGGATGTTGAGCAGCAGCTCGTTGACCCGCTGGTACTGGAATTCCAGCTCTTCGGGGATGCTGAAATTGCACAAGGTGAGGCAGCAGTTCCGTTGCACCTGCGGACAAAAACACCTGGGTGAGCCAGCCAGGAAGACCGACCACGCATTTTTTGGGGGAGGGGATGCTGCCATTCTTCCCATCTTTGCAGGTAGTTCTTGACTTGCAGCCGTTCATTTAGCGACTGAGTTACAACCGGCACAGGAGAAAAGTGACTTGTTTCCATTTTTCACACTTATGACCCTGCGGGCATCCCCAGGGTCGTGCGATCAAAATTCCAGAAAGAGGTAAATGGGGACGAGACGCTCACCGTGACTTCCTGGTAGGACTCCATGCCGTTCAGCACCACCTGGATGACTTGCTGCCGTAGCCTGGTGCTCTGCTGCGGGCGGTACTCAGAGTTGGTGAGGTAGAAGAGGGCGGCGCTTCCGGTGACCTGGATGTTCTTATCGTACTTGTGACATTTCAGGGCGGTGATGACTAGCTGCAGAAACGGGAGAAGGGGTGTTATTTTTATGCCTTTCGCCCTTCTGGATGGGTAGCCTTGTAAAGAATTCTATTCTATTCTAATTCTATTCTAATTCTATTCTAATTCTATTCTATTCTATTCTATTCTATTCCATTCCATTCCATTCCATTCCATTTAATTCTATTCCATCCCATTCCATTCCATTCCACCCCATCCCATTTCCATTCCATATTCTATTTACAACCTTTGCAGCATCTCGCAGTCTTGTGATAAAAATTTGGTGCTTATTCGTTTACAGGAGAAGCTGAGGATCGCACAGCAACGGTCGTTAAGTATAACCAGTTTGCCAAGCACCTGAATTTTGACCACGTGACCATGGGGAGGCTTCAAAGGTCGTAACTGTGAAAAACGATCATGTCACTTTATTCGATGGCATTGTAACTTTTTTTAAAGAAAAAAGTTTTTTATTTTTTATATTTCAAATACATCTCTTTTAATGAATAGCATTGTTCCAGGTTTTCACATTTCCATACAAAGATGACCTTGGTTACATATTCATCTTTCACATTTAGTTCCATATCATATCATTACATTTCATATTTACTCTAAATTTTCTCAGGTATTCTTATAGTCTTCACATTTATTTTATATATTTTCTATTCCTTTCTTAACTTATTTTCTTTTTGTTTTAAATACCTTCATCTTCGTTATACTTTATATTTTAATCTCTTACATTTGCAATTTCATTAGATATTCTTATTTCATTATTGCAAAAGTTCAGTCTTAATTCCAATAATTCAAAAAAAGTTTCCCCTTTGATTACTAATTTGAGTGTACCACCCCTTTAATTTATACCTCATTTAATTAACTCCCCTTTCATTCATAATAGTAATTTATCACAACGTATTTACTTTTTAATTATCAACTTGCAATTTAGTAATAATAATCTCCTAATAACTACTTTACACATATACATTTTAGGCCAGATTCCGCATGGTATTTTCCCCTTCAATTACATTAAATCATTTATAATTTCAAATAGGTGGCATTGTAACTTTGAGCAGCCATTAAATGAACTGTGGTTAAGTGAAGGACTACCCTGGTAGCACAAAAGGATGCGGCCCCTGGGAATTTCGCAACCCTCCAACGGGAGGCTGGGCTGGACCTGAGCCCCCCTTTCCTTCCCCTGGGGCAGCCCCCCTCACCTTGAGGGCTCTCAAGAGCTGGGTGCAGCGTTCGATCCGCACAATGTCGAAGAGGATATTGAGGGCTCGCGAAGTGATATCCTGCCGGTGTTCGGTGTACGCCTCAATGGCGTTGAGAACCTGCTCCTCATTCTTCTCCCCGGTCACCTGGTGTGGTTAAATGAGGAGGCGGGTCAGAGGCCGGGAAGGAGACAAGTGAGGAAAAGCCTTCCACACACACACACACACCTGGTTGGACTCTGTTTTTACCTTGTAGGCCGGGATGTGCGTGACGTGGCAAAGAGAGACCTCGAACAGCCCCAAGAACTGCAGTGGTCTCTTCAGGTTCCGGAAGGGAGCAATGCTGCTTTTCCCTGGGTTGGTGCTGAAAGAACGGACGGGAGAAGTGAACTGTGATGACTCCAAGGGGCGTGGCACAAAAGCAGCGAAGTCACAAAAGTAGGTAAAGTCCCTTTAATTCCTCCAACTTGGTCCCCCAAGGTCCAGTTATCATTGGCTGGAGAGAAAACTCTCCCAAGAACAGTTTTTAAAGGAACGAAATTCCATCCGAACCCAAAATACATATAAATTATAAATAAAAACCAACACAAACCACGCTGCAGCAATTAATGGAACAGGGCAGGATAAGGAATGGAAGACTACAAAAGGTAACGAAACACACACAGTTGGGAGGATGCCAGAACCCAGATATGCCTTGACAAACAAAGATAAATGTGCGCAAACACCCTCTTTATCCTGTTTTCCCAGCTGCAGCTCATGAAGGGAATCAGGGCCCTTTCCTCCCCCGTAACCCATGTTGCTCCCTTATCCATTCCACCCTGCATTCCCTAGGATGCAGAGGGGGGGGGGGGCTGGGTCTTCCTCTGAATGCCCAGCCGGACTGTGCCCTTCCCCAGTTTCCTCCACAGCCACCGGAGCCACACTCCCACTCCCCGTCAGCTGTTCCACCTCCCCCTCGGAATCATGACATGAACAGGCCGTCCAAATAAAATAGCATCATAGAGCTGGAAGGGATCTCAGAGGTCTTCTAATCCAACCCCCTGCTGAGGCAGGGAATTGTGGGTCATGAAATGAGGAGCCGCAGTTCAACCCCCGAGCTGCAAAGATCCTCCTCTGTTGATACCTTCTCCCTTCACGGTCAGCACTGTCCCACACACCTGGGCTGGTCTGTTTTCTCATCCAAGCAGGCGACGGTGCAGTTGTCCAGCATGGTGTGACCCGAGATATCCAGAGAAGTCAGGTTGCTCAGATTCTCCACGAAGAGATTCAGGACTTTGCGGGTCAGCTTGAATTTGTAATAACTGGACAGGCAGTCTCGGGAGATGTCTAAATGTCTGAAGGCAAATGGGAAAGAGATTCTCTATCATCCATGTCACAGTTGTCCCAAAGGTGCTTTTCCCCACCCCACCCCAAAAAAGCAACTGGACTTGAAGACGTTCCGCTTCTCATCCAGGAAGCTTCTTCAGTTCTGAAGAACTTCTGAAGATATGAAAAAGTTCTTCAGAACTGAAGAAGCTTCTTGGATGAGAAGCGGAACGTCTTCAAGGAAAAATCCAAGAAAGTCCCGTTGCCTCTTGAGAAAGCACTTCTGGGAAGGAGCCAAGTTTTCCAACCTAGATATTTATTAAAGGGGAACAAACTTTCGTGTTATTTTTGCTGGCCGACAAAGCTTAGTAGTTAATAACTACTGGTCTGGTTTTGGGTTATTATAGACCAATGTTTCCCAACCGTAGCAACTTGGTAGGCAGCTGGTATGACCTTGAAGCAGCCTCTTGAGAAGTTTCAGTGCTTATTTTCAATTTCCCCCACGTCTCCACCCAGAGTTCATGGCACCGAATAGTAACAAAGCACAATCATGAGGTGGCAGCTGACCGGGGTGGGTGGGTGGGGAGAGAAAAAATATGTCTGGCTCAGGATGTGTACTGATTCTAATGACACATGCAAAGGTCACAAAACTTTGCGCATGAGCCCCATAAAGTTACTTTTTACTGGAAATTCTTATCTAAAGGTCTTGTCCTATTTCGTTTTGTGATGCTTATCAATTCCTGGTTTATTCAAGTTTCATCTTCCCTTGTTTCTTCTTTCTTGTTTTTCCTCTCCTCCCCTATCTAAAAAATGTAGCAATTCTTTCAGAGAGACTGACCTGAGCTTCCGCAGCTGAGCTATCACCTGAATATGCTCCTCGCAGAGATCCATATTGTACAGCACCAAGGAGGCGAGGCTGTCCTTCCACTGGGTCAGGAAGTGGATGTCGTTGAGCTGGATCCAGGAGAGATCTAGGGCGGCGAGGGAGACCAGCGGCCGCAGGAGACTTTCCACGTTGATCCCTTCAATCAACCGGCCCAGATTGAGGAAACGTAGCCGCCGGAAGCCTTCAAAAGTAAAGTCCTTCACCAAGACTTGCCGGGTGGGGTTGAAGTCATCCTCGCAGCCGCCCGGGTTCTCCTCTTCGTAAAAGAAGTTGGTGCAGCCGAAGAGGCTGAGCGACACCAGGGTGGGGCTGAAGCTGCCCAGGGTCTGGAGGCTCTTCGCCGTCAACTTCTCGCAGTTGGTCAAGAAAAGCTCAACCAGGTCCTGCAAACAAAGCAAAGGGGAGCGTGAAGGGATGTGTGGAGGACCTTGGGGGATCAAAGGATCCCTTACCTAGGCTCAAGCCAGGCCTTCTTAAGGGGCTGTCATGTCTTACAGAAGACCCAATCTAGGATTTCAAAGAAGCAAGCCCAGAGAAGGAGCATCCATGCAAACACAGCTACCCAACAGATGGGTGAAATGGACAGTGAGGACGGCCTTGTGGGAGGAAGCACCAAGGACCCCACAAATAAAATCTTCAGGCTGCCTCCTGGTTTCGAATCCCTAGAAGCCAACGTCCTCAACTCACGCACACTTTGCAACGGGAAGGGGTACAAACAGATTTCCGACACCACGGGAAAGGACGTGTCCCCTTACTTGCTTCCGAATGGCCTCCAGGTCTTGATCCTGGACAATGTCGTCTCGCAAGTGGATGCGGGCAAGCCGAGTGCTCCGAGGATCCGAAAAGAGACTAAAAAAGTTTTCATTGTGTTCAAACAAGGTGTCTGCGTTGACCAGGTCCACGTAGCTAGGAAAGAAAAAAGAAAGAAAGAAAGAAAAGACAGGCGTCAAGGCAACCCATCAGAAGCTGCAGGTGCAACCTAGAGAGAAATGTAAATACTTGTAACTTACTCATTGACCAGCCTGTCGCAGATCTCGCTCGGAAGGAAAATATCCGTCTGGAGGCGGAAACTCTCATTGTCCAACAAGTAGCAGAGAGTCCCTTCCAGGTTGTGAAGACAATAATCTATGCACAAAGTCATCAGAGACTCCGGGCTGTCGGAAGCCATCTTGGGGCAGTGGAGGATGGGAAAAGGGGAAGGGAGAACGTGAAGTCAACTTAGCGATTCCTCTTCTGGGGTTTTCCTGGAATATCCCTCCAAGGAGATTTCTGAGTGGACTTTGAAGTATATTTCCAGGCAGCTGCGGTCAAAAGCAAAAAAATAATTTTTAAATACAGGTAGTCCTTGACTTACAACAGTTCACTGTTACAACAGCACTGAAAAAAGCATAATAACAATTCAGCATCCCACAAGAGAAACTGTGGAAGGACATTTTTCTGATGAGTACAAAGTGACTGCAGCAACCTAGAACACCAGAAAAAAGAAACAGACCAACATCTTCCAACACAATGAATGTGACTTTATCAAAATGCACCTGACCACACAACCCACTGCAGCATGGCCGTCACAAGATGTGAAAAGGGCAACACTACTAAACATAAAAAAAAAACATCTCGGAAACATCCACCAGACTATTACAACCAGATGGCACAAACCACAGCACACAAATCAACTAAAGCTCCCAAAACAGCTTATGTAAACCAACAGATCACCAGCACCAGAAGAAAAAATTGAGCCCAAAATTTATGTATGTAGGATAGAAAGGCAAAAGACTAGTAAATCACATTCATGAACACCAACTAGCGGTCAGAAGAAATGATTAAAAAGTCCTTAATCTCACAACGTATGGACAGACTCAACCATAGCTTCATAACAGAAACTGTGAGCATTCTAGACCAAGCAAATCCAAAAATTTTAGAGAATTCTGAGAAGCCTGCCACTCAGAGAAATCAGTTATCAACAGGCACATAGAGATAAACCACATTTACCCATCGGTCAAAAGAGACAATCGAAAAGCAAAGGAAACAAAAAGAGCAGAATGCATGCTCTCCAGCGAACAGCAACCAGATAAGCAGGGCTTAGCACCAGACACACAATCAAGAAGAAAACCATACCTTAATCAGGAAAAATATCAAGGAGAAAGCCACAACCCTACCAACACTAGCAGGCCAAGCTATTGTATATGAAAAGGGAGCCAAAACCACACTGACTAGCACTGATGTTACCTAGGATAACAAAACATTTGCAAGCAAAGAACCAAGCTCAGAAGCACCAAGGACAGCACAATTTCAAATTTGTATGATATCAATTCAGGGAGCTGAATTCTAATTAATAGAACACCATAATATAAAAAGGGTGGGGGGGGAGGATTTTGTATGTCGTGTGAATTCATCCTTAGCATTAAATGGGACTATGAACACAGCTTCCAAAGCTGGCTTTTACGGGCCATTAATCACAGCAAAGCATGCAGAAAGTTAAAATGTCACATAAAATACCGATGATCATCAAGGCTGCCTTTTAAGTTAAGGGTACAGAGAATCATTTTGTTACAAGAAAACATAAACTGAATTTATATTGGGTGTTCTACATCAATTCTCCCGGCCAAAGGGCCAACATCACAAGATAATATAACAAGGCAAGTTGTGCCAAATATAAACTCCAACATCTCAAAGAGAATTCTGTGGATGATGCCCAACTAGGAAAAATGAATTCAACCTCTCCATCTAATCCAGTTTTTTTTTCAAATTTGGCAATTGAACCGATTAAATAATAATAATTATGTAATAAATAATAATAGAATACGAGAGTTAGAAGGGACTTTGGAGGTCTTCTAGTCCAACCCCTGTTCAGGCAGGAAACCCTATACCATTTTCAGACAAATGGCTGTCCAGCCTCTTCTTAAAAACCTCCAGCAATCACAGCTTTGGGAGGCTAGTTGTTCCAGTGGTTTATTGTTATAACTGTCAGGAAATTTCTCCTTCAAGGAGAGGTTGGGGAGGGCAACTTTAAGCGAGGAGGGCTTCAGCACCCAGGATTCCCCAGACAGTGGAAAAACACTGATCTCGCCCAGGATGAAAAAATTCCCTTGCTTTTATAAGCATAGAGCAATGACTTCTATTTCTTTTTAATATTCAGTTTTCCTCCTTTGATCTGTTGATCTCCCTGGTAAAAGTCCTGCTTTTCTACATCACGGTCTTGGTTTGTTAGGATTCTGCAGGGGCAAAGCCACCTAAAGAGCCCCGTTGAAAAGGGGGGTGGATCTGAAGAGGGGATCCACCCCGTGCCTTCAATATCGACTGTCACTAAAGGATCTCATCGGAGGATCCCCAAGGATGCTGGGTTTTCTTCTCTTTTCGTCTTCTTATTTTCTTTTCCAAAAGGCAACTGGACTGAAAACAAAACCCAGCTGCCTTTTGAAGGGGGAGCGGGGGTGGGTGGGTGGGGGTGGAAAGCACCTTTGGGATCACCACGACCTGAGGATCTCCAGAGATCCCACCAGATCCCTGCCAGCAAGAGCGCCCGGACCTGCTTCTCCTTCGGGCTCAGCCAAGCTGGGGAGCAGCAGGTGCCGGACTACAACTCCCATCCTCCTCCTCCTCCTCCTCCCCACCCTCCTCCCAGAGCCCCCCTACACACACACACACACACACACCGATCCCGGGGGCGCCAGGTTGGGGGGAGGCGGGGGCTTCCTTCCCCTCCGGCGTCGTCAAGGGGGGAGCCCGCCTGGCACTGCCGGAGAGACCCCTCCCCACAACCCGCGGGCTGCCGTCCTCCGCACTCACCGGACTCCCCGCCTGGCTGGGGGGGGGCGGTGTGGGGGGGGGCGGGAGGGAAACGAAGCTCCGCCTCGCCGCTGGTTCCGTTTCCGGCGCGGGGAGAGACAGAGAGGGAGAGAGGTTCCCACCGGGGTCCGCTCTCCCCGTTCCTTTTCCCTGGCGCTGGCATTGGCAGCGGCCGCCGCTGTCAACAAACCCTTACGTCACTTCCGGCAGCCATGCCTTTCCATCGGTTTCTTTCTCTCCCCCCCCCTCTCGCGTACTTAGGGGTGCAGCGAGAAAAGCCTCCCCCCACCCCAAAAAAAAATCACTCCGGGAAACAGAGGCGGATACCAGGGAGTTCCGCCGCACTTCCTCGCCACCAAGAAGCCCACCTCACCTCCTGGGGGGCGGGTGGGGGCTGATGGGGGTTGTAGTCCAACCCCTGAAGTTGCCCTGGAATGAGCTCATAATCCTCCCCCCCCCCCTCATCCCCCCCACCCAAGGATTATGGGGCCGTTAGAGAATCCTTGGGCTACCTACAGGGGAAGGAAGGCAGCCTCGGGATTGTGATAGGCAATTCCCCCCCTTTGTTTAGGTTGAAGAGAAAAGAGGGTTTTTTTTTCCTTAAGGGGAGGAGAAGGTCAGCCCCAACTGCTTAGGAGGTGTGTGGTCAGAAGCCCCTCTCTGCCCTCAGAAGGATGTATTTTGCACCCATGACCCCGGCTGAGCAGCCTCCAAGGGCAGCCCTGCCTAAGGCGCATTGCAGTAATCCAGGTACCTTTTGCTTGATCGCACTTTATAAGAGCTGCTTCAATTGTTTCCTCCTTCAAATGTTTGGAGAGGTACATCTGTTGGACAGCAGCACCAACAGTCAGACAGACACTGAATGGATAGATTGACAGATATAGAATAGATAGATAGAACACATAAACAGATGGATAGATCGATCACTATACAGAAGACATGGATAAGATGGATGGATGGATAGACAGACAGACAGACGATAGATAAGATGGATGGATGGACAGATAAGAGAGATGACATGGCTGGACAGAGAACATAGATAAGATGTATGTATGTACGTATGTATAGCTGGATGGATGGATGAATAGATAGACAACATGGATAAGATGTATGGAGGATGGATGGATGGGTGGGTAAGTAGGTAGGTAGGTGGATGGACAGATGGATAGATTGCTCTCTTACACACATCTACATAAGTACAAGATATATACATTCAAACATGTATACCGTATATATTTTTGCCATCTGATATTTTATTGATTTATTTATCAAATTTTTACACTATCCATCTCACCTAAGTGAGTCTGGGTGTTGTTTACAAACAACGTAATAAAATAATATAAAAATATGACTAAAACACAGTGCTGTAAATGTCTTAGCCAAACTATTTTGCCTCTATGGGGCCTTTAATGAATAATATATAGTGTTATATTATTGTAACAACTGAATGATCAGTATTTGCAAACACAATCCCTAGTGTACAAAAAGCAATGAAAACAAAGCCTACAGCCATATTGTTTATTAGTATTATGCATATGAAGTATAATGTATAATTAATATATAAATTGTTATGCATCTTATCTTATACAATATGTAAATTGGAAATTGCTTTCCCTGTTGATCAGAAATGGTACTAGATACTGATCAAAGATCACGGGGTCCAGGGATTGACTCCCAAACAGAGTTCCCCATTTATCTGGGGTGGCTAGACTCCTTATCCCATTATCCCCACCCCAAAAATCCTCCCTCTTTTTGTTTTATTATTTAGAAAGAAGCACTTATTGCTCTTCCCGTAAAAATTGCTTGTAATATTTTAGGAGGGATCACAAAGTCAGTTTGGCCATCAGGCTTAGGTGTAACGATTGCTTGTTGACATGTAACTCGACGTACGGTTTAAATCCAACAATGATGGCTTGAGAATCATAGTTTGGATCTCCTGACCACACAGATCCAGCTAAGATCACAAACAGCCAAAATGAATGTACTTAAGTAGTTGCATTTTGGCTCATGGTTGCTGGGGGAGTCCAGCGGGGAGGATGGGAATTATAGTCCACGTTCCGAAATGGAACCCTGGAACCCTACCCACCACAAGAGAGGATGCTGGCTGTGGAGTATAGGCAATGAAGTCCAGGCTCTGCCAAGACAGCAGGAACTTTGCCAGATGTGGAGCATAGGCCTCGGAGTCCTGGCCCCCAGGGGGGAAAAAAGTGGGGGGAAAGTCTGTGCTGGCTTGGAGCAATAGGCAAGGGGAGTCCCAAGTTCCCCCGCAAGACAGTGGGCACTTTTCCAGCTGTGGAGCATGGGCCACGGAGCCAAGGCTCTCCCCCACCCAGACAGCTGGGACTGCTGATTGTGGAGCGCGCAGGCCTTGGAATGTAGGCTGGCCAAGCGGTGGCTCATGGGCTCTGGAGTCCCTCCCGCCCGCCGGAGAGGAAGGAGGCAGGGCGAGCCGCAGGGCGAGCCGGCGGGCGGCCGAGCTCCTCCTCCTCCTCCGCCTCCGCCATTTAGTCCTCCCGGCGGCGCGCCGGAGCGCCCGGGAGAAGCGGCGGGAGGGTCCGGGCCGGTCCTCGCGGGGCCCGCATCATGTCACGCCTGCACCGGAGCAGGTAAGGAGCCCCCGAGGGGATGCCAAAGGGGGGGGACGGGACCCCGGCCCCCCTTTCCCCGCGGGTGCATTGCAAAAATCCCCCCTCCCTTCCCAATTGGGGCTGGTGGGGAGGGCAGGAGGGAAGGGAAGGAGGGCTTTCGACCCTGGAGGGTGGGTGGGGCGGGGGGCCGAGCAAGCCTTTGCGGGCGGAGGCAGAGACCCCGGGCAAGTCGCCTCCTTCCCGGCCTCTCTAACGGATCGGCTTTTTCCTTGGCCCGAGGGCGAGGATGGAGCCACCGGGCGCGACTCTGGGAAGGCGCTGGGCAATCCCGTGTGTGTGTGTTTGTGTGTATGTGGGGGCTGTTGGCGAGCGGCTCTCGGGTTTCTTTTGTTCTTTCTAGCCTTCTTGCCTGTTTTTCCTTTTTTTTTTCCCGTTTCATTGCCCAAGTAAAAGCAACAATGAATCAAAGAAAAAGGAAGCTTTTTTTCCCCCCCGAAGGCCGTTTTGACTGCATTTCCCATTCCCCCCCCCCCCCAAATTAATCCTTTGCTACTCCTGAAATTACTACAGTTGTAGAACGAACTGTGTGAATGGTGTGGTGGGCACACACCAGCTCTTTGCTGATTGTTTAAAACACACACAGACAGGCAAAAGAGGCTTTTATATGGATTTTTATTAAAGTACATTAGCAAAACGTTTCCAATTATGGAAGAAAATCCATAGTCAACTAAAGAAAAATGTACCGATTTTTACTACAGAAAACGGAGTTTTTTGCGCAAGGATGCTCTTGCGTTTGTTTGGGTGCTCCTTTAAAAAGTAAATGTGTATTTGGCCAAAGTTTTAAGAGGACCAAAGAGCCAGAAGATGGTAATTTCTGATTTGAGGCAGGGGGGAAGTTGCTATTTTTGTTCAGCGATTCTTCATGTGGCCGTTTAAGGATTTTAAACATCTAGGATACTTTTTTTTTTCCCAACAAGGTGCTACTCAGATGTATTCTCCCAAGATATCTGGTGGGCAGGAGGGAATGAAATACAGGCAATCCTTGACTTACAACTGTTCATTTAGTGACCAAACTTACAACAGCACTGAAAAAAGTGACTTAGACCTTTTTTCACAATGACAACCTTTGCAACATTCCCAGGGCCACGTGGTCAACATTCAGATGCTTCATATTTATGACCGTCACTTTGTCTCAACATCCTGAGATCTTCTGGCAAGCAAAGCCAAAAGGGGGAGTCAGATCTGCTTAACAATCGTGTGACTCACTTAATGACTGCAAAGATTCACTAAACAGCTGGCAAGAAAGATCACAAAACTCACCTAACAAATATATTACTAGCAACATGAATTTTGGCCTCAATTGTGGTCGTAAGTCGAGGACCACCTGTATAGATCAGGGGAGACATTGGGACTACGGCTGTTCGTGATAACAATTCAGGCGGGGTTGTTGTTTTTTTTGCACTCGAACTTGGTTTAAGCTCAGATAAAAGCCCTTATCTGCGGGTTTTTCAGTTAACTTCCACGTGGCCTTGGGGGCAGGGAATACAAATAATATTGCATGCTTGTATTTTGGGCCTCTTGAGTTTTATCCCACCCTGAATGGGATAATAAAGAAACTTTATATGCATTTAGCTAAAACCACAACAAAGTGCTGTGCCTCATATTGAGTTTGCAGGTTCCTGGTTGCTTTAGGTAGCGCGAAATCTTTTGTGGTTTCAGCGTGTGTGGGGGGGAGCTAACAGCCTGGTCTGGGTTGTGTTTCCTGCAGAATTGCAGAATTTGAAGAGATCCTGAACGAGCCCAACATTGTGCTGCAAAAGCTGCGGGAATTTTGTTTCAACGGTAAGGAGAGAGGGCAGCGGCTTGGCCTTGCAAAATTTGCACAGAAAGCTGGCCTTATAAGAGAAGTGAATTTCCACTGTGAAAAGTGACATGAAATCATAGGGCTGGAAGGGACCTTGGAGGGACCCTTTTCTCCCTCTTTTTACTATGAAATCCCCAAGTAGGATTTGACAGTCCTCTGCCAACTGGTGTCTAAAGGCCAAAGATCACTGAATTACTACCTCTATAAATATTTAACAGAAAATGTTCTTGCAAGCTTAAAAATGCCCTATGCATCAAGTCCACTTTTCTTCCTTTTTTCTGACGTAGAAATGCATTGTTGCAGTGTGGCCATCCCTTCTTTAGATTGGATTATGAAGATCTAGTTAAAAAAAAAAACCTGTACCCAATGGTGAATCTCTTTTCAAGCCATCTTGGCTCTAAAGCTATGCTTCTCACTGCACCATTGTGCGCATGAAGATGAATCAGGGAGTGCCAGAAGGAGTGGAAATTGATTTGAGAACATGAGCCAGGCCCTGCTGGGTTGGACTTCTGGACCATCCAGTCCAGCCATCTGTTCTCGCAATGACCCACTGACTGCCCATGGAAGCTCACAAGCTTCCCGGCAGATGATAGGAAGGAAGATGATGACAGTGATGGAGGACAAAGAGGGGAAGGAGGAGAAGCAAGAGGAGGAGGAGAAGGGAGGTGAAGAAGAGGAAAAAGGGGAGGGGGGAAGGAGGAGGACGTTGCTGGGTTATGTACCTGTTCCATCCAGTCCAGCCATCTGTTCTCACAGTGATGCATTCTCCCGGCAGGCAGCCTTCAGAGGTGGCCTCACTGCTCTCCATCCCAGGAGCCAGCACCCCATTTCAAGATAGCCAATCCCAAAGCTGAATTACGCATTGCATTAAAAAATATACTTTCTTTGGTCAGTCTTGGTTCTTCCAAGATTTATGTCAGCGTTCCAGCGACCCAATAACTCCGAGGCAGACATCTTCTCAAAGGTCCCTTTTTATTTGGATAGTGAACTGGCACTACTGGAGAATCCTGAATCTGAAACTTCCAGTCTTTCTTACAATAAGTAAAAACTGCAAATCCGTCCCCTGCACCTATCATCACATCACGTGGCCCAATCACCGTCCGTCCCAAGTTAAGACTTCCTCTCACTTACGTGCAAAACAACCTGACCTTGAATCAGAAAAAGAATGTTGTTATGTGTTAACTAGATATATAGTCCAATAAATTCCCCCCCTCCCACTTTCCCAGGCTGAAATGTGGCAGCATCTGATCTCAATACGGCTTCCAAAGCTGACAGTTTCACTCCACTGGGTGGCCTCTGGTTCCAGTATTTTGAGCAGGTGGTGGTGATGGGGGGACAGCTTCTTCTTGTCCACTTCATCCCTGCCATGGATAATATTGGGCGCCTCCAGCATCATCATCTCCTCTCCTGTGCCCCCTTTCTAGACCAGAAAGCCTCCCCCACGTCGTAAGTTTTCCTCTAAGGGGACCTGCTCCAGCCTCTGGGCTAGCTGAGTTGTCCAGCTTCACTCAGTTCTCTCTGAGGTGGAACCTACCCATGAAACGTTCATCGCGCTCCTTAATCCTTCTTGAGGCCGCCATGTTGAAAGGGACTCGGGTTTAATCCCCTGGTTCTTCCATTTCACAGGGATTCCCTTCGAAGGTGGCTTGCGCTGTCTCTGCTGGAAGGTAAGTCCCTCCTCATCGAACAGCCTGGCTTCACCTGCTCCTTTGATTTCCCCTTCGCGTTGCTGGGTTTCAGATCCGTTTTATCGTGCAGGTAGTTCCTGATTTGCAACCGTTTCTTTAGTGAGCGTTTGAGAAATTTCTCTTGTTAAGCAAGGCGGTCATTAAATGGGTTTTGCCCCCTTTCATGACCTTCCACATCTGAAGTTTTGATCAGTGACTGTGGGGGATGCTGGAATGGTCGTAAGTGTGAAAAACAGTCATAAGTCACTTTGTTCAAGGCCATTGTACCTCTGGTCATTAAAGGAATGCTTGCATTCCTGTATTAAATAAAGAAGGGTTAATGGCCCTGGGTTGGGGAAAGGCTGGTTAGCAAATTGAGGAGTTCAGAATACATTTTCCCCCTGTGCAAATTCTTTTCCCTGTTTGCCTTTTGCAGATCCTCTTAAACTACCTTCCTCTGGAAAGGGGGACTTGGAATTCCCAGCTGAGGAAGCAAAGGTACCTTGAACTGTTGGCATCCTCTCCATCTTTCCTTCTTGGCAAGGATAATCGGAACCTCCCTGTAGGAGGCAAAAAACAGGGAGGTGGAGTCAAGAGAGGAATTAGCCTGGAGGCGTTAGGTGGCCACAAACAGTCTAAATCCAACCTCTCTTGAATGACCTTAGTCGCAGTTTGCTGCAGCCACTAAAAAAGGCAACCAAATCCTAGGCTGCATCACCGCGGGGGATAGAATCAAGATTGTGCGAAGTATTAATACCACTTTATAATGCCAATTCTGCTGACCGTTGGTTGTGTAGGTTCTTATGTAGATTCCTATGAGCGATAAATCAGTTTTACTAGAATTTAAGGTGTCCCGATTCTTCATGCCTGACAGTTCCTTCTTATTGCTGAGAATTCAACTGTGAAGCACCAAGCAGTTAGCAAATTAGCTCTCTGATTTATATTTTAAAAAATTAAATAAATTTCCTATTGCTTTTTCACCTTTCTGCCAGAGGTTTGCATCAGCTAGTGATTTAAAATTAATTTTATAATTAATTAAATTAATTTTAAAATTGTTTAAAATTAACTAATTTCAAGTTAATTACTTAAAATCTTGCGTGTCCATCTGGATTGTTTCAGTGAGCCAAAACCAAGGAGAATATTTGTTGTGTGGTCGCTTAGAGTTGAGGCTGGTTTGACCCTTCCCCAATCAATTAAAAGCGTTTTCTTCCCGTAGTTTTTAATTTTTTTCTTCATATAGATTAACTAAACTGCAGGGCTGATGACTCAACAGAAACAGTGCTAACACTTCCTATCCAATTTTTAGAACTTTTAAGTCAGCGTTTCTCAACCTTGGTGACTGTTAGATGAGTGCATTTCAATTCCCCAAATGCTGTCTGGGGAATTCTGGGAATTGAAGTCCACTCCTCTCACAGTCATCAAGGTTGAGAAATACCGTTTTTAAGCTGACTAAGTTGGAAAAATTAGAAGAGTAAACGCAAAAGTATAATAATTTGAGATGTATTTTAAAAGCGTGTGATTAAAGACAGTGTTCAATCACACTGTGGATGCAAATTTACACTGGACACTGTGGATGCAAATTTATTTCCACATTGCTGGCTGGGGTGTGTTGGCTAGAAAGCCAAATGGGTACACTAGCTATTTTGGGGTCTGTGAATGTGGTGCTTTTTGGCGATTAAAGAAATTACATCAAAAATGTAAAAACTGGGGTTGTGTTCTGAAGTATTCTGCCTGGCCAGATTTGCAAAGGTTGCTTCTGAGTAGCCAGCAATGGCCTTTTCCAACAGAAATCAATTAAAAGCAGTGACAGCATAGTACTTTAAAAGCAGAGATCAAATCGCAAACTGCTCGTGTTTCTTAATAGTACATATGAGTGTATTTTTGTATGGAAAATCACTTTAAGGCCACTGGACTTCGTTGTATTTGCCAAAAAAAGAGGGCGGGGGGGGAATGACTCTGGAAATCACTCAAGGAATCTGAGTGGAGAGATATGTCCAAAATATCTACACCGAAATAATTTCAGATTTGTTGTCCAAGGCTGTAGTTTGGATTTTGCTTTAGCTAAAGCTCAGGATGTGGCTTCATACAACTTCTGAAATGTGGGTGTGATTTAACTAATTCATGCTATTTCATCTTCCTTCCTCCCTCCCTCCATCTCTCCCTCTTATCCTTCCTTCCTTTCCTCCATCCCTCCCTCCTGCTTTCCTTTCTTCCGTCCAGTTTCCTTCCTTCCTTCCTTCCCTCCCTCCCTTCCTCCATCTCTCCATCTTATCCTTCCTTTCCTCCCTCCCTCCCTTCCTCCATCGCTCCCTCTTATCCTTCCTTCCTTCCTTTCTTCCCTCCTTCCTGCTTTCCTTTCTTCCATCCAGTTTCCTTCCCTCCCTCCCATCCTGTTTTGTTGGGTGTGTTTGAAACAATAGAGACTGTGTGTCTTGTGTTAAACAATATTCAGCTCTGCTTGCTTTTTAAAAAACCTTGCAGCACTGATGGAAATGGGGGTGCAAACCCTATTCCTAATATGAATTCTTTTTTAAAACTGTCTCCTCCTGCATCCTCTCCTTGAAGGGAATTATATGCGCAGTTCTTGAAGGAAATGATTATCCAGCCGGGAATAGCTAAAGCTGAACTTGGAGTCTTCAGAGAGGATGTCACCTTGGACGACCATGTAAGGACACCCCCGATTAGCCCTTTTCTTCTAATCACGATCAGCAGGAGACAGTGAGTTCTAGTCCCACTGGACGGTCAGATGAGCCAATCCCTCTCTCTTTCCCACCTCAAAGGATTGTTGTTGTGGGGAAAATAGGAGGAGGAAGGCCTGTTGGAGATGTTCCCCCCTTTGAGTTATTTGCAAAAATAATAAGCTTAGGATATAAATAATACATAAATAAAATAAAATCTGTGTTTCTTCTCCCAGCTTGGTTTTTGACTGCCTCTTCTCTCCAAATCTTTCTCTCCAAAGCCGCTGAATCCCAACCCCAACAGCCAGTGGAACACTTACTTCAAGGACAACGAAGTCCTGTTGCAGATCGACAAGGATGTCCGGTAAGTCAGCCCTCTCCCCCCCCACCCCCCAAAGAAATAAAATCAGGGGATTCAGGCAGTTCCAGTGAGCAGAAAGATTCATTGCTAGATTAAGCCTTCTAGAAGAACCTGGCCAACTGGCCCTTAAGGGAAATGAGCGGGAGATAAGAAGGGCAGTCAAAGTGGGCTAGACTTCGATCGCTTGCACGCACGCAGGGACTCATGACTTACGACGCCTTTGACCCCTGCCTCAGGCTCAGCCCCACATCCAGGGACCCATAAAGTTGTTAGTCCCAAACTAGGGCTTCCTTGAGCCATGGCTGTCAGCTCCAATCTAAAAGAAAATGTCTGGGGACAGCTTCAGAGCCGTCCTTCTCTTAAAGCAACTTATCCAGGGTTATTACTGCAGGCTCTCTTTGAGAAACCCGGTTTCTTTTGCGCCCCACCCCCCACCCCCCATAGGCGACTGTATCCCGATATGGCTTTCTTCCAGCGCCCGACGGAGTATCCTTGTCTGTTGATCCTTGACCACCAGAATGAATATGAGACTCTTCGCAAGCGGGTGGAACAAACCACCCTCAAATCGCAGACAGTGGCACGGAACCGAAGTGGGGTAACTAATGTAAGAGAATAATTTCGGGTACAAGGTTGAGGGGTGGGGGCGAAAGCTTGGTCCCCTTGCCAGCTTTGGGGGAGATTTTGAGTTTCAGGGAATGTGTCACAGGTGGTCTCATAAAAGACGACTGCTTGAAGCCAGTCATAATATTTATTATTTGTTTATTTGTTGAATTTATATTGGCACCTACTTGCCCATGACGACTCGAAGTGGCTTACAGAATGTAAAACCATATTTAAAAAAAAAAACAATAAAAACTAACAAAAAGAATCAAATAAATTAATAAAGTGCAATAGAACAAAATATGGTGGGGGGGAATATAAAAGTTACAAAAGTTGGTTTAGTGTTTGAAGTTTACAATGGTACGAAAAGTGACTTTTGATCCGGTGTCTGTGGAGCTGCGGTGATGATTGTAACTGCTAAGACTGCTTGTAAGTCACCATTTTGTCAGCGGACATTGTACCTTTGAACATTCGTTAAGTGAATGTCATGCCCTTGTTGGAATCTGATTCTGAGGGGGAGATTGAGCAGCTGACAGGGAGTGGGAGTGTGGCTCCAGTGGCTGTGAAGAAACAGGGGAAGGGCACAGTCCGGCTGGGCATTCAGAGGAAGACCCAGGTCCACCCCCTCTTCATCCTAGGGCAGGCAGGGAGGAACGGAGAAGGGAGCAACATGGCTTCCGGGAGAGGAAAAGGCCCTGATCCCTTTCATTGTTTGCAGCTGGGAGAACAGGATATAAGAAGGACGCTTGCACACGGCTGCTAGCTGGAAGCAAAGCATGCATTATCTTTGTCGAGGCTTATCTGGGTTTTGGCGTCCTGTCCTCCCAACTGTATGTGCTTCGTTATCTTTTGGAATTCTGCAATTTATTCTCCTGGCCCGTCCGTGTTAATTTACTTCAGCGTGGTTTGTGTTGTTTTTTATTTCTACTTTATCTGTACTTTGGGTTTGGGCTGCATTTCTTCCCTTCGTAGACTGTTTTTTGGAAGAGGTTCATCTCCAGCCGAGAATATCTGGACATTGGGGGCCAAGTTGGAGGTATTAAAGGGAATTTATTCTACTTTTGTGCTGTTGTTATTTTTGTGCCACGCCCCTTTGGGTCATCACAGTGAACGAGGAGTCCCTGTACCCATAAAAAGATGCTGGACCCCCCATTTTCTCCGTTTGGTTTTTGCAGGTGAGCTCCCCTCTTAAAACACCGGTGCTGAACGAATACGAAGTTCTCCCTGATGGCTTCGAAGCCCACTGGGAAGTTGTGGAACGAATCCTGTTCATTTACGCCAAGCTGAACCCCGGAATTGCCTACGTCCAAGGGATGAACGAAATTGTGGGGCCCCTCTATTACACCTTTGCGACAAACCCCAACAGCGCATGGAAAGGTAAGGGGGTTGGAGAATTCCTGCCGCCTTGTGGTCTGACTGATCAACAGAGAACACGGCTAACGGTATCAAAATATATTAAAAGGAGCACACGAAACTACGATACCCGTATGATGGAAATACGTAGTCAACTTCGTACGGTGTGAGGAATTCAAGAAGCTTTATGCAGGTGGCCCTCGACTTATGGCCACAACTGAGTCCAACATTTCTGTCGTTAAGCGAACTTTGCTCCGTTTCATGATCTCTCTTGCCATGGCTGCTGGGGACTAGAACTCCCTATATCTCCTGGTGATTGGCCCAAAGTGAATCCCTGCAGTTGTTCAGTTAGTAACACGGTTGTTAATCCAGCTTCTCTGTTGACTTGGCTTGTCAGAAGGTCACAAAAGGGGAGGAGCGGGTCACGTAACTCCGTGACACTGGAACTGTCATAAGTACAAGTCAGTGGCCAACACCTGAATTTTTATTACACGATGCTGATGATGCAATGGTCGTCAGTGTGAAAAACAGCCATAAGTCGCTTTTTTCAATGCAACTTTGGTCACTGCACGAACTGTTGTAAGTTGAGGACTACCTGTATTACCTTCCACATTTAAACGGTCGTGGCAGATGCCATGCGAGGGGCGGGTCGTTTTCCGTTTCTCAGCCCTGGCAGGTGGCATTGAAGCCTATTAATTTTTTCAGATAGATTCTTTTTTCTTCCCCCCTGAATCTGGACGTTGGATAATCCAGATTACTGACCGTCTCCCTTTCTGTGCACAGAGCACGCCGAAGCCGACACCTTCTTCTGCTTCACCAACCTCATGTCTGAGATCAGGGACAACTTCATCAAGAGCCTGGATGACTCCCAGTGTGGGATCACCTACAAAATGGAGAAGGTCTACGTCATCCTAAAGGAGAAAGACAGGGAGCTGTACATGAAGCTGGTGAGAAGTTCTCAGGTTGAGCCAAAGTGACCCTTCTTTGGGGAACTTTAAGGGGAAGGTCCATCGTGGTCAGCCAAGTCAAGGTCGGTCTGAGTCCGTGATGACGAACCTACAGCATGCATGCAAGCCCCAGGCCAACTTGCCTCATTGCGCATGTGTGCGCCTCCCCGCTGATTTTCGGGCCGCTTGAGGCCTTTTTCGGCCTCCCAGAGGCTTGAGGGAAGCCTCTGCAGTCTTTGCAGGCCGAAAAAATAGGCCCATTTCATCACTTCCGGTATTTCCGGAAATACCGGAAGTGACTAAATGGGCCCATTTTTCACCCTTCAAAGGCTGCAGAGGCTTCCCTCAAGCCTCTGGGAGGCTGAAAAAGGCCTCAAACAGCCCGAAAATCAGCTGGGAGGCGCAATGCAGGTAAGCGGGGGGAGGGAGGGTTTGAGCGCACAGGGGGTGGTGGGCCGCACGCATTGCCTTCTGGGTGCTGGAACGCAAGTACAAGCGCGCTCACAATTTTTGGCCCAGGAACCCAAAAAGGTTACCCACCATTGGTCTAAATGGTGGCTGGGTGACCGATCCATCTATCTATCCATCCATCCATCTATTCGTCCATCTATCTATACGTAAAATAATCTTTACAATGTTTATGATAATAACTTTATTATTATTAAAAGGGAGTCCTGGATGCTTTCCTCCTCCTTCCCGCGTTTTCTAGCGCAGACTGCGCCAATGTTTTATTTTCTCTTTCCAGCAAGAACAGAACATCAAGCCTCAGTTCTTCGCGTTCCGCTGGCTAACACTGCTGCTCTCACAAGAGTTCCTGCTCCCGGACGTCATTCGCATCTGGGACTCCCTCTTCGCCGATGACAGCCGCTTCGACTTCCTCCTGCTAGTCTGCTGCGCCATGTTGACGTGAGTTCAGAGCTACACGTCCTAAAGAAGGAAGCACACGGACCTTGGAGGAGTGGCTCTCGCCCTTGCTTTCAATGGGACATAGTTGCTTCCACTAAATTCCCTGGCACCAGGCTAGAAACTGGGCGATGGGGAGTTCTAGTCCCGCCTTAGCCATGAAAGGCAGCTGAGTGACAGCCACCTGGGGATTGGGCCAATCATCTGAGGGCTGTGAGTTTTAGTCCTGTCTTAACATGAAAGCCGGTTGGGTGACTTTGGGCCAGCCACACCGGGAGACAGTGAGTTCTAGTCCTGCTTTAGGCACAAAAGCCAGCTGGGTGACTTTGGGCCAGTCCCTCTTTCTCTCTCTCAGCTCAACCCACTTCACAGGGTTGTTATTGTGGGGGAAATAGGAGAAAAGAGCATTAGATATGTTTTATATTGATATATAATGATAAAGGAGGTGTATGAGTAAAATAAATTAATAAAAATAAAAGGTTGTTTTGTCATTTCTGCCTCTTGCATTGTCCATCCTGGATCCCTTTCCTGTTGGATCCCAGTGGATCCGAGCTAAGTCCATGTTTTTCTCTGTCGTTATCCTACAGGCTCATCCGGGATCAACTACTGGAAGGGGATTTTACTGTAAATATGCGGCTTTTGCAGGTAAGGGAAAGAAGGGAAGGCAAAATATTTTTCTTCCTGGTTGAGAACAGCCTCAGCCACGACTGTGTTCGTATCAAGGCAGCTTTTCTTTTAACTGTGGCTTCTTGGAACAAGCTGTACTAGCTCTTACCAACGGGCAAAATCACCGTGGCCGGTTGTTTTCGAGGCCTCTGTTTTTTTTTCTTGTTATGTAGGAAAGTCATAAAACGAGATGCCCAACTTAACCGTCTTGGAGGTTTCAGTTGCCAAAAACTTTCTGGAACCCTCTATTGTATTATTGTAACGTTGCTGTTCTACTAATGGTGGAGGGGGGGGGGGATTGCAGGGGGTGACTGACTTACAACCATTTGTTCAAAGATCCCATTGCTTGCCAACATTATGTCGGTGGCCAAGCTCCCAAATTTTGATCAGGTGACTTTGGAGGTCTTGCCACAGCCATGTAGGTTCCGGTCGTAAGTCATTTTTCCCCCGCAGGTGCCATTGTAAACTTTGAATGGTCGTTTAAACGGAAGGTTGGAAGTCAAGGACTACGTAAAAGTCAAGGGTGGGGGGAGAAGGATTGCGGTGGCCACCTGCAGATCTGTGGGGGTCTTTTAGAGTTGGGGCCATTGTCCTTAAGTGCTTCTCCCCTCTTGGATTCTTACAAATATGATTCTCGACTCCTGACGAATGTATCTTTTCTTTTATGTACACTGAGAGTATTTACACCAAGACAAATTCCTTGTGTGTCCAATCACATTTGGCCAATAAAGAATTCTATTCTGTTCTGTTCTGTTCCTATTCTTATTCTTATTCCTATTCCTGTTCTGTTCTCTTCTTTTCCTATTCCTATTCCTATTCCTATTCTACTCTACTCTACTCTACTCTACTCTACTCTACTCTACTCTACTCTACTCTACTCTACTCTCTTTCTATTCTATTCTGTTCTATTCTACTCTACTCTACTCTACTCTACTCTACTCTACTCTATTCTCTTTCTATTCTATTCTGTTCTGTTCTGTTCTGTTCTACTCTACTCGCTGCCTGCAATTTGTAAGAATTCCTCCTTCATTCAGCGCCTGGCATTGTCCCTTTTTCCCACTCAGGACTACCCTATCTCTGATGTCCACCTGATTCTGAAGACAGCAAAGGATCTTCAGGAGTCGAAGTAGCTCGTCCATCCAAAGGTTCGGCAGGTGTGATGGTTGCTTGTCCCCTCTGTGGAGGACCTCTGGAGGAAGTCACGCTTCTTCTCTTCCAAAATCTCCTCGACCGGAAATAATGACTCCTCCTTGCCACATCCTTTGGGCAAGGGACTCTTAAGGAGATGAGCTACAAGGACCCTCTCGAAAGGCCCAAGAAGCAGGACCCACCTGGGGTTGGACTCCACGGGAAAGAACCAGCCCTTTGGGGGAACTTCTTCTGCAAGCTGCCAGTCCAGCTTCTGCGTCATAGGTTTTGGGATAAGTTCTTCCCAGTCGCTCCCAATCCAGATCCCAAGGTCTGGAGCCTTCCTGTTAGATTCCTTCCTCCTTTGTTTGGAGGCCAGCTTTTCCTGGAAGCTTAAAAGAAGAAGGAAAAAAATGGAACAATGCTAGAAAGGTCTCCTTAGCCACAATGCCTTGGAGCGGACCGTCTTCCTCCATTGCTGAAACATGGAATTTTCTAGATGGGGACGTTCAAATCCAGAGCAACATGCTTGCTTAGACTCTCAGTTGTCACCCCTGTTGCGTTTCCCGACTGCCTGTGATGTGTCAGTGCTCTGCCATGAATTATTCCCCCCGAATTGGTAAAAGCCTGTCCTCGGCCACAAATTCCTCCGATAAAAGAGTTTCCTGCGAGCCAAAATAACTGATAATTTAAGGATGGAAGACTTCTCCATGCTCTGCTAGGTATCTGCTTGCAGGGAAAATTTCAGTGAATTTCCAGTGAACATCGATGCAAAGTGATTATTCTAGCAGTGAAAAGAGGATTTTGATTATTTTCAGAACTCTGCCGTGTTAATGACGTCCTATTCTGGGTTAGTTTGAGTTCCCAAAAGTTAATCAGGCCTTTGTGGCATATTTGAAGAGGTAACTATTTTTTCCTCTAATTAAATTCAAGATAACGTGTAGGGTTTGTTTTTTCATTTGGGGGGTGGTTGAGGGAATGCTGTTATCTTGAATAAAAGAGGGAAATTAGAAGTTCGATGTAGCTGAGCAAAACAAGACTTTTTTCCCCCTGTGTTTTGATGCCAGTCACAGAATTTTGATTCTAAAATCGTTTTCAAACAGCCCCGAAAGACGTCATGTTTTATGCTGTGTTTAAAGAGGATTCAAAATAAGAATTCTGCTTTTTCCAAGAAGAATGTGCAAAGGATTATTTCCGGCGTCCTTCTTGCTTCTACTCCCAATTTTGCAACAGGAAATACCCCGAGGGTCCATTTTATGGCTTTCTTTTTCTTTTCTTTTTTTTTTGATAATACATAATGGAACCAGAAACCAGGAGATGATATCAAAACATTTCTAAATGTATACATCAACCCCGCTGCAGGAAATGAATTTTTGCTTTATTACAAAAGGAAGAAAATTAGCACGAACCATGGAGCTTCAACAGTTATATTCCATATGTTCCCTTAATTATTACGTATTATCTTGGTGGAGGGAAATGGCTCTGTAGTAAGGAGTATGTTGGGCACTTTTGAAGGCTGCCTGAAAATTAGCCTTACAGCTTTTATACAGCATAATCACTGCCAAATCCTATAGCGTAGTTTCCTGCCTCCTTCCTCAGAGCAAACTGAAAAAGACACAAAACTGCAAAACTTGCACGAACAGTGAAACTGCCGCTTAGCATTTGACATTCCCTGTAGAAGGAACAAAAAAATAAAGCTTGCAAAAAAAGAGGGGGGGCTTTTCTCCCCAAAATACAGATTAGGTTTCTTGCAAGACAGAAATGACAGCTGTCTTTCAACTATATTTTTTTTTTTCATTTTTTCCTGGATAATTGTCTTTTTCTTTTTTAAATTTTGATGGCAGCCACATATTGGATACGGTGTGCGATAGGTAGCAGCTGGTTTTTGGGTGGCCTAAAATTATTCTCTGTCAGTTAAATTGAATGTAAAAAAAAAATGTTCAGATTGTGCTACTTAAAATCTCATGCTGCAATGAAGGGACAAAAAATGTGTGTGTGTGTGTGTGTGTTTGTATAAAAAAAAATCCATTTTCTTGCATATTGGAGTAGGTCAAGATTTTTACACACTCATGCACACCATCCCACAAAACTGCTTAGAATCATTGATTGAGCCTATTGTTACTTCCAAGTTCAGTGTGTAAAAAATGTTTTTGTGAATCTTTCTGGCAACACTCTACACAAAGAGGTGGATATTTTTGTTTTTCTTGGCGGATATAATAGATCGGATTGACTCAATTTTGCTGCCATTTTGTTTTGCTGTCCTGCCAAATCTTGCGTTCGTTCTTTAATTTTTACGTATTCCTACTACTTTCTGAAATAGCCTTTTTATTTCTACTGGCTAAATTAGTTTCTTGCTTTTGAGCATCTGATGTAGAATTGTGTAAAAAAGAACTGATGGGGAAAAGATAGAATAAGGTTACAAAAAATCATTGCCTGTGCAGTACATAGAGTAAGCAGAACCTTGATTCAAGAGTGAATTTGGAAGTGTATAATTTGTACAGGAAATTATCTACAGCTCTTTGTCGACCTGTATTTCTTTTTTAATTCTATATTTTGGGAACAGTGGAAATACGTCCTGTTTTTTGGTTGTTGTTTTAAAGATTGAGTAGAGACCTGTTGCCAATATGAAACAGGGTACTTTGTGTTTTGCTTTTCAATTCTTTTGGCAAGCAAGCAAGCCAGGATTCAAGGTATTTATCGTGGTTTTTCTGCTGGAATGGTCACAGCAGTCGTGATGGTGGCTACAAAGCCGCAATGGGAGCTCAGCCTGCCATCTTTTTTTGACCTCTCTTGCTGATCATCCGTGGTAAAAATCCCGACCAGCTTTTGACTGGGGAAGGACTCAATCCCACCCCCAAAATTCTGCAGAGATGCGTGTAAAAGTTTTTGCGCTAGCAAATTTGTTCTAGCTAGCAGATCGGTTCCAGTGTGTTCTATAATTTTTCTGTGTCGTTCAATTTAATTTTTCTTTTTTTTTGTTTGTTTCCTAAATAAAGATTCTCCTTTGCAAAACCTGACTGGCTTTGCCGGTCTTTTGAGGGATGAAGGAATTCAATAGGCTTTTCTCCTCATATTATTTTTACTGGCTAAATGAAGTTTCTTTCCCAGTTTCAATATCAGATGCAAAATTGTATTTAAATCTTTTTGGGGAACAGGAAGATAGAATAAGTTAAAAATTGCCCTTGAAATACATAGCCGGAGAAAAGAAGGATCTTGATTCGAATGAATTCACAAGTGTATACTTTGCACAGGAGATTCTCTGCAATTTCTTTTGTTGATCTGTTTCTTTTGTTCGTTTCTCTTTCAGGGAAAAAAACTATGATAATGACAAATGAAGTTATTTTGAAATATTGGGGGGGGGAGGTTTTTGCGCGCTGAAATTAAAATAGACAAATGGATAAAGGGGACAATATTGTTATTTTACAGTTTTGTTTGGGGCAGGGTGAAAGGTTATTTGCAGAAATTGGAATTAAAAGAAATGCACGAATGGGATAGTTATTTTGAAAGATTTTTGGGGGGTGTGTGTGAAAGGGCTTTTGAACAAACTGAAATTAAATGATTGACAAAGGGGACAGTTAATTTGAAGTTATTATATCTGGAGAGGCTTTGAAAGGGCTTTTGCAGAAATTGGAATTAAAGCAGACAAAGGAATTGGACTAGTTTTATTTACTATTTTTATTTATTCCCCAGCTATGCTGGCTGCGGAATTCTGGGAGTTGAAGTCCAAGCATCTTAAAGCTGCCGATGTTGAGAAACACGGAAATGGATTAAACAAAGGGGCGGTTGCAATCAAAGGTGGTTTAGCCCTAAACTCCCCCCACTCTTCGAGGTTTAAATAACTTCAAGGGCAGAGAGAGGGCGCGAAAGTGCAAAGAACACGCACGCTTCTTAAAAGGGGCAATGCCCGATGCCCAGCAGTTCTCATTCTCAGGGTTGTCATTGGGAGGATTAAAGTGCCCACTTTCTATTAGCTTCCTTCCCATCACAACAGCCTTGTGAGGTAGGCTGGGTGGAAAGAACAAGGCGACATCGGAGCTGGGTGCGTGGGTGGCTGGGGATTTTCAAGCTGGATCTTTCCGCGCTTCCAAATTTTGCCCCGTTGGTGGTTTAAAAATGCGTTTTTGTGTTTTTTTCGACTTTCACCCCTTCGGCCGTCCGCAGTGCAAGCAGAGGCAGAGCTCCTACCCCAAAAGACGCCACGGAGCGAAGGTCCTTGTTCTCTTAAGCCCCAATAACCCCCTCCACCACCACCTTGGCCCCACCCGCTCAGCGCCGTTGCCCCTTTAAGAAGCGGTCCTTGTAATCCCTTTGCTTCCTCCCAACGTTCCATTCCTTTGATCCCGGCGCGTTCCATCGGCCGAGCGGCTCCCGCGGGCGGGCACGATGAAGCGCTGGTGGGGCAACCTGGCGCCCGCGGCGGCCTCGCTGGCTCTCGGGCTGGGCTTGGGCGCCGCCTGGTCCCGGGGGCAGAACCGGGAGTCCGCGGAAGGGCTGCTGGCGCGGCTGCCCGTCGTGCCGGTGGCGGCGGCGTCCTTGGAGGCGGGCCGGGCCGGCGGCGGCAGCGGCGAGCTGGCCAAGTACGGCCTGCCGGGCCTGTCTCAGCTGCGGAGCCGCGACTCGTACGTGCTGTGCTACGACCCGCGAGCCCGGAGCGCCCTCTGGGTGGTGGAGCGGCTGGACGCGGCGGCCCTCCGCGGCTCCTCCGAGCGGGCCGCCTGCGACTTCCGCGAGGACGACTCCATCCACCCCTATCACCGCGCCAGCAACGCGGATTACCGGGGCAGCGGCTTCGACCGAGGCCACCTGGCGGCCTCCGCCAACCACAAGTGGAGCCAGAAAGCCATGGGGGACACCTTCTACCTGAGCAACATCGCCCCCCAGGTAGGCTGGGTGGGAACGGATGGATGCCCTCCCGTACCCCCAGGCGGAGTTAACGGAAGAGCCCCCCTCACTTAGATTGACTAGGCTGTTTTTGCCAGCCTCCGGTCAAGAAGTCCTCGGATTTCAACAATTCCGCCCCAAATTTCGGTTGCTAGCCGAGACATTCGTTAGCTGAATTTGTTGGCCCTGTTTTACGACCCGTCCTTTCCACAGTTGTTAAGTGAATCAGTGCAATTGTGAATAACACGGTTGTTGTGAATCTGGCTTCACCGCTGTGGATTTTGCTTGTCAGGAGGTCACTAAAGGTGAGCAAATGACCCTGGGAAGCTGCAACCGTCATAAATATGAATGAGTTACCAAAGGTCAGAGTTTTGATCATGTGACCACAGGGAGGCTTGTGTGAAATATAGTCATGTGGCACTTTTTTCAGTGCTGTTGTAACTCCGGTCACTAAACCAGTAGTTATATAAGTCGAGGACTTCCTCTGTACTTTTGAATGTTTAACGTTTGACCTCTCTCGCCGTCTATCTTAACCTGGTGGCTTTGATTTCCTAGAATCCTCATTTAAATCAAAACGCCTGGAATAACTTGGAAAAATATTCTCGGAGCTTAACGAAGACTCACCAGAATGTTTATGTCTGCACCGGCCCGCTTTTCCTACCCAGGTACCTGTGTTCCTCAGTTTCCCCTTTCTATCCCGTAGCCATCCCATCTCTTGTGGGAGCAGACAGAAAAGGCCCTGTTTAAAAAAGTCATTTTGAATTTTTACCACGAGGTTGACGAAAAGATCCAAGCAGACCCTAAAGCGAGGCGTCTGGTTTGCTATGGAATAGAAAAAAATTGGGGCGCCGAATAAAATTTCTGTATTCCTGCAAAGTCTGTGGCAAAACTCAGCCTCACAGCACAACCGAGCTAATACCCCATTCGGGTCTTTGATAGGCAAATTCATGCAGCGAGGACTAGAAACCTATGTGGCTTTTGGGATGGTTTGTAACGGTGGTTCTCTCCACAGGATGGAGCCGGATGGGAAGATGTACGTCAAGTACCAAGTCATTGGGCGGAACCACGTGGCCGTCCCCACCCACTTCTTCAAGGTGCTGATCTTAGAAAAACCCCAGGGGGAAGTGGAGCTGCAGTCTTACGTCATGCCCAACGCACCGGTAGACGAGAACATCCCCCTGGAACGCTTCCTGGTCCCCATCGAGAGCATCGAGCGGTCCTCGGGCCTTCTCTTTGTCCCCAACATCATGAAGAAGACCACCAGATTGAAAGCCATCACGGCGGGCAGCTCGGCCTGATGTCCACCCCGCAGAGAGGCAGGCTGCCAGCCGTCAAAACAACCTCCTCCCTCCACCCCGTGAGTGGGATCTGAATAGAGGTAGTCCTTGCAATGGAGCCCCAAATCTCAGTTGTTAAGCGAGACAGTTCTTTCGGGCGGTTTGGCACCCCCCGTTTTTCACGATGTTGCCTGCTGCCGTTTTTTTTTTTCAAGCGGATCGTTGCCATTGTTAAAAAAGTTGGTTAATCTGGACTTCCCGGTGGATTTTGCTTGTGGCAAACGGGGGATCGCCTAACTCTGCATCCGTCATAAGTGTGAGTTGGCTGCCAAGCCGCAGGGGGCGTACTGAATTTTGATCACGTGACGACAGGGATGCGCAACGGTCGACAAGCGCGTGAAAAAGGGGAAGAGCGTTTAGTTTCTTTTAGAAACAGCAAGGAAAAAAATTTTTTTTTAAAGGATTTGTCCAGTTCCAGGGAAATTTTCCAGGGGGGGAGGGAAATCAGAGGGGTGATCTCCTCATCTCAGGGAAAACAAGATGCTCTTTTGGCCGAAATTCAGGCTGAGGGTTGCATTTTGGGGCAGGGGAAAAAAATAATAATGGATACCTTCGGATCCGTTTTGCACAATAAAACAAAGAAGAATCGCTCGGAGGTGGTCCTGGAATTTTGTTTCTCAAAACCAGCTTAGCTCTGTACTTCTGCCTTGCAGCTTTTAAGCACAGTCCTCCAATTACGACTACAACTGGGACTTTGGGGGGGGGGAGAGAAACATTTATTTCTGCCAGGCAAAATGCGGCTTTAAAAACGTTTTTTTCCATCCACAGAGACGATGAAACCGCCTCGCCTCCTCATTGCTTCCACTGCAGTTTCTGCTTTTTAAAAAATAAAATAAAAAAGTTTATTATTATTTTTTACACAGCTCTTCACGTGAGCAACGTGGTTCCAGACTGCAACATTTATGCGGTCATCATTACATTTACAACTCTCTTCTTTTAACATCACATCAAGTTCACTATCCGTCCCACTGATCTTTCCATTTCGTATTTCAATTCATTAGTCACTGCTTTGATGAGCGAGGCGGTTGCAGCCCCCCCTAAACCCCCCACCCCCCTATTGTTATAAATAACATGAAAAAACACACCAACATAAATCAAATGCAGTGCGGCCCCCTCCTCTCTTCGAAGGGGGTCTGAAGGAGCTGCAGAATTCTGCGAGTTGAAGTCCTTGTCAAGTTGCCAAATTTAAGAAATTTGTTCTTAAACCCCAGTGGTTCATAGGGGGGGGAGGGGGCACCATCTCGACACCCCCTCCCAGGGTGCTCCAACTGGTACATGTAAGGGCAGCTGGGCTGGTGCTTCCAAATTTGTTCCCCCACCCAAGGGTGAATCCGAACCCGTAACCAAAGCCGCTTTCCTTGACGTTTGGTTCCTTCTTCGGGCACTCAGTTCGCACTTGGTCCTTTCATAGCCGCTGCGTTGATCTTGGGCCTCAGCGCCGAGAGCGAGACCAGGAGGGCTTCCTACAAAGACACGGGACAGATCAGCCACTGGATTAAAAAGGATCTTTTCTTTTTCCTGTCATGACGCCCCGCCGGATCTGTCAGGGATCCAGGAACAGCGACTCCTCGGCTGACGATTGCAACCGAGCCCAACATTTCTGCTGCTAAGCGAGAAACTTAAGTGACTTTGGACCCATTTTTAAATGATCTTTCTTGCCACCGTTGCAAAGTGAATCCTTGGTCGCAAAAGGGGATCACATGACCCACCCACCCCCGGGGGACGCTGCGACTGTCACAAAATACGAGACTTGCCAGGCATTCAAATTTTGAACAGCTGACCGTCGGGATGTGGCGACGACGGTCATAGCTGTGAAGACCGACCGTAGGCTGGTTTGATTGTCTTTTTTATAAACTATCGTCGTAATTTTGAGCCGCTCCTCTGCCAATGGTTATAAAGGGAGGACTGTCTTTAGCGCGAACGCAGCTGCTTTAAGACATGTGGGCTTCAACTCCCAGAATCCCCTAGATTGGATTAAAACGAGTAACGTTGCTGCAGGGAAGTCCTGCCCCACTTTGAGAAGCTGTCCAGAGAGTCGGGCCCTTCACGGGAGGGGTAACCTGTAGCAAACCCTAACTTTACCTCTGTCCTGATGGTGCGGCTTCCTTGCCCCGGACAGGTATTCAAATACAAATCAAACAAGGTGCCGGGATCGCTGACGTCCAGGTTGGGATCTGCATCCACTCCGGTTTCAAGACCCTGCACGCCCCCGAAGACGATTAAAGCATGGCTACCAGGAAGAGAAAAAGAGAGAAAGGGGTTTGGGGAAGGCTGTCTCAGCTCCTGCAGGGCAGAGACAAGTTGGAAGGGACCTTAAGAGGTCTTCTAGTCCAGGGGGTAGCCAACATTTTGGACCGCAGGGAGCACCAAACTCGTAATTTTAAATCCCACGGACCAGAGACCCCCTGAGAAACCCCCCCAAAGAGTCTGCAGGTAAATCTCCCACCCCATTTTCCGATTGATCATTCTTTATTTGGGATCGCAGGATACCGTCTCCAGCTCCGTTCTCAGAGGGAGAGACTTTTGGCTTCATGCAAGGAAAACAGCAGAAGCAGCAGAAGTCTTTCTTTCTCTCCCCCAAACTCTGCCAGAAATGCCAGCGCAGCCTCTTGGAGCAGGAGGCCTTGCAGGGTCCCAAAGACTCCATTTGTGGCGGAATGAAAGAAAGACTTTGGCTGCTTTCCTTGCATGCAGCCAAAAAGCAGAAGAAAGAAGCAAAAACAAGCAGCCCTGGTGGGCAGGAGAGGCACGTGGGGCAAGTGGCGCAAGTTCTTCCCCTCCGCCCTTTCCCCCCCTCCCCTCACTACCTCGTGGTGCTCGCAATGCAAGTGACGCAAGCCTTGTGTTCCCGCGGGCCATGTGGGTGGCGCTGCCTTGTGTTCCCGCACAGCCTGGATTAATTGCTTTTATTAATCAATTAATTAATTAGCATTCATGACTGTTAGGAAGTTTCTTCTTCATCCACGGTTGCTCATCTCCTTGTTGAGTTTCCATCCGTTGCTTCTTGTCCTGCCTTCCAGTGTTTTGGAAAATTAAGTTGACCCCCCCCTCTTCTTTGAGGCAGCCCCTCAAATATTGGAAGACTGCTATCTTGTTTCTCTTAGTAATTTTCTTTTTTTTAGGCCGGACGTTCCCAATTCGTGCAACAGGTTTAGCATAAAACGTAAGCCCGAAAATTCACAGTGGCTACCTGAAGGCAGGTAGAGTGGCTTCATCTACAGAGGATCCACGCTCCGAGGTTCCAATGGAGAGATCGTAGCCATCCTTAAAAGGGGATTCGGCAAAGACGGCGCCTGGCGGGGAAGAAAGATGACTTTTGAAAGTTGTAACTTACACTCCGATATCCCCAAGGCACAACCATTCATTCCTTCAAAGTTTGAATGCAAAAAGATAAACTGGTGAGCTTCAGGGACAAAGACAGAATAAAAGAATGAATAAAAGATAAAGGAAGGAATGAAGAAATGGGAAAGTAAGAAGAACATATTTTCTCATTCTCAAGAGGTCTCCCTTAAAGCATTCTTTGGCATTCAGTTCCGTCTCTGCCCTTCCCAGCTTTGAGTAAAAAAAACTTTTACGGAGAGAGATAAAAGGGAACGCAGACTTACTCAGACACGAAGCTAATCGGACGCTGTAGCCCCAGTAAAAGCCAGAGACGGTGCGGGGATTTTGTGACGATACGATGACACCCTTCTGCGTTTTGCTCTCTGCCAAGGGAAAGGCATCGGACGTGGTCAGAAGTTTTGATGTGAGTTTCTAAGGCGAGACGGAGGACTTGTCAAACCGTACCTGCGTTCTGCTTTTTCCCCAGGCGCACGGTGACACGAAGGCCGGCTTCCAATTGTTTATCTATCTCAACCTCCTGTAGGAAAAGACCAATAGCATGGAGTACCGCTTAGTCTGGGCGGGTCAGTCAAACCAACCGGTCAGTCTTATCTGTCCATCGATCCTTCTGCCCATCCAGGGGTGGGATTCTAATTTTTAACAACCAGTTCTGAGGGTGTGGCTTAATTGGGCCTGGCTTGGTGGTCATGTTATTGGCTGGGCGTGGCCAACTCAATATCACTCACATCAAGGCACGCATCTCCTCGCCTGGCCTCTCGTGACTGTGGGGATGCTGCAATAGTCATAAGTGTGAAAAAGGGTCATAAATCACTTTTTTCAGTGCCATTGTAACTTTGAATGGTCCCTCCACACAAGCAAAGTACCAGCAAAGGAAGGGGAAAAAAACTCCAGAGAAGTTCCTGAGACAGGAAGTCTAGTCCTGCCAAGAATGTAATAAGGGTTAACGGAGAGGCAGTTTCTGTAAGCAACACCAGAATGTTTCCTTCCTGCCTTCCTTACAGGATTAGCCCAGTAATTTCTTCTAACAACCGGTTCTCCAAACTGCTTAGAATGTTAACAACCGGTTCTAGGGAATAGGTGTGAACTGGTAGAATCCCACCCCTGTGCCCATCCATCTATCCATCCATGCCTGCCTGTCTCTTTCTCCCTCTCCGAGGTCAATCCTCTCCCTCCCTCCATTTATCCATGTCATCTCTCTCCAGCCAGCCGCCTGTCCGTCCATGTCATCCGTCTGTCTAGCCCGTTGCAGCCCATAAGCACCTCCCACTCAGCCAGCCATTGGCTGAGCAGCTGCCCCATAATGTTCCCCCTTCATCTCGGGCAAAGGTCTCCAAACTTGGCAACTTTAAGACTTGTGGACTTCCAACTCCCAGAATCCCTCCTCCAGTCCCTGTTAGCTCAGGAATTCTGGGAGTTGAAGTCCACAAGTCTTAAAGTTGCTGAGTTTGGAGACCCCGGTTTTTCTGACCTGGCTCAGCCTCCAGGGAATTACCTTCCGCATCCCACAGTTCACGAAAGAGCCTCGGCCAGGCTTGGTGGGTCGGGCCAGAACGACCCCTTCCCGATATTCCGACTCTTCGTCCATTCGGACATGGTGTGGACTATCCAAAGGGTTCAAGAGCCCTGAAATGACCCATGTATAACCAGAAATAGAATTTTTTAAAAAAATATATTAAAAGACGTTTCTACAAAAAAGGCGATTTTTCATTTATCTATTTTATTTTTCTACCTATTTACCTATTAGTTTCTTGAGGTTTCTTCTATACAGTCTTTATCCATCCTTCTTTTCCTTTTCTAGCCATATGTACCATCTATGCCAAGCTGAGTAATAGTCAGATTCTCCTTTTCCCCTTATTTTTAGTGTGAGCATATCCACGTCTGCACAGTCTGCTATTTTTTGTAAAATTAATTCTTCCGTTGGGACCTTATGCTCTTTCCACATTTGCATGTAAGCTATTCTGGCCGCTGTCAATATATGTAGTATGATATAATTTATCTTTTTCGGATATGGTTTTTTGATTATCCTCAGTAGGGATAGCTCCGGTTTGAATTCCACTTAGTGTCCTGTGATTTCTTGTATCCAATCTTTCATTTTAGTCCAGTAAGTCCAGGCCTTGGGGCCATTTCTCATACAAGCAGTCCTCCACTTATAACTTATATTTCTGTGGCTAAGATCTGCTGTTAACTGAATTGTCCCCATTTTACAAACTTCCTTGCCATAGCTGGTAAGTGAATCACTGCAATTGTTAAGCTAGTATCACAATTGTTAAGTGAATCTGGCTTCCCGATTGACTTCGCTTGTCTGATGTTCGCAAAAAGGGCATCACAGGTTCCGGGGACACTGCAACTGTCATAAGTACATGCCAGTTGTCAAGCACCTGATTTTTGCTCATGTGACCCATGGGGAGGCTGCAATGGTCATAAATGTGAACAATGGTTGCAAGTCACTCTTTTCAGTTAACTTCGAACAGTCACTAAATGAACTGTTGTAAGTCGAGGACTAATTGTAAAGGCTTTGTATAGTTTTATTCTTTTTACCTAGAATTACCCTGAGGTAAGATGGGCAGCCAAATAAATTTAATTAAAAAAATCCCGCAGCCACAAGGATCATGTTTTTGCAATGTTTTATGCCGGCTGGGGAATTCTGGGAGCTGAAGTCCACACATCTTGAAGCAACCGGGTGACGCTAATCGAGGAAACAGGAATCCAGCACTTACCAGCAAACTGCAGGTCCTGGTGTTTGGGGAAAAAGGACTTCCTTAGATACCTGTTCAAGAGAGAAGAGCTGTCGGTTTCCTTTAGACAACCAGGCAGGTAAAGCCAATGCCAGGTTGAGCAATTAACGATACACCTGGCACTTTCTTGGCTCAGTAAAAAGACGAACGTGGGATTCAGCAGCCAAAGAAAGAAAGGGAACAAGAAAGAAGAAAAGCCATTGATGCTCACAGGCAAATAAGAAATTAATTACATTAAAAAAAAAATTCTTGAACTCTTTTGAGTTCTAGTCCCATCTTAGGCACAAAAGCCAGCTGGGTGACTTTGGGCCAGTCCATTTCTCAGCCCAGCCCACCTCACAGGGTGGTTGTTACGGGGAGAATCAAAAGAGGAAGGAATCTTAGGGATGTCGGCTGCCTTGAGTTACTTATAAAAATAATAAAGGTGGGATATAAATAGATGAGGGATGGATGGATAGATGAAATGAGATAGATAGATAGATAGATAGATAGATAGATAGATAGATAGATAGATAGACAGACAGACAGACAGACAGATAGATATTATAGACAGATATAGATGGATAGGTGATAGATGATAGAGAGATGACAGATATAGATGATAGATAGATGATTGATAGACAGAGCGACAGATTTGATAGACGATAGATGCAGATAGATAGATAGATAGATAGATGCTAGATAGACAGACTACAGAGATGATTATAGAGAAAGGTAGAAAGAGATAGATATAGATGATGGATGGATGGATGGGTAGGTAGGTAACCAACCAAGCAAAAAGGCCGCAAGGTCACGATTGCACCTTGTTTTGTCCCGTTTTGAACTGGACAACCTTGGCAAGGGCAACTTACTGTGGGCACTCCAGGTACTGAAGGATCCGGGCCAGCTGGACGCAGGCCTGGCCTTTGCCCCTGATGCCCTCAAACTTGCCTTCGATGGTCCTGGAAGGCAAGCACTAAAAGTCACCAAGTGCCTCGAACTGGCGGCCCCTTTTGTAAAAATGCCATTTCTCGGCTCAAAATTTGCCCGGGTGGAAAAAAAAAACCCCCATCGTAACAACGCAGAGCCTGACTCTGTGCCACTCTGACCGGTGGCACAAAACAGGACAGAAACGGAATGGATTGGAGGCCGCCCCCTTACTTGGAAGTTTCTCCTTGTTCGTCAAACACCACAATTTCGTCCACACAGAAGATGACGCAGGCGCGGGCTATCTGTCCGGCCAGATACGTCCGCAGTTCAGGAGACTGGGCATTACTTAGAATCGAACCAGGAACAGCCACACTGACTGTGTAGTGCCGCCCTAGGAAAGAGGGAGAGAAATTAGGAAAACTCACCCCCCCCCAAAAAAGCATTCCTTCCCTCCATCTCTCTCTCTTCTTCCTTCCCTCCCTCCTTCTCTTTCTTTTGAACTTACTTAATGCTCTTTTCTTCTCCAGCTTTCCCCACAACAACAACCGTCTGAGGTGAGTTGGGCTGAGAAGAGGCCCCGACCCCCAAATCACCCAGTTGGCTTTCATCCCAAACTGGGATTAGAACTCACCGACTCCTGGTGATTGCACCAAGGTCACCCAGTTAGCTTTCTTGGCGAAGGCAGGACTAGAACTCACCATCTCCTGCCGATTGGCATCAAGTCACCCAGTCAGCTTTCATGCCTAAGGTGGGACTAGAACTCATTGTCTCCTGAGCCAACTTTTCGTCACTGCTCCAAACTGACTCCTCAAACTTGGCAACTTTAAGATATGTGGACTTCAACTCCCAGAATTCCTCAGCCACAGACTTCTGATCTAATCTAATATTACTGTATTAATTCAGGTTCTGGCTTTTGGGCTGCTGATCCATAAACTGGCAAGAAAAGGATAAGCCACCAAAAGAAAAAGAAACCTAACTTGGATTAACCCTCAATCCACCATGCAATGAAAATACACTCAACCACTCTTAGCCCAAGTTGCCTGTCTGAACCCAACCTTTCTCGTTCCCCAATTCTAGTCCGATATCCAAAATAGATTTCCTGCATTTTGGCAGCTACCTTTTTCCTCCGTTGGTTTCGTTTCTTCTCTCTCTTTCTCCATCTGCTCTCGCGCTCTCTCTTTTTCCAGCTTCTTCAACAGTTTTATCTCTTTCCATTTTTTCTTCTCTTCTTTTTCTAAAACAAAATTCGGACAGAGAAGAAACAAGCTCTCAAAAGCCATCAACATCACATTATTCTCCATTATGTTAAACAAACGCGCATACTGTGGTTCATGCACCCTGGTTTAGAGCAAGGGTTCTTGTGCCATCCCAGCCAATAATAGTTTATTCATAGCTAGATAAACCATGGCTTAGTGCAATGGGCTGGCCTAGCCATCAATTCAAATACCAATCTCCTTTCAAATTAAATTAAGATAAAATAATGTGGTACTAGTTTTGATTGGGTTAACTTGGGCTGAAATGTGTCTGGTTCCAGCCAATAGTACTTTATTTAATAAGCCATAGTAAAGCTAACTATGGGTCTAAACCAGGTATAGACTTGGATAACAGAATTGGAATCGGATCTGGCAAATTCCCCACCTTTTTATTATAGATTTTAAAAGGGGAAAAAATCACTTATTCAAAGTTTCTAGCTCTAAAGATTTTAGCCTTCTAGTTTTATGGCATAAATATTGTAGAAACTTGAGCCCTTTCTAAAAAATATCTTTTAAGAATCTGTTCTTACTTTCTTGTTTCCATTTGCGCCAATCCATCTTTTCTTCTTTTCCCTAAAAAACGGTGCAGAGATTTTGTCAAGTTTGGAAGGCAAACGCTGGTTTACTAGCAAAACCCAAGTTTCCAAAATTGTTCCCTGTATTCTGCTGCCCAACTGCTTCTGTAACCCCACCACGACAGGGCTGCCTCTTCTTAATCGGCTTTTCAAGTATGAAAAACACAGATTGATTGTATTTCTTACCGATCTCTTCTCTACCATTCAAAATCCTTTAAAAGTCTCCGTTTGGCTAACCTACCCGGTGTAGAAAACGGAAAACTTGAAACCTTTCCCCCCCCCCCACCCCTACTCCTAAGATGGGTTCACAAAAACAGGCTCAACCCAGGTTAAAAGAGCAAAAATATAAAATAATAAAGGCGGGATAAAAATTGAATAAAGAAATCAAAGGGACAGAAGGAAGAAGGTTAAGAGAGGAAGGCAAAAGGGCAAGAAGGGAAGAAGGAATGTAATCATTGAATGGGTGTGTTTGCATTACATGGGATGTCCAAATAATTAAACAGGATGAGGTTTGGATCGAAAATTAGGACCCACAAATTCACCCTTCATACCGGTACAACCCTGGGTTCCCAAAGCACTCCGACCCCACAGCCTGCCAACCCACTTTCGCCTGGGCTCAGAGGTTGTGTGAGTCCAAACTCACCCACCACCCCAACCCTCTAGAATGGACCCACCTCCCTGCCTCACAGTGGCACAATTAGCTCGCCGCCTCCCTGCCCTTCAACTGGGCCAACTACAAGGTCCATCGTCCACGGCCAACAACGGATGCGGCGGCGGCGGACAGTTAAACCTCCGGGATGCAATCCGCGCCAAAAGCCTTGTCATCCTCCACCCCGCAACGGGCAGAGGATAACCAGCCTCCCCATCGGGGCTGGTAAAGTTTTGCAAATCAAATCAAATCAATCAATCAAATATCCATTTTTGCATCATCTTTTTTTCCAATCCATTTTTGCAATCAATCAAAAATCCATTTTTGCAAATTCTCAGCAAAGAGAATTCAAACGCCGGCATGAATCTCTTCGCCCAGCGCCAGCGCATGGAAGGAACCTCCATGCCCAGGAGGAGTCTACCAGCCCAGGCACCCCCCCCCCCCCCCCCCCCCGCATGGCCCGGGACCATTGCAACAGCCCCACGCGCACCTCCCGCAGCCGCTTCGCCCCGCTGCGCTCCGCCATGTTTCAGCCAGCCAATCCCGGGCCGGCAACTTCCGGAGGCGGCCGCTGATTGGGTGGGGCGAGAAGGAGCCACAAACTAATGAAAAGGTAGAGAAGGGGCCATCCGGCTGCACAGGTGGGAATTCGCGAGGTTGGTTTTTATCCTTTCTTCTCTTCCATTTCCCCCCCCCCTTCCTTTCCCCTCTATTTTTTGTCCTCTTCCTTTCTTTTCCCTTTTTCTTTCTCCCTCCCTCCTTCTCCCTCATTTTTCTTTTTTTCTTTCTCTCACTCTCTCCCAACTTTTCCTTTTTTAAAGAACAGAATTCTTTTTATTGGCCAAATGTGGTTGGACACACAAGGAATTGGTCTTGGTGTAAATACTCTCAGTGTACATAAAAGAAAAGAGACATTCGTCGAGAGTCAAGAATCATCAGGTACGACATTTAAAGATAATGATTTCTTTCTTTCTCTTTCTTTCTTTTTCTTTCTTTCTTTCTTTCTTTCCTTCCTTCCTTCCTTCCTTCCCTCCCTCCCTCCCTCCCTCCCTCCCTC
>NW_020769362.1:4066654-4092349 GCF_900518735.1 Pseudonaja textilis
TCTTTCTTTCTTTCTTTCTTTCTTTCTTTCTTTCTTTCTTTCTTTCTCTCTCTCTCTCTCTCTCTCTCTCTCTCTTCCTCTCTCTCTCTTTCTGCTGTCCCAGTAGATTTTAAGGCAGTTTTTCTGTAATTAATCGGCCCATGGTTTCTTTTAAACTCCTTTTAGCTATTTCGTTGTGTGTGTGCTCCTTTGTATTCAATAAGAGAAACACTTAAAATAAGAAAAGAACACTCCTTCCCCTCAATGGTTCTCTTGCTCTGCATTTTGTGAAGCAAAGACTAACCTTGACCTAACTCCAAGTAACATTTCAAAGTTACTTGGATAGGATATTGAAACCTCAGGTTAAAAAAAATACGTCCGTGCCAAGAGTGTATTGAAGACGCCCCTTGGTTCAATGGCCAGGTTTCAAGCAACCTTCTGACAGCGCATGGTGGTGTGAGCCTGGCTGAAATAACTCGGGTTCATTTGGACCTAGCGCATCACGAAACCGTTGCAAAGTTGTTCATGTAACCGTGAATGGGGGAGCATAACCTCGTCTGTTGATGCATCCAAGCAATGAGTGGTTCATGATGCCTATTATGGTCTGGCAGACAACCAAATCGATTGTGGGTATGAGAGGGGAGCCCAACGTCCCCAAATGGTTACTCTGTGCATGAGTTTGACGGTCCCTTCTAACCCTAGAATTTCCACACATCGCTGGGAACAACAAAAACTTTGCAGACAAACAACAGGGAGTGCAACTTTAATTCAAATGTGACCACCCTGAGAAAGTAGAAACCCCTGGGAGGTTTTCAGCGTGTCCAGGGGTGTGGATATTCTTTGACACACAGCTGCTTCACCACTGGAATGAGTGGCAACCCTCTTCCTCAAATATTGCTCAAATTTCGGGAAGACCATCTGGCCAGGAGCCTCATAGACCCTGCAGAGCGAGGAGGAAAGGAAATCAATGTCAAACCCTCCGTTGCTGAAGACTTGCCGGCCTTGCGTTGCAAATGGCCCAGGAAGCCAGTCTCCTCGTAGGGCAGGCAGCCAACACCCCAAAACTTGCCTCCGCTTCTTTCCCCGTAGCTGATGCATCACTGGTTTTGCCTTTCCTGGCTCCACTCCTTTAAGATGTCCCCGGCGGCTTTCAAGGTCGAGTCCTCCTAAAAGATTGAAAGGAAAAAAAGATGAGCTTTTAAAAAATAATTTTTTTTTTAATTGAATCATTATTTTTTAAAAGTGATCAATTAAACATGAAGCAAGATTAGGATAGGATAAGGGAAAGGAGAAAGGAAATGGGTGAAAAGGGGAAGGGAAGATTTTGATCATTTGACCATGGAAATATTGCAACAGTCATAAGTGTGAGGAATGGTCAGTTGTAGGTCACTTTTTTCCACTGCCCTTGTAACTGGTCGCTAAATGAGTTATTTGCAAGTTGAGGACTACCTGTATAGTACGTGGATATGCATGGTAGTAAAAATAACCCACAGTTCCAAGAAGATCCTTCTTTCTAATCTGCTTTAAAAGCCAGACTTCAAAAGTAACTTTTAAATATCCTTCGCTGAAGCCCGGATACTTCACCTTTGCAAAGCAGAAACGCAGAAAATGGTCAAAATTCTTCTTTTGCGGGGGACTGTAGAAAGCAGAGACAGGAATGGAAGCCAGCCGCTGTAGTGAAAGACATGAAAAAATTCAACACAAGAAGCAAAATCTATGCACACCCCTTACAGACCTCTTAGGAATCAATATTCTCTCCTTTCCTTTCCTTTCCTTTCCTTTCCTTTCCTTTCCTTTCCTTCCTTCCTTCCTTCCTTCCTTCCTTCCTTCCTTCCTCCAGCTCCCTCCCTTCTTTTCTCTCCTCCCTCCCTTTTCTCTCCTTCCTTCCTTCCTTCCTTCCTTCCTTCCTTCCTTCCTTCCCCTTTCCTGTTCTTCTTCCTCCCCCTTCCTTCCTTCCTTTATTTTTTATTTTATTTATTTATTTGGTTTGTCAATCGCTTACAAGATAATAGGTATAAGAATAAACATGAGTAAGAATACAGGAAATAGGTACGAATAAATGGGGACAATAGGACAGGGACGGGAGGCACAATGGTGCACTTATGCACGCCCCCCTACAGACCTCTTAGGAATGGGGTGAGGTCAATAGTGGATAGTTTGAGGTTAAAGGAGTGGGGCTCAGGGTTGAAATGAGGGGTCCTTGGTGCTCAGAGAGACCCCGCTTTAGAGCCTCGCATTCTCCACTCACCTTGTTCTCGATCATCCATTTTGCAAAACGAAAATCGTAGGGTTCTTCCGAAGGCGGCAAATCGATTTCTGGAAGAGAAGACAAAGGACGTGGCAACCTCAGCTGGGTCTTTGCAGGTCTTTGCTAAAGTTCCTATCGTCCCAGGACTTTGGGCATGGCTGGAGGCAAACTCACTAAACGTTGAGAGGTCGGCCATCAGGAAGTAGGTGCCCTCTGGCAGGATAGGATTCATGCCCGCCAAGACCAGGCTGTCCACCAGCAGATCCCGTTTCCGCTGAAGCTCTTTGGGCAGCTGCACAAAGTAGCTCTCGGGCTTCCCAAGGCGCTCCAGCTCTTCTTCAAGCCCATAAGCCACGGCCTCCTGCTGGAGCAAAGGCGAAAGAGGGAACGATGGAGCAGCAAGCCAGCGTCCGGTGGTGAAAGCAGCAAATTTATTGAACAAGCCATGGACAGTGGGCTTTTCGGAGCTTGGGAAAGAGGATGGTGAGTGGAACTCAGGGATCTTCGGCCGCCTAGATAATAGACGATGATAGATAGATAGATAGATAGATAGATAGATAGATAGATAGATAGATAGATAGACAGATAATAGACATATTGAATAGATAATAGATAATATACAGATAATAAGATGGATGGATGGATAGATGGATAGATAGATAGAAAGAAAGAAAGAAAGAAAGAAAGAAAGAAAGAAAGAAAGAAAGAAAGAAAGAAAGAAAGAAAGAAAGAAAGAAAGATATTGAATAGATCAAGGGTCTTAAAACTTGGCAACTTTAAGACTTGTGGACTTCAACTCCCAGAATTCCTGAGCTAACATGACTGGAGGAGGAATTCTGGGAGTTGAAGTCCACACATCTTAAAGTTGTCAAGTTTGAAGACCCTTGGAATAGATCAGATAATAGACAGATAATTAGGTAGGTAGGTGGGTGGATGGATAGATAGATAATACTTTGATAATGGATAAACAACAGCCAACAGATAATAGATAACAGACAACGATAATACGTAATAGACAATAGGTTATAGGTTACAGGTAATAAATACATCATACATAAAAAACTGGAGGCAACTTCGGCCGATGATTAGAAGGATGATTGAGAAAACTTTGGCCAGAGGATCTTAGTGCAGGGATCCCCAAAGGGCTCAGTACTAATTCCTAAGACTCGATGGTCCAGTCGAAGAGGCTGATAAATGTCTGGGGATCAAAAGGGAGTCCATAAATGATGGATGGATGATTAGGATCAGTTAACCTTTAGGATCTCTGTAGAGCTCCTTGTCCGTTCCTAGTCCTGAGTGATCAATTATCTGTGATTTGTTATGGCTCCTGCAACCATCACATGGTGTGAATCTGCTCGGCTTGGTTTTTAGCAGATGGTTTTAGCCCACCGTGCAAACCCCATCAATGGGCTGATTGGCAGCTGGGTGAACCCGGTGGTGTGAATGCCACGCTCCCTGTGGCCCTGTCCTCTTACCTGAGCCGCTGTGGCACAGTGGTAGATCGAATTTTGGTGAACGGTTCTTAGGTGCTTTAAGAGGCGATCGGGCCCGATGGCCCAGCCGACCTGTCGAGAGGAAAGAGGACAGGTAATTATTTCGAATCTCTTTGTATTTCCTTTTCCCATCCTCAGCTATTCTACTGCTAAGTCAACAGCTAATTCTGCCGTTAAAAAAAATGTTGAAGAGTGTGTACTATGAATGTGTCTTTGGGTGTGTAGATCTTGACTTACAACCGCTTCTTTAGTGAACAAACGGCACAGAAAACAGTGATTTAGGATTGTTTTCCACACAACCACTGCAGCCTCCCATGGTCACAGGGATCAAAATTCAGAGGCTTGGCTCATATTTACGACTGTTGCTGAGTAAAGGGGGCAAAACTCACTTAGCAGCTGTCTCGCTTAGTGATGGAGATTTGGAACCCAATTGTGGTCGTAAGTCAAGGACTACCTGCAGATCTATATCTTTCTGTATTTAACGGAGAGCAAGTCGCTAAACATCAAGCCGAAAGACCTTCTTGTGCGGAAAACCCTGCCTAAAGAGGCGAAAGCTCAGGTGTGGCTCCTGCCACGCCAGATCCCTCACCTTCCATCCCGTGGCACTGAAGGATTTGCCAGCACTGCTAATGGTCACCGTCCGCTCCCACATTCCTGGCAAAGTGGCTGTCAAACACAGAGAAAAGAAATGAACATCCCATCTCCCTTTCACCCAGGAAGACTCTGTGTAAAGAATTGGGAATACAGGTGGCAACGTTAGTGGGGAAAGCCCTGAGTCTGGGCATCGGGTCGATTCAGATGGACCTTACCAATCCTCACGTGCTCATTTCCATCGTAAACCAGCCACTCGTAGACTTCGTCGCTGAAGCAGACCACGTCATGCCTCACGCACAGCTCCGCGATGTGCGCCATTTCTACCCGGCTGAAAACCTGCACAGGGCACGAAGGGACAGGCAGTTGGTTCCCTCTGAGATGCAACTGTCACAACAACCCTGGCAGGTAGGCTGGCCGTGGCCCAGAGGCTGCAATAGTGCTCAGCTTCCAGCTTCTTCATTTGATAAAAAGGAAACGGGTAAAGACTCCAGAATTTCTGGGTACTGCAACACGGAGGCTTTTAAGAAGAAATTGGACATCCATCTGTCTGACATGGTATAAGCCAGGTCTCCACCTTGGGCAGGGGGTTGGACTAGAGGACCTCCAATGTCCCTTCCAGCCCTAGGATTCTATGATTTAAATATCCCCCGATGGGCATATTGCAATGGCAGAAAACATCATTACCTTCCCCAAAGGGTTGTTGGGAGAATTCAAAACTAGGACTTTGGTTTGTTTGGTGAATGCTGCTTCCAATTCGTCCGGATCGAGTTGCCAGTCTCGGCTGGAGGCCAGCTTTCCACTTTTGGCAACCTTCTGGAGGAGAGAAAATGGACATTGGTGAATGACCTGGTACCCCTCAGATTCGTTAATTTAATTTAGATCCTTTCAATGAAATAAAAAAAACAGGGGAAGGGAGCATTTTACTGCCCAGGATCTGTCACATAAACCCCAGAGGAATTCTGGGAAAAGCCACACAGCTTGAGGCTACGGCATTTTCCCCGAGAACAAAAACAAAGGATGTCTTGCAACCCTGATCTTGGCCTTGTGGGTTTAAACCCGAGAGGAATCACAACTGGATGATCTAACTGTACTGTATCGTAACAGAATTTGGCAAGTCTGAAAGTACAAATCTTCCACTGTCTCTTTTACAGCCTGAGAAACTAGGGAGGCTTTCTTCACCCATTATAAAGCTGAGGGCTCAGCAGCCTCTTATCTGTTCCCTTGGCAAACTCCCAAGGTCTTTCCCACAGACCATCAATGCCCTTAAATTTGAAACGTGTCCTCCTTCCCTTCCTTGTTTCGATGACCCGTTAGTGGGCACTCACTCACCAGCCGTAGGGGTACAAAGACAGGTTTCCCGCCTGCCATTCTGGTCATGGGTTCATAGCAGTCAAAGTACGGCTCGATGATAATCACCTAGAGAAAGGCAAGAGGGGACTTGGCATTTCATGGAATCAAGGACCGGCCTGTTATCACACAAATGTGCTCTAACACAGAGATGGCTTTGAGGCTCCCAAGTTTACCCACTTTCAGACACCCTAGCAGCCGGGGGATTTCTGGGAGTTGATATTCACACAGCCGGAAGGACCCTTCCATTCCCAGAATCCTCAGCACTGGAAAAACCACGGCAAGGGAATTCTGGGAGTTGAAGTCCATGCATTCTGGGAAGGGGGACAGCATGGGAGAAGCAATTGCCAACTTGACCAAATGAAACCCAATAACAGGAGCTGAGATGCCTCCTTCAACAGGCAAGCTGTATCTGCTGCCCACCATGATTAAAACCCTGGGAAAAAAAAACCCTCCCCCACTTCACTGAAGGAGGATGGGTTCCAGCGGTGGACCGGTTCTAACGGTTTGGACCGGTTCTATAGAGCTGGTTGTTATGATTCTGTGCAGTTCAGAGAAGCAGGAAATCGCGCCCCTGTCTGGCCCTGCCCCTCTCCACGCGTCCCTCCCCTCTCCACCCAGTCAGTCCTTATCCCCCGTTAATCACCTCGTCTCCCTCGTCCACCAGGGCCTGGAAGCAGCAAAAGAGCGCTTCGTATGCCCCCACCGTCACCATCACGTTCTTCCGAGGGTCCAGGTCTCGCTGGAGCAACTTCCCAAAAAAAACGAGCCAGGATTTCCACCAATCGCGGATGCCCCTGGGGGGAAAAAAAAGAACAGACGTTGTGAAAACATCCTTTTCCTGTTGGGATCAAAAGCGTAAAGCCAAAGTCTAGTTTCCAGCAAAGAGACATCTTTGGTAACATCTTTGGGACTGCTGGATGCTACAAATGATCCTAAATATTTGCCGGAGGCTGAGTGCCCAAAAGGAAGTCACATGATCGTGATAGGGGGGTGGGGTATGTGTGACTGTTGGAATTTCAAACCTGGATCGCAGGTAGCCCTGCGGAGACCTGTTGTAACTTTGCATCTTCATGAAGAGGCTGGCCGTAATTCGAGGACTACCTCGAATTTATGAAGTGTAGAAGTGGGAGGAGAGAAGGGAGGAGAGAAGGTGGGTTCTGTGTAACGTGCACTTTCACTTGGGAAATTGCTTTTGACATGCCAGATCTGTTCCTAATAAATCAATTGGAGAGATGTCTCGGAGTCATTCATATCATGGATACTTTCTGGATGCTTGACAGTTATTTCCCGAGTGAAAGTTTTTTCACCGGTTACACAGAATCCACCTTCTCTCCTCCCACTTCTACACTTCATAAATCATGAGAACCAATTAACTGCAACTGGAAATTCTTAATACGATACCCAGAATAATTACCTTGAACTTTTCAACTCCTCTAATTCTCTAAAAAGAAATGTGGCAGCTGAATTTCAAAGCTGACAACTGGGCAAAATCACAACAACCGGTTCTATGGAACCGGACCGACCAGGTAGAATCCTACTCCTGCCTGTTAATGATTTGCAGTTTAAAGTTGGCGAACGAACCACCATGCCTCAACTTTGCTCCAAGCGATTCACAAGAAACAAAGTTTTTGGCAGTACGCAATGGGTGCGGGAAAAGGCAGGTGTTTCACGTACAAAGGCCTGCGTGTATTGGTGCAGCGTGGTGTTTTCTCCGCTGATCGCTTCCACGTAGGCTTTCTTGATGAAATCTGGCGGGGAGAAATTGGGGAAACCTTGGCCCAAATTCACTGCCTTGTGAGTAGCTGCTAGGCGGGAAAATTCCACCCTAAAGAGATAAAAAATCATTTTAAAAAAATTGAGATAACTTTGGTCTAATGATGAAGTAATAAAAAACGAGAACGAGAAAACTGGGATGATTTTACATCTTTTGCAAATGTCTTCCAACTCTGACAAATAATTTGGATTTTTTGGGCACCTCAGAGGGTCCCGGGGAGATTCTAACCCATCGCTTTCCCAAAGAAGCAAATTACAAACTGCCTACCAGATATTCTGGTCCAGGCCTTCCAGCCGCCGAGCCTGAATTGCCTTGGCCATTTCGTCCTGGATTAAAAAAAAAGTCATTAATCATGAATAAAACGATACCTTAGGCTGACCAGTCCCGGCTCTTCAAGAAGTCCTTGACTTACGACCGTTCAAAGTTATGACAGTGCTGAAAAAAGTCCTCATACTTAACGATTGTTGCAGCATCCCTGCAGTCACATAATCAACATTTGGGTCTTTGGAGCACGTATTTTAAGATGTTTGCATCCTCCCAGATCTTGTGTGATCTTCCTCATCAAACAAAGGTCTATGGGGAAAGCCGGGTTCCCTTAACAACAGCATGACTTGCATAACAACTGCAATGACTTGCTTAACAACCTTATTTTTTTAAAAAAAATGTCAATCTGGCGTGACTTGCTTAACTGCCACCTTGCTTAGCAGCAGAAATTCTGGCCCCAGTTTTGGTCGTAAACAGAGGACTGACTGCCTGTAGTTTGTTTTTCCCTTTCTGGCAACTGGAGCTGATCCCTGGAAGCCGAACCAGTGCTGGTAACCCTGAGAAAGGAGACCACTCAGAGATGCAAGGGAGAGGCCCTCCTGAAAAGTCAGGAAAAAACCTGGAAGGAAATCTGAGCCAAGGAAAATTCCAGAGAGATTCAACAGAACTTCTGAGTGTGTTCTGTCTAGGGAAAGTGCGCAAGCGTTAATTCCTTATGTTGCACAAGTCCTGTTTCTCCCACGCTTCAGTTACCAGGAAATATCTCAGGGTTTGGGTTTTTGTTTTTGTTTTCAGATCGAGGAATGAAAAGAGCCAGCAACCCAGAAGAACACAAACCTGTGTCACACAGAAGACACCCCAGGCATCCAGAACAACCAGAAGCAGCTCACAAACACTCTCTTACACACACAGGGGAGAACTTCACAACCTCCTTTGAAAGGGGAGAAAACTTTGAAGAAGTTGCATGGCTCTTTCAACATGGCCCCAGTGGAAAGGCAAGCCTGCTCAGTTTCAGCCGCTGATTCTTAATCTTCTTACAACACTTCAGACTTTAGACAAACAATTAAGCAAAAACTGCAACAGACACAGGATTATTTTCTCTCTCTTGCACAATGCACTCCTCTCTTAACTCTTCCATTTTGCAAATGAATAATAACGTTGTATTAAATGCTGCCCAATTCCAAACGACCGGGCAGAAAGCAGCTTTTTTTTTTTTCCTGCTTTCCTCCTCAATTTCTACAGAAAAACTATGAAGAGAAAGTTAGTGCCTCAGACAGGAAGGCTGCATTTTCCCCCCCACCTGATGTGCTAGTTCTCTGTGTGCAGGGAATTACAACGCACCTATCTGAGTTAAGGTGGCAGGGAGGGAAACATTTTTCCCGGCTGTGCCAGCTCTCTGCTTGCGTGTGGAACCTCATGTTCTAGGCCAGCAGTCTCCAAACGTGGCAACTTTGAGATGTATGAACTCCCAGAATTCCCCAGCCGGCTAGGGAATTCTGGGAGTCGAAGCTCACACATCTCAAAGTTACCAAGTTTGGAGGCTTGTCCTCGAGGCAAAAAATCCTAGCTACTAAACCATGGGTCGATCAGTTGTGCTTCCTACCTTGGTATGATAGTAGCCAAAGTAAAAACACGGAGTTGTTCTCCACAGACCATGAATCAAAAGCAGGCCACGACAAGGCCAGCTGGCTGTCCAGAGAGCTCTGCACCTTTTCATGAATAAATAAAAGAAAACAAAATAAACGTTTAATGCTCCGCATAGTGAGATCTCCTCCTCTTGAAATGGATTTGGGCCGTTAACAGGAACAAAAAAAAGCAAAAACCCACATTTGCTTCAACGGTTGAGTTGGGATTCCTCTTTTTGGCCACGATATCCTCCCACAAGGCACCTGTGGTTCAACCTTTCTAAGGCCAGGTTGGCACACTAACCAACCATAATTTGCACACCAACCAACCATTGTTAGTTTAACCCTGGTTTAGTAAAGTGAGAAGAAATTACTCTGGAGTTGGGACAAAAATGTGGATGCTCTTGAACTTTGGTGTTGGAGAAAGTCTTCTGTGCATACCAAGGGATCTCAAATGCTCTTTTTTCTTCTTCAAAAGGCAACTGGGCTGTTTTTTTCTTTGAAGAAGGAGGAGGAGGAGGGGAAGAAGAAGAAGGAGGAGGAGGAGGAGGTGGTTTCTCTTCTCACCCAAGAAGCTTCATCAATTGTGATGAAAATGGAAGGACAGGATGTGTGTGGGCGGGATGGAAAGTTAGAGAGGATAATTGATTTAAAAGAGGGGCCAAAGAGCCCATCTATGTCAAAAGAGGGGGAATACACTACCTCTCTCGCCTGTCTACAATACAGTCCTTTCAGCAGTTCCAAGAAGGCTAGAGGTACTAATTAAACCAGGATTTCTCATTCTCAGCCACTTTAAGGCGTGTAGACTTCAACTCCCAGAATCCCCCAGTCTCAGAAGTGTGGAACCCCCCAGAATTCCTCAGGCTGACCTGGGATTTGAAGTCCACACATCTTTACGGCTGACAAGGTTGAGAAACTTTAGTTGGGTCTGTAGCAACTGATTAACATGCTGATTAACCATTATACTTTCTGAATAGTCTTAAGGTTCTTGATTCATTTCCCTTATCGCTAACCAGCCTGAGATCAGTTACAGATTATCCAGCCTACAAAACAATACCCCAAAAGGAAAAATAAAGGAAGCTTAGAGAGAAAAACAAGAAAGAATAATAAACAGCTTAAGAGGAAACAATACAATCAGCCAGATCGGAGCTGCAAAAAATCCAGGCAATCTAAAAGCCAGAATAGAAAACCCACCAAATTCTTACCTGCCATATCTAGATTATTGCAACTGGCTCTGGAAAGCTTCAACAAAGTCACCAAATTTGCACAACACGCTTCCCAGGTAAATTAAACTTAATTATTCCTTCCCAGAGAAGGCTGAAACAGGATGTGTGTGTGTGTGTGTGTGTGTGTGAGAGAGAGAGAGAGAGAGAGAGAGAGAGGGAAAACCATTGACCTCTGACTCTTTCCATTGTGTTACAAATGCTCTTTTCTGTTAATAGTATATTTGTCGTATCACAGCCGAACCTTTGAAAGAGGATTATTAATTCAGCCACCATGTGATTCCAGAGGTGGAAACCTTGCCCGAAAGCCGCAGCTGGCAAGAAGACCTCTAAGCCACAAAAAAATGGTCAAAAGACACTTACAGTTTTGCTTTCTCACAACAGGACATCTACCATCCTTCCTGGTCTGAGCCGAAAAGCAGCTTCTTCCAACAGCTGATTCGTTCCCCTTTTCTAGTGGAGGGATAAAAGAACTGCCAGCCAACCAGAAAAGTCACTTGGCTGCATTTAAAAATAGGCGTGTGTTTGAGATGGCCATGCGCTTCCATTTGGCACATTAAGCCATGTGAGTGAGTTGCAGCTGGTTGGGTGAATTGCAGGAGAGTGTGAGAGTGTGTGTGTGTGTGTGTGTGTGTGTGTGTGTGTGTGTGTGCTTCTTTTGTTTGGCCACAAATCAGGGTTTGGTCAGTTTGGACTGAGCCAGTTCCTTATAAATCACAGGTAGTCCTTCACTTACAACCACAACTGAGGCCAAAATTTCTGTTGTTAAGCGAGACACTTGTTAAGTGAGCTTTGCCCCATTTTACAACCTTCCTTGCCAAAGTTGTTGAGTCACTGCAGTCGATAAATTAGTAACCCGGCCGTTAAAGAGTACGGCCTCCCCATTGACTTTGCTTGTTCAGAAGGTCATAACCCTGTGATATAGCCATGGTCATAAGTATGAACCCGTTGCCAAGCGTCTGAATTTTGATCCCGTGACCAGATAATCAGAGTTGGAAGGGACCTTATAGGTCATCTAGTCCAACCTCCCCCGCCCAAGCAGGAAACCCTACACCATTTCTGACAAATGGCAGTCCAATCTATTCTTGAAAGTCTCAAGTGACCATGGGGAACGATGCTGCAACGGTCGTTAAGTGTGAAAAGCAGCCGTAGGTCTTTTCTTCAGAGCTGTTGTAATTTGGAACCGTTACTAAATGAAGGGTTGCAAAGCAAAGGGAGGTGAGGAAAAAAAATCCGTCTGAATTCACTGAAGCCCCAATCTTGCCTGCAGAAGACTATTGATCTTGGCCCCTTGGTCCCTGTGCATATTTATTTATGCATATTTATTTATTTGTTTATTTGTTTAATATTTGTTTGCTTATTGTTTGTTTGTTTGTTTATTTATTTTTGTCTATTTGTTTATTTGTTTTGTGAGGACAATTCACCCGTGGAACGACTTGCCACTAGAAGTTGTGGGTGCACCATCACTGGAGGTTTCCAAGAATTGACTGGACAGCCTGTTGTCTGGAATGGGATAGGGCGTCCTGCTTGAGCAAGGGGCTGGACTAGAAGACCTCCAAGGTCCCTTCCAGATCCGCTCTGATCGAGATCCCCCACACTGACAGACCTCAGAGGGAATGACTTGGCGCCCTCGCCCAAGATGGCCTCCCCGTCAAGCCTCTGCCCATTCCAAAGATGGCGCCGGCGTCCGCCCCGCCCCCTCCTCGCGACGTCACGGCGCCGGAGCCCCGCCCCCAGCCGCCAAAATGGCGCCGTCTAGTGGCGGCCTGGCGCCGTCTTCGCTCTTCGCCGCCGCCGCCTCCATCGCCGCCGCCGCGAGGGGTGCCCAGGCCGGCCGGGTGAGGTCAGTTCCGGGGTGGGGCGTCGCCGCGGAGTGGTGCAATGAGGGACTGAGGGGCGGACAAAAGACGGAGCTCCGCCGCGGGAGGCGCCACCAGGTGGGTGCGGGGGGAAGGACAGGAGGGGAGGGGGCGAGGGGGGACCCCCCCACACTTCCCCGCAGACGGGAGCAGTAACCCCGTGGGGAAGGGCAGACCTGGAAAGCTTGAGGACTAGGAACTTGGCTCAGGGGCTATGGGGCAGGGGGCGACGGGGGGGGGTGAGAGAGGGAGGGGGGCAAAAAGAGGGGAGGGAAGAGAAGGAGGGAGGGGTGGGGGGAGCCCCGCACGCGCAGACACCCCTCTTTGCCCCCCTCCCCCCCGAACAGTGCAGGCTCAGGACCCCTGAGGACTAGTAACTTCGTTTAATAGAAGAGAAGAGGCGTTTCCCCCCTCCCCACGTTTCTGGTTTCCTGGGACCCCTGATTTTGGACAGGCAAGGACTTGGTGTTTGGACAGGCAAGGACTTGGTGGGGAGAGGGGGGCCTGCTGTGCCCAGCCACATGGGCGGGAGGCAGACCTTCAAGAGGACTAGCGACCTGGCTGGTTTGATGCCAGGCTGGGGATGGGCAAAGGGGGCTCTGGACCGGCTTCCTTGGGAGCCCTGCGGGGAAGCAGGTGGGGAGTTTGGGGAGAGGCAGGGAGGGGGGGAGGGGGAGACGGGGTGGGGGGGCCACGGAGGGAGGAGGGCTGGGGTGTTTATGGCATTGCCAAGGAGGTCAGATTTGGGGGGGTGGGCTTCTGGAGGAGGGGGAGGCCGGGCAACAACCCAGAGAGGGAGGCTGGGGGAAAGAGTTGGGGGCTGGGTGGGCTCGACCCCAGAAAGAAAAATACCCCAAACGAGTCACTTTAGGTGAAGAGGTACGTCAGAAGGGGGGGAGCACTCAAAAAAAAGGCATGAACTTAAAACATGGGGGGGCGGGCTTGACTGATTCTAATGGGGAGGGGGGCTTCCAGAGGGTTAGGGGGTGAGAAAATCAGGTAGGTCAGAGAGCCACACACACCCCTCCCCCCCTCCCTCCTTTGGCTTTTGAATCCTGCAAAGAAGGTGCAACCAGAGACCCAAATGCATTTTAGGAATTTCTGGGGTGGGGTGGGGTAGGAAAGATCCCTGGGGCAGCCCAGGAGGGCTGTGTGTGTGTGTGTGTGTGCGCAAAAGATGAAAGGAGAGATTGGGAAATCTTGGCAAAGTGGGAAAGGACTGGCCATGTTACTAGTCCCTGCCCTGAGAGTGGAAAGGAGGCAAAAGAGCTGGAAAGGAAAGTCCGGCCCAGCTAAAATCTTGGGTTGCGGCAGGGCAGGGTTTGACTTTGTAGTTGGTCCAAACCTGGAGGCATTTTGTGGGGGGGGGGGGGGGTGCTTAATCCAGTCACCTGGAAAGGTGAAACTGGGTGGAGCAGGAAAAAGATGGAGGGAATGTGTGAAGGCAAATAGGACTGGCTGGCTGCCGAAAATAAAGGTAGGTGTAGGCAGGTTTTAAGGCAGAAGGGGGGCAACTAGGTGACTAACTTTGCATTTTCCGGCCCAGCTTCCAACCGACATTGTTTTTACTTCAAAAGGCTGGGTTGTGGGAGACGCCCTCCGTGGTGCTGCCGGTACCTTTGCACCAATTCTAGCCTAGCGTGCGCTTGTGCAAATTGTCTGTGCATCCCTTCCGCTGGTTCATCTGGGGTGATGCTCTCCCTGGAGTGGTTGGGAGGGAAGGAAAGAGGAACATAGCCGAGTGTTGTCATTCCAGGAAAAATGCCAAAATGTCCTTTAAGACCAAGATGGAGAAAATAAACAAGGCTGATCTGGGTGCAGATGGACAAGATAGAAGATTCCGGGAACTTTAAAAAAGAAACATGCACATTTTGCAGCTTCTCCTTTGTTTGGTTGCTGGGGAAGGGCAGCTATTGAAAGGTGTCAGAAAAGAGGAATTGAACGGGGAAAGTTTTTTTTTGGTCGGGTTATTTAGGAGTCAGAAACGGGGTGTATAATTTTGCAGAGTATATTTTTATTTATCAAATTTAGCTGCCACCATTCTAAGGGAGCAAAAAATAAATAAAAATCAATCCGTTAGCATCTTCTCAACTTTCCTGCCTTAATAGAAGGCAGAAGCTTCCACACAGTGTAGATGAGTTAATCAGATGCATCAGAAATCTGTTTAATAAAATTGGTGAGGCAGAAAAAAACGCGATTAGATTCCTCCTGATGGATGAAGATGTTGTATTGTGCTGCCAGTGTCTTCTTCGCAAAGAGCCTTCCTAACCTGTTGAGGTTTTCATTGTTAGAATTCACATCTCAGCACAAGAAGAAAGCCTCGGATTGATGTATTTTTATGCGTTTATTGCTGTTTGCCCCTTTCAATGCCAAAACATCTCCCGAGGATTATAGAACAGAAATAAATGACAGAACAAAAACATGTCATAAAACATCATCATTAAAACAGGTGGGGCAAGAAAAGGGAAAAAAAACAGTTTAGATGTTCTGATAATTCAAATCAAAGTAAACAGATGTAAAATTGGCTTTAATGCTTCTTTTTATAGAGATAATTGTTTTAAGGTTGAGGGTGAGAACAATGTAAATCCAGAAATTTCTTATAAGTGGTTAATCTGTTCCTGGGAGATGGGAAGTTAGCTTTGGACTTTTTCGCTATAGCTAGTGAATATTTTCAATATTCAGGATTTGGAGGAATTTCAAAGCGGTTTGGCGAACTTTTTTAACTTTCAAGTTTAAAAGTTTAATCACCCCCTGCTTTATAGTTGTTCTTTTGAGCATTAGTTTTGAAAATTGAGCCCTGACGGAAAGGTTTCTCTTTCAGGAAAACGACTTCCATGGCGTTTGGAGACCGGCTCCCGACTCAGGATCACTCCCGGGCCAATAATTTTGAACTCCAGCACAGACTGCTGAAGTGCAGATAGCAGAGAGGAATTAAAAGAAAATCCAGCAACCATTTTTGGGGGGAAGAGACGGGGGGGGCCATCCCAGGAATGACCGGTTTGGTAAGGCCATCCTCCTTTCTTTGAATCCAGAAAATGGGGGGGGGAGGGGCGAGCAAACCCTCCGTGGGTGGAAGAGACGTATGGTAATAGAACGGAAGTCACAGTAGGGCCGTTTTCACACTTACGACCTTCACAAGCATCCCCAGGGTCGTGTGATTCCCTCTCTGGCGACCTCCTGACCAGCACAGGTCTTGCAGGAGTCACATTCACAACTGTATTACTAACTTTAACCACTGCAGGGATTCGCTTAAGCCCAGCGTGGCAAGAAACACCCCCCAAGATTTTCCCCCACCTCCCTGTGGCTAGACTAATGGAATCATCCATTATTTCAGCTCTTTGCGAAGCTGGTTCTGCAGCTTGGAAATGAAGTTGCCATCCCCACACCCAAAAAACCCCTGTTGTATTTCCTGGAGATTGAAGGCTGCGCGTAGCTTTGCTCGGGGTGGAGGAAATCTCAGCTCCTCTTCTTAATGACTGACTACTATTAACACCTCACGGAGGGCAAAATATTGCAAGTGGTGCAAAGCGGCTCTCGTTCTTCTCGCACATCTCAGCGTGGGTGTGTTTGTGTGTGTGTGTGTGCGCGCGCTCTGCAACAGCGGCTCATTAAAGAAGTTGAAACCGCAGCGCAGGCGAAGGAATGCTCCAGTAAAGCAATACAGAGAGTCCTCCGTTAACGGCCGTTCACAGTTAGCGACAGCCACAGAACGGGTGCTTTGCAGTGAATAAAATACCCAGGCCGTCATAAATGACCTCTCCCCCCACCACGATCATGTCATTCATTTCCTATTGGCTAGATCAGGTTTGGAGGACACCTAAACCATGATTTATGATGGCTTATTTTACTCTTGGCATTTGTCCCACTTGAAATGAAGGGGTCTGCTTTACGACGGCTGTGGAAAAAGTCCAGAAAATTGACTTTTGGTCACCCGGCTTCCTTGACGACTCGAATGACTTCTGACCATCCTTCCAGGCTCAGTTATGGCCATAAGCCATGGGCAACCTGTATTGCAACTTTAAAGGTGTGAGCACACTGCTTGGGGGAAGGGGGAGGGGAGGGCAAGGAAGAGGTAGGCCTTTCCCTCATTTTGCAATCCGGGGGAAAAAGTAGCGCCTCGAATGTCATACTTGCTGGGTTTTAGGATTCCCACCTTCTAGAATTTGCACCTGAGAAAACGGAATCCATTAAATAAGCGAAAGTCTTCAGGGTTTAGAAACCCTGAAGTTGTGCTCTGTCCTTCCTAGAACTATAATTCGTGGGGCAGGCAGGGATCCCATCAGCAGCTTCACTTCCTTCATTTGCCCCGTTAAAATGCAATTTTTTTTGTTGCAAAACAAAAAAAAAAACCCACATTTTTGTTGCTAAGTGAGACGTTTAACAGAACAACAGGAATTTGGGGAGGAGAAAGAGAGGAAGGAAAGAGGGAGGGAGGAGAAAAAGGAGGGAGGGAGGAGAAAGGAGGAGGAAGAGGGAGGAGAAAGAGAAGAAGGAAGGAGGGAAGCAGAAGAAACAAGAAAGGGAGGGAGAAGGAAGGGAAGAAGGAAGGAAAGAGGGAGGGAAAAGAAAGAAGGAAGGAGAGGAAGAGAAGAAGGAAGGAAAGAGGGAGAAGGAAGAAGGCAGTAGAAAGAGGAGGGAGAAGGAAAAAGAGAAGAGGGAGGGAGGGAAAGAGAAGGAGGGAGGAGAAAAGAAGGAAGGAAGGATTTATTCTCTCCAAATAAAGCAGAAAAATGTCAACATAAAGAAATTTGGGTGGGGGGGTTTGTCAATTTTGGTCGCAAGTCAAGGACTACCTATATTTTTCAGCTGAAGGACACACCGGCGCTCCCAAGTTGGAGATCTCATTTCTCACTAAGTTTGCAGAGCTGAAGATCACTTGCCCTGTTGGGGTGGGGGAGGAATGCTGGACTTGGGACAGATCCTGGTTTAATGCTGGGAAGCCCCCTGGCCTCCACTGCCACCCCAGTGCCTGTCCTGCACCACACCTGTTCTCCTTTCACTGCTGAACTGTACAAAATCCTGCCCTTGAAAGGACAATGCACAAGATCACGGTGACTTGGCACTTTCCTCACTCACACGCAGCACAGCTGGCTCATGGGACTGTGTCATTGCACCGGTGTGCCTTGTTCCCGGCTGCCCGTTTCTGCGCCAACCTTAAGGGTAACCTCTCCAGTCAAATTCCAGGAAGGGGGAAACGGGGCTTTTCATTTAGCTTGCATTTTGCATCGCTTGGCACTGAACTGAAACATGTTTTCTCTGCTTAACCCAAATCCATCCCGACTGTAGCATCAGGTGCAAACCTACCTATTGATTTACTAGGGAAAGCAGCCTTATCAGGAAGAGCTTGGCCCATCCTTCTGCTTTTTCTATTATTATTTATCGGTTTATTGTTAAATATAATTACAGTCGCCCCAACTCCTGTGGAGTCTGGGTGGTGTGTCAAGCAAAACGGAATAAAAATCCACGTTAAACTGATTACAAGCCCAAACATGCAAAGAAATCAGCACAAATCAAAATGAAACTGGGTTAGATCAGAAGACCTCCAAGGTCCCTTCCAATTCTTTTATTCTGAAACACGTTAGCCGTCCTGGCTAGGAATCCTGGGGCTTGTAGACCCGATGGGTTATTTTGAGCATCAGAACCTGGAAAAGTGTGCAAGGTAGAACGCCGTCCGTTTGTAGACAAGGAGCCGAGTTGAATCTCTACAGGGGTCTTGAACTCTTGACAGTCCCTGTTAGCCATTGGCTGGGCTCACATGTCATACTCACACACCAAACTGCCCCACAAATAAGCCAGCCAAGTTTGATAGCACTCGTCCCAGGCTCTCACGTAACAATTCTTCACTGGTTTTAGCTTTTGAAGGAGCCCAGTGGTTGTGATTTGCAAAGCATTATGGTTTGTGCCACGGTAACTTTGAACAGTCACTAGGCTAATGGTTGTAAGTCACGGAGGACTGGTTTCTTGCAGACATTTCATGACCCAACTAGGTAACATCATCAGTGCTAAAAGCAAAGCCCGTTCTCTTGATGATGCAACCTATTTAGGTTATGAAACGTCAGCAAGAAAACGGAGCTCAGGGACCACCAAGGAGCCCAAAGTGATTTTCCATTAAGAGCACAACACAGGCTTGAATGCAGCATTAGAATCTTTTTAATTGATTTAAATAGTGATATTTGGCCACACAAACAACAACTGTTTGTGTAGCAAGGAGTCACCAGGGCATACTTTTCTGGAAAATACAAAGTCGATTTAAGTGGTGTTCCGGAGGCTGCCTTCTGGAGCTTTCCAAACACATCCTTGAATTTTCCTTCCTCTTTAAGGATAGCTGTGCACAATTCCGCGATTGTGGCTGCTTCAGAACAGTGCTTGAAAACCTTGGGAATTGGTTTCCTTATTAGTTTTTCCCCAACCAGATCTTCATGTTTTTGCTTGTTTCTGAGAAAACTTTGCTCAGAAGGTTGAGATTTTTCTTCTGTTGGAAAAAAAAAAACATTTACAAAATCCTTACCTGGGAGGGGAAAAAAACTAAAAGGAATAGAATGAACCAGGCTGAATTTTTAGGGCCTGAGAACTTCTGACCATGTCTCTTTTGGGTTCTGGAACAAAAAAAAAATCTTAACAAAGCTGCATTTCAAAAGCTCTCATTTTTGGAGAGAAACAGCCCACCCACAGCTTTAGCAGGGAGAGAGAGAAAGGGAGAGCCCTGTTTATAAATCAGATAATTGTTGGGCAAAATTTTTTATCCTTTTGAAATCTGCCAAGTGTCCAGGAGGTAAGATTTTCCAGCTGGGAAATTGGGCAAAATTAAGGAAGAACTTCAGATGAACCACCAAACCCAAATTTAGAAGGCTTGAACAGTTGGGTTTGCAAACTCTTGCTTCTGAATAGAGCTCTGTAGAGCTGGGCTAAACTAAGGGGTGCTGGCTTAACAGCTGCAGTGATTCATTTAACGACGGGGGCAAGGAAGGCCACCAGATGGGGAAAATGCATTGTCTCGCTTAGGACAAGGACTCCCTGTATGAATGGAACTAATTGTCAAACTATCCAGACACCGAATTGAGTCGAAAAATCTTTTCAGCCAATATAATTGAGACTCTTTGTTGCTCTCTTTGGACCTTGGAAATTAAAGATCCTTTTCAGAGCTTTCTTCCCACTTGCCTGAAATCGTTTGTGCCGAAAAATGAATCTGGGTCATGCAAAGGAACGCGTTTCCTGCAGTCGTAAGTTTAAATAAATAAGGCTGGCTTTGGCCAGACTTGTCAGCTGATTGAAACTGCATGGGTTTTTTTTTCTTCAGTTTTCTTTGCTTCCCTTGTATTCGAAGTAGGACTTCTGAATTTTGAAAGCCGTGATTAATTTCAGGGGATGTATAAAGGTTGACATAGGGTTGGGTGGTGAAGGGAAGCTTGCAGCCGGCTGCTAAAAACAAAAACAAAAAAACTGCACAGATCTCGATTTTGCTGAATGCATATTTACGACCCTAGATAGCTTTGCTTTAATTTTTGTGTCTTCATCCCTGAGAGAAAAAAACAACAACAACTGGAGGTGAAATGAATAACCCCCTGCAGGAAGAAAATCAAACTCAGGTAGTCTTTGATCTATGGCCATAATGGAACTTGCCCATTACGGTTATAAAATTGATTTTTCACATGACCCATCTGATTTTACAATCTTTTTGGCAGTGGTTGTTGAGTGAACAACGAATGGTTTGCTAAAGGCTGCGGTTTTGCCCAAAACCCAGAACATGCCAGCTGCAACAAAACCAGCGAAAAATGCAACCCCGTCACGGTGGGACGTTGCGAATCACTGCAAATGTTTGCAGCATTCTGTACTCGCCTGACTCCCTTGGAAAATCTGCCTTACTTGTGTTCAGTTATATATATATGTATATTTCAGGATTCTTTAATTAAACGTAATTAAGTGAAACAGGAAACCAGCTCAAAGCATTCGCCTTGGACTTGATGGCACCTTCTGCCTTCCTGTCAGAATTCTTTATCGAACAAGTGTGATTGGTCACACAAGGAATTTGTCTTGGTGCATATGCTCTCAGTGTACATTAAAAAAAAAAAAACATTCGTCAAGAATCATCAAGTGCAACACTTAATGATAGTCACAGGGTACAATAAGCAATCAAATCATACTAGGAAACAGTCAATATAAATTGTAAGGATACAAGCGACAAAGTTACAGTCGTACTGTCACAAGTGGGAGGGGATGGGCGATAAAGGAGTGATGAGAAGAACTAGGGCTGACATGATAGTCTGTGCTATCACATGTGCTCGATTCCATGGCCTGCTCAAGGCCCGGAGGGGCCCTGGAGGTTATGGACCCCTGTTTTATGCCATGTGCTGAATTAATAAATGTGGCCAGCAGGATTCAGAGCGCTTTGAAAGCCAAATAACTCTTCCTCATGTATGTTGGCCACATCTGCTGATCGACTTCTCTCTCTTGCAGGTGAGCCATGATTCCCGTCACGGAATTGCGCTACTTCGCCGATACCCAGCCGGCGTACCGCATCCTGAAGCCCTGGTGGGACGTCTTTACGGACTACATCTCCATCGTGATGTTAATGATCGCAGTCTTTGGTGGGACTCTCCAGGTCACCCAGGACAAAATGATTTGCTTGCCTTGCAAATGGGTCACCAAAGACGTTTGCAACGACTCTTCCCGCGAATGGACGGCTGCAAGCATGGACTCCGGTTACTATAATGCTTCCCTGGGGACGAACCTGGACCCTGGGCCCACCGGGATCAAGTACGAACTCGACCGCCACCAATACAACTATGTGGATGCCGTGTGTTACGAAAACCGCCTTCACTGGTTTGCCAAATATTTCCCCTACCTCGTCCTGCTGCACACACTCATCTTCCTGGCTTGTAGCAACTTCTGGTTCAAGTTCCCCAGGACTAGCTCCAAGCTGGAGCACTTCGTCTCCATCCTCTTGAAGTGCTTCGACTCTCCGTGGACCACGCGGGCTCTGTCTGAGACGGTGGTGGAGGAGAGCGATCCTAAGCCGGCTTTTGGGAAGATGAACGGCTCCATGGAGAAGAAGTCCTCCAACGTCAGCGAAGATGTGGAGGCCACCGCCCCGATGCTGCAGAGGACCAAGTCTCGGATCGAGCAAGGCATCGTGGACCGCACGGAGAATGGCGTCCTGGACAAGAAGGAAGGGGAGCAGGCCAAAGCTCTCTTCGAGAAGGTCAAGAAGTTCCGGACCCATGTGGAAGAAGGAGACATTGTCTACCGCCTCTACATGAGGCAGACCATCATCAAGGTCATCAAGTTCATCCTCATCATTTGCTACACGGTCTACTACGTCAACAACATCACCTTTGACATCGACTGCAAGGTGGACATCGAGAGCCTGACTGGCTACCGCATGTACCGCTGCGCTCACCCGCTGGCCACCCTCTTCAAGATCTTGGCGTCCTTCTACATCAGCCTGGTGGTCCTCTATGGCCTGATCTGCATGTACACCCTCTGGTGGATGCTCCGGAGATCCCTCAAGAAGTACTCCTTCGAGTCCATCCGGGAGGAGAGCAGCTACAGCGACATTCCCGACGTCAAGAACGACTTCGCCTTCATGCTCCACCTGATCGACCAATATGACCCTCTCTACTCCAAGCGTTTCGCCGTCTTCCTCTCGGAGGTGAGTGAGAACAAGCTCCGGCAGTTGAACCTCAACAACGAGTGGACGCTGGAGAAGCTGCGCCAACGGATCACCAAGAACTCCCAGGACAAGCTGGAGCTGCATCTGTTCATGCTGAGTGGCATTCCCGACACGGTCTTCGACCTGGTGGAGCTGGAGGTCTTAAAGCTGGAGCTCATTCCCGACGTCACCATCCCGCCCAGCATCGCCCAGCTCACCAGCCTCAAGGAACTCTGGCTGTACCACACGGCGGCCAAAATCGAGGCCCCGGCTCTGGCCTTCTTGAGGGAGAACCTGAAATCCTTGCACATCAAGTTCACGGACATCAAGGAGATCCCCCTGTGGATTTACAGCCTGAAGAACCTGGGAGAACTTCACCTGACGGGGAACCTGAGTGCCGAAAACAACCGCTACATCGTGATCGACGGCCTGCGGGAGCTGAAGAGGCTCAAAGTCTTGAGGTTGAAGAGCAACCTGACCAAGCTGCCCCAGGTGGTGACGGACGTGGGCGTCCACCTGCAGAAGCTGTCCATCAACAACGAAGGCACCAAGCTCATGGTGCTCAACAGCCTGAAGAAGATGGTCAACTTGACGGAGCTGGAGCTCATCCGCTGCGACCTGGAGCGCATCCCTCACTCCACCTTCAGCCTCCACAACCTCCAGGAGATCGACCTCAAAGACAACAACCTCAAGACCATCGAGGAGATCATCAGCTTCCAGCACCTCCACCGCCTCACCTGCCTTAAGCTCTGGTACAACCAAATTGCCTACATCCCCGTGCAGATCGGCAACCTGACCAACCTGGAGCGCCTTTACCTGAACCGCAACAAGATCGAGAAGGTGCCCACCCAGCTCTTCTTCTGCCGGAAACTTCGCTATCTGGATCTCAGCCACAACCTCTTGACTTGCATACCGGCGGAGATCGGGGCATTGCAGAACCTGCAGAACCTTGCAGTGACGGCCAACAGGGTAAGGAAATGTGTGTCTGCGTGTGGGTGTGGGGATGTGTTTCGCTCTAAACTCCTACGTGGATTTTGCACTTAAGAACATACATATCTATAGAGAGAGAGACAGAGACAGGGAGACAGAGAGAGAGAGAGAAAGAGTGAGAGAGAAACGGAGAGAGAGGGTGAGTGAGAGAGAGAGAGGGAGACGGAGACAGTGGGACAGACAGAGACACAGAGAGAGAGAGAGATAGTGTGAGAGGGAAACAGAGAGACACAGAGAGAGAGAGAGAGGGACAGAGAGAGGGGGGGAGGGGGGGAGGGAGAATGAGAATATTGTTAACTGCAAAAAAAAATAATACAGGGCTTGACAATTATACGAACAGCAGCACCGAGCTGAAATAACACAGCTCCGTGTACCTTTCGGGCTCTGTTTACTTGTTCAGAGCTTAAAATAAAAAAGAGAACGGGACAAAGCTACACAGAAGCATGAACTGGTCATTTTATCAGACCTGTTGCTGCAAAAGTAAATAAGATTTTAGCACAATTAAAGTGGATTTATCAGGGAACGGCCTCGCTAGAAGTCTTTCCGAACAAAAGGGGTCGGCGAGATTAAAAAAAGAAAGCTTGTTATTTTGAATGCAGTAGGGCAGGATTAAATTTAATCCAGGAATTTTGTGTGTGTGTGTGTGCGCGTTTGTAATTTTAACCACGATGAAGTAACTCTTCGTTTCAATTGGGTTTCTGTGCTGGCATCAGGCCACCATTAACAAAACTGTGACTTAACGACAGTTTTTACTCATTATTACCTTGGTCATTTTTACTTCTTTCTTTAAAAGAAGTGGAAAGTTAAGTTCCAAGCCTATGGAGGTCACGTCCTCCGACTTTTTTCTTCTTTTAATTGTTTTCAAAATTTCTTTTAAAAATTAATATACAATATTAGTCGCAGCATCCTCGGGGTTCCTGTTTTACGACCTTCTGACCAGCAAAGTCAAAGGGGAAACCAGGCTCACTTAACAGTCCTGTGACTAACTAAGTCGTAACAATGGGGCAAAACTCACTTCACAACTGCCTTGCTTAGAAATTTGGGGGTCAGTTGTCATAAGTCGAGGACTGCCTGTACCTTTTATCAAGTACCTTTTATCAGCTCCTTCCTCAGTAGAAAAACCTCCACAAAATCACTCCCGAGAAAAAAGAAATAACCCTTGATTATTTTGGGGGTGCAGAGACAGGGCAGTGGTTTTCAATTTGCCCCCCCAAAATAAAATAAAATAAAATAATAAAATAAAATAATAAAATAAAATAAAATAATAAAATAAAATAAAATAAAATAAAATAATAAAATAATAAAATAAAATAAAATAATAAAATAAAATAATAAAATAATAAAATAAAATAAAATAAAATAAAATAATGGATTCCTTTCTTTTACTCTTCGTGAAGAGAAGAGGAACAGCAACTGCTGAGGTTCTTTTGTAACTAAGCAAAAAAAAAAACCAACTCATTTCTTTCCTTTTCCTTTTTTTTCTCCCTTTCCTTTTCATTTCCCCTGTTCTGGGCAAAGCTCCAGTTCCCACGAGGCTGATTGGCGATGGGGGATGTTCTTTTGTTCATGGAAAGGGTTTCATTTTTCACACACACCCCTTTCGAAAGAAAGGTTTTTAAAAATCCTAGCAAATCTTTTCCTTGCAAATTGGTTTCTCTAATTTGGCAGTCTCGGGCCGTGTTGGAGCTGCCAGTCTGAGAACTGGCCGTTCTAGAGCATCAGTGGGTTGAGTTGGGCACCCCCTTCATGGCACAAGTCCTTATAAAACCACGTCTTGGGACATTTGGTGTGTTAAGTATAATCTGTGGGGGCTCCTTGTTGCTCTCTGAACTGAGTGGTTTTCTTGCAGACGTTTCATTAACCAAACTAGGTAACCTCGTCAGTATTAGTGAGGAATGGGGTTTCCTCTGTGAAAAAGCCACTACGTACATAGGGTAAGCAGGAGATTAATAAAGGCGATCTTGCATGTAAGGGCTAGTTTTGGGGTGATGAGGGACTCAAGACGACATGAGACTATTTGGGGTTTTTTTTAATTGCAAAAGTCATTGTCTAGAACTTTTCTTTTCTAATGTAACTTATTCCACAGAGCTGGACCATTGGGTCTTAATTCCCTAAAGAGTTTTGCACTTTTATTTTATTTTTATTTTTCTGTATCCCGCCTATATTATTTTTTAAAACAACTCGAAAGTGATGAACACATCCAACTCACCTTTCTCCTCCTGTTTTCTCCACAAGAACCACCCTGTGAGGTGAGCTGGGCCGAGAGAGAGGAACCGGCCCAAAGTCACCCAAATAGCTCTCCTGCCTAAGGCGGGACTAGAACTCACAGACTCCTGGTAGTCGAAAGACACCCAGCTGGCTTTCATGCCTAAGGTGATACTAGGTTTCACTGTTTCCTGCCGATTGGCTCCAAATCACCCAGTTGACTTTCGCGGCTCAGGCAAAACTTGAACTCAGGTTCTCCTACTTTCTAGCCTGGTGCCTTAACTACTAGACCTAACCAACAACTTCGTTGCTTCTTTTATTATTAAGTTTATTAAATTTCCCTTCAATGTTTCCAAACCCAAATATTTGGGGTAAAAGAAAGGTATTATTATTATTATTATTATTATTATTATTATTATTATTATTATTATTATTATTATTA